>CM076580.1:290460668-290762351 GCA_034641835.2 Pinus albicaulis
CTTTTGCTGGCACACGACTAACATGTGGCAAAAATTTTCCACATCATCCCACCACATTAGGAACTTGCACATTAGAACTTTATCGAGTCTTGACAATATCTTAAGGAAAGCCTGATAGCAGATGTCCCAACCTCTAGATACCTAACACTTAATACCTAGGTTCTAAACATACATAAATTTGATAGTAATTCATATAATGTACCACAATTACAATGGGATTAAATATCTAACAGTTGATATATTTTTCAAGGTCCATTAATATCACGGCTGTGAACAATAACATGTGCATTATGATTTCTGAATGTCTTCACACCTGACTATAGAAAGCCTAAAATTTGACATCCAAAAGGTCGATATACCATGGTGAGTTGAAAAGATAATTATCCTTAGTCAACAAAACAATTAGGTTGTGTTAACATCGGGGTTGGTTATAAGTTATTCTTGTCTCGATCACCCAACACCCTGATATTTGATAGTCCAAAATTAGATACTAAATATCTAATACATGATAGGAAACTTAGGATTTTTTCTCTGTTTGTCAACGGACACACACACACACAGATATATATATGTGTGTGTGTGTGTGTGTGTGTGTGTGTGTATCGGGGGTTGGAGTGATGGTTCTCGATGGATCTTCAAGCAACCAGGGCAAATAGCTTGATAGACGATGAATGAGCACCTATTAGTGTCTTTTGAATAAGCTCTTGGTTGCATCTCTAGTCAAGCCATGCCCAAAGTTGAGTCCAAGTACTCAAATCCCTAAATTTATAAAAATTCTACCATATGACCTAAAAAATCAATGGGTTAATTCCCAAATTTTTGAAACCCTTGAAAGACTTTGTAGACCTACTCCAAAAATATGATACTCTCTCTGAAGACACAACAATATTCAATATCCTTTGAAGGCATCCCCAAACACTTCCTTTCAACTAGGGAACTTCACAAATAAATACAAAGAGATGATCGATGACGAAATACACAACTTCTCCCAGTTGAATGAGATTCTTCTCATTCCTTTAGGAATACAACTAAAACACACTTCCAATTTTAAATTTTACCAATAGAGTGGTCATCATTCTAGCTTACCTCTAGAGGAAGTAACGTCTTCCCTTACTAAAAAAATATTATGCCTTCCTCATTGGAAAATGGATACTATCATAATTGTTCCCTGCCACACTAGCCTAGTAAAGGCCATTCACCCTACAAAATATATTAAGATCCTTAGAGTTCCATTCAACCTTTAATTTCTAACTCATAATACAATAGCTGAAAGGTATTACAAGGACAAAAAAATAAAGAATATATCTGTATACTAAGTTTATTTTTATAAAAATAAAGACTAGTAACTAAGCGTAATCACACATTGATTTAGCTCATCATCACAGCATATTTAGTGATTTAGAATAACAAGATTAAACTTATCACTTATAAATATTCAAGAAACCATCATAATCAATCTCTAACTTATCCTTACAAACATACACAATAATCCAACATAACAACCTTCATGAAAATATAAACTAATACGACCAAATGTACCATTTCATTTTGTGAACAAGTAGTGCATATTTATCTAAGGTAACCTATGTGAAATAGTATCTTTGCATATATCATTATGTAATAATGAATTTACAATTACTAACCAAAACCATTCAACAAAATTATCATTACACACATACATATAAATAAAACATAACAGTAATCCCAAAACATTGAACACCAATTTCATTCCATTAATAGGGTGAGTAAATACACTTATCTACCTTACTTAGGCTTGTTAGAAAATGAATAAGTGAGAACCATTGTCCATCCAATCATAGGCTCAACCACAAGGTAACCTATGTGAAATAGTATCTTTGCATATATCATTATGTAATAATGAATTTACAATTACTAACCAAAACCATTCAACAAAATTATCATTACACACATACATATAAATAAAACATAACAGTAATCCCAAAACATTGAACACCAATTTCATTCCATTAATAGGGTGAGTAAATACACTTATCTACCTTACTTAGGATTGTTAGAAAATGAATAAGTGAGAACCATTGTCCATCCAATCATAGGCTCAACCACAATGCAGCATTTCTTGCATTTGGCCATCCCCGAGCCAGATTTGATGCCTTAAAAGGAAGCTTCTCTCAGTGTTCTACACAATTCAATTCAGGGTAGAGAATGAAAAGTCCAGTGTCCTTTACATACAAGGTTAATGGTTTTTTCTCCACCCAATCATAGGCTTAAATACAATGCAGTATTTCTTGCATTTGGCCACCCTCGAGCCAGATTTGATGCCTTAAAAGGAAGCTTCTCTCAGTGTTCTACACAATTCAATTCAGGGTAGAGAATGAAAATTCCAGTGTCCTTTACATACAAGGTTCATGGTTTTTTTCTCATCATTCCTCTCTCTCTCTCTCTCTATCTATTTGTTCTATCTTTTGAGCTCTATGCTAATTGACACATACTTTCCAACTTTCTCTCTTCTCTCCTCTCTACTCACCACCTTTCAAAAATCACCCCCCTAGCCTCACACACTCTACCAACTATGAGAATTTACGTCCCTTGAGTTATTTTTTCAACTAGATGTATCCAACAAGGGGTACATATCCCATAACTCAAGAATATTCTGGTACCACTTCCCCACTCTTCTCATACTTGTTGGTAGGTGGGTAAGAAAATCTTTACTATATTAAATAAAGATGAATAATGCATCAATTGAAATTAGGAAAAATATCTAGGTTGTCCATCCCAACATTATTAATATTAATTACATATTACAAAATGTGGGGATTAAAAATGGGTGTTACAATTAGGAACATGATCCTTGATGTTCACACCAAGTCTTGGCATTATTTGATTGTAACAATGCCCCCCCAAGTACTCTCTTTTAATGTAGAAATGTTCCTCAATGCTTCCTAATCTATGCCATCAAGAAGGTCCTCTTTATCTATTCTTTCATTTCATTGCATCAACATTGTCTAGCCACCTCTAGACCTTTGGCATTCCTACAACATTTATCACTGAACTTGCATATTAAAACCTTTTTCTATGCATAACTTTTTTTCCTAAATTTCCCAAATCTAGATAAGATGTTTATTCAAACATAATACTTATCTGTATACTTTTGGATTCACATCCATGTGATTACAACGAAAAATATTAGTTCACTATTTCAATTCTATTAGACATGTATAATATGTTGATGATCCCAATTAACTTGTCATTCACTCAAGTCTCATTTTCTGTTCAACCACTCCACATTTTGGGCTTAGGAAATCCCCTTCTTTATCACATGGTCCTTCATATGATCTACCTGACCAAGGCTTATTTGAATAGGAAGAGCATGGATAATTGTGGAGTCTTTCATCCAAGGTATTCCTTGATTAATCTATACCACATTGTTTTCATTACACATGGTCATGGCATATCATAGTGTTCTTGTGTCTTAACCATTAGTATTTTTTCCTTGCTTCTAGCTCAATGGTTGTCACCTATTTTTTTAGATGGTTCATCATCATATATGTATTAGGAACATACAATCATCATGAGATTTAGTTGAAAAAATCAATAAGGAATCTTTCAACTTTCATCATTCCAATTCTATATTCTGATCTATTTTTATCAAGGGGCTCATATTTCTATCATGTGGTTCTCCATTTCTTAGCACATTTTCTCTCCCTATAGTAGTTGTTATTCATTCTTACAATATTACATGTGTTCCAAATCCAATACCAGTTCACCTATATAAAGTAAAACTGTGTAGAATAGTCATTAACATTCAAACATAAAAAATTCTTACGACAACAATAGACAGATTGATTCCTTTAAGTTGTATTAACATCCTTTCTCTTTCATATCAACATAATTTTTAAACATTTTCTCTTTTCCATTGATTTTTCAATGGTATTTGTCTTTACAACAATCTCACTTCTAGATTTATGGTTTCCCATCTACTATACCTACATCAGAAAGTCAATAAATCATATGTGTTAGGGCCATTTCTATATCCATTCATTAAATTCTTTTCATGAATGGATAATGATGCTAATGTTTTCGGTTTGGTTTCATCGCATGATAATATTCACTAGACATTGGATCCTTCCATTAATATTCACAACTTATATTTCGATTTTTTTGTAATTTTCTCCATCTAGCTTTGTGGACTCATCTAAATATGAATCAACAAATTGATTTTCCCATTTTTTAATTAAAAAAAAAATAGCCCAATTCAAAATATCATGCACCATATTTGAATTTAAATGTACCAATTTCTGTAATATCCAAAAAAAATAGACAGACGCTTCTTTTCTCACCGTAATTCTGCTGGTTTTCTCCCCCTCTTTTAAAATAATATCTTTATATAATACTTAATACCATCAAAAAATATATGTAAAATACCAAAAAATCCTTTTTAATCTTTCTCATCTATCCATAAACCTATTTTTCCTTATTTAAATAAATAAACCCACCATATTTATATATTTCAACCAAATGCGAGTGATTCATCTTTTTTTTTTAATTAAAAGTAACTTTGGAAGTCCAAAACACTTTTGACCTTCATGAAAAAAAGACATTCTTCTTGTCACTTACTCCCTGTGGCTACAACAGATACCTAATTTTTGTTCAATGCTTAAAACCTTTTATGATGATTCCATGAGATATATCTAGTGTTGGTTGTGCTAGTTTGTGTATCTTGGACAGGTGTTCAAGTCTCAGATGGTGTTTACGAGGCTAAATACACATATGGAATAATTATCTCTAATACCAAAAAAAAATCTAAAGAAATTTTTCTTAATTAGAATTAATTAGCTAGTTTAATTATTTTCCTAAGTCTTACTTAGGAATATGGTTAATTAATCGGGATTGATTGAGACAAATTGATTTATTTCTAGTGACTTTTAGAAAAGTCATTTGACAAGGTCAAGATGATCTTAGCCATTGACTGGGATTAGATCGTGGTTGTTGATTTCTCAATGAGAGATTATAAGAGGAAATTGATGGGCATTCAAAGATCACATTCAAACACATAGATTTGCAATGAGAACAAGGGAATAGTGATAGCATTAGGGCATTGACATTTTATATTGAAAATGATTGAAGACTGAGTTGTCGGAGAAATTGATTCACAACGATTTCTAGATTCTCAGTGATAAAGGGAGATCGATTTTATCTGCAAAGGTCAAGTTTCCCCAACAGTGCAAGTTGGATTAGTGAGGAGAAGCTAATATTTAGAGTGAAGATTGAACTTCTAGAGGAGGCCGATTTAATTTCTCACCTAGTGTGAGTTTCCTGTATAGGTTGTGTCAGCCAGAGCCACATAGGTGGGTCAGTTCAAGGTTCCAGAGAAGGGCCAAGTTACTTCTAGGAGGTCAGATCAACTAGCATACGTGGAGGAAATAATTTTTTGAAGGTTTGTTCTTTTATGGAAAACATTTGTAATATTTTTCAATTACATAATTGCTGAAGAAGAATAAAAATACTCATCTGCAAAACTAGTTTTCCCCACACTGGTATTTTTCCAGGGACATCTGTCCAAAAATATTGGTGTCTGTTATTTTATGTGTGTGCAATATTTTCTCATTTCCTGTGACTTAATTTTTGTGAAGTTGCAATAGTGTTTTATTCAAGATTTTCTTCATATAGATTGCAGAAGGAAAATAATATATTTCAGATAGTGAATAGTAACCAGTAACTGCAATAGTATTAAAAATTTCACATGGTATTAGAGTAGATATGAGGGAAGAAGAGACTCTACAGAGGAACATGAAGAGAAAATCAAGGGTATATAAAACCTAGATTCAAATTCTTTAGATTTATTTGGGTTTTACTATATTTCCAAGGGTTTTTCACAAAATGGCCATAATAGGTTTGAGAGAACAGGATAGATTTGACGGAGCCTCAAATTTTGGTGTCTAGAAAGCCATAATTTCTTTATTGTTGGAAGAGAATGGTCTCAAGGAGTATACAAATAGTGTGATTTTTGTACTGACAGATCTAGAACAACCCACAACTTATAAGAAGGAACATGCCAAAGCGAGGAGGATAATCCCTAACGGTGTTAGGGACCATATAGTTCCTCATATCACAGAGATAAACACTACAAAGAATATGTGGGATGAAATTATGAATATGTAATAGAATGATACCATGAACAAGAAGTTAATTCTTAGGTAAAAGTTGAGGAACACCCAGATGAACAAGGGTGAAGATATCACAAGTTACCTCACCAAAATTCAACATGTCAATGATGATTTATTTGCAATTGGAGATAAGTTGGATGGTGATGAGCTAGTGCAAATAGCACTAAATGGGTTTACTAAGGAGTGGGATGTCCTTGTTCAAGTTATTAAAGGAGGAGACACCTTATTCATGAGTTGGGATCAAATATGGAGTGATTTAACTAAGGAGGAGCTTAGACTAAGACTTATTAGTGGTAGCAACAACAAAACTCATAAAAGTGAGGATTTACAAGAAAATGTGGCCCTAGCAAGAAAATGGAAATTGAAGAAGGGGCTAGCAAGGGACCAAATCCAAAATATGAGAAAAAGAAGAAGCAACTTTCCAAGGTAGATTTTTATGATGGAAATGAGTTCAATGACTATGTTAGCAATTGTAAGTATATAAATAAGAGCGAAAAGAAGGGAAAGAAGTAGGAAACAATTTCAGCAAGTGTAGATGAGTTCTTTGGTAGGATGTAACATGAATCCACACTTATTGCTTTCCTATCTAGCTCGACCTCACAGGGTGTTTTGTATATATAAAGTGAGGAATCATTTCAGATGATTTGATTTAGAGATTACTTCTCTATTTAAGAGGAGGAGGACATCAAACTCTAGATTCATATGGGGAACAATTCCAAATGCAGTCCAGTTGCAAGAGGGATTGTTTTATTTCAAAGGGAGAATGGAAAGCCAATTCCTATTCACGATGTGTTGCATGTTCCAAGTTTGGGTATGAATTTTATTTCCTTATCTATTCTTCAGGATAAAGGGTATGATGTACTACTTAGAGGGGGGCAAGTGTGTATTAGGCACAAGGATTGGAAATCATCCATAGCGATTGGAGTTAGGAGCGAATAACTTTATCGGTTGTAGATGGATACTCCTAAGGTGTTGGTTAGTAATATTAATCCTAGAGATCAAGGAGAGATATGGCATAGGAGGATGGGTCATTTACATCATGGAGCACTCATATTTATTCTTGAGGCAGTGGCAAGTGTTCTAGAGGTGAGCACAAAGCATGATTATTTATGGAGGGTATGTGTGTTGGGGAAGTTTTCAAAAGAATATTTTCCAAGGAGTGACACTAGATCCAATGGTGTTCTTGATCTAGTGCATTCAAATATATGTGGATCAATGTAGAAAAATTATCTCAAGGGATACAAATACTTTGTTACTTTCATCGATGATTTCTCCAAGAAGACTTGGATATAATTCTTGAAGAACAAGGATGAGGTCTTCATTGAGAAGTTCAAAGTTGTAGTGGATATGTGATAGGTTGGAAGGTGAAGGTTCTTTGTTTGGAAAATGGAGGTGAGTACACATGAAAGGATTTCTAGGAGTTCTATATCAAGTCATGAATCAAGAGAGAGTGGACAGTTCCTTATAATCCACAACATAATGGGGTTGTTGAGAGGAGGAATCGTTCTATATCAAAGGAAGTGATGGATATGTTTTATGACCAGGCTATGCCATGTCATTTATGGGTGGAGGCGTGCAATACGGTATTTTAAATTCAAAACATGGTTCCACATAGAGTATTAGGTAAGATGACACTAGAGGAGGAATTCACTAGGAAGAGGCCAGATGTTAGTTATTTCATAATATTTGGAAGTGTAGTGTATTGCTATATTCCAGGAAATACATGTTCCAAGTTATATTAGACTGAAGAGATGGGATACTTTATGGGTTACAATGATACCTCAAAGGCATATCAAATATTCATTCCAGGGGCTAGGAGGATTATTTTCAAAAGAGATGTCAAGTTTATGGAGGACAAGGCATACAGGAGGTCAACATATTTTCCTACGTTAGATGATCAAAATCATAAACCAATAGAAGCTCCAAGGAGTGATTAACATGATCAGGGGAAGAATGGGGAATAATAGCATGAATACAATTATTAGTAAGAGCACAAGTTTAGGTGTAGGGGTTCCTGAGAGTTTGCAGAGTATGGAACATCAGATGTAGCAGATCTGAGAGATGCATCAGGAGGACATGGAGGTTGATATTTCATCCTCTACAGTTGGTAGGAGGAACCATGAGTTTCAGCAGACATTAAGGGGTGCTCAGAGGTTTGTGGGAGCTCCTAGGAAAGGCGGTAGACAATAGACATAACTAGAGAGGTACATTGGCTATATGGCATTGGTCAGTTAGTTAGTAGATGGCGAGCCTTCCATTTCTCAGGAGGCTGAACAAAAAAAGGTGTGTTGAGATGTGATGGATGATGACTTTACCTCAATCATGCAGAACGATATATGATAGTTTGTACCTAGACCAAAATACAAGGTGGTGGTTGGATGACATTGGATATTTAATATCAAGCACAAAGCAGATGGAAACATCAAGAAATACAAGGCGAGGTTTGTGGACAAGGGGTTATCACATAAGGATGAGATAGGATATGAGGAGGCATTCTCTCCTGAGGCTAGGTATGCTTCTATAGGATTCATGATCTCATTAGTTGCACGGATGGGATGGAAAATCCATCAGATGGATGTCAAGATGATGTTCCTTAATGGTGAATTTGAAGAGGAGGTATACATAGAGAAACCAAATATATTTGTAGCATATAGTAGAGAGACCCATATGTGAATATTGAAGAGATATTTATACAGGCTCAATCGGGTTGCCAAGGTGTGGTATGAGTAAATTTACAGATACTTGCAGGGAATGGACTTCGTGAAGAGTGAAGCGGACGCAAACCTATATTACTTGGTTGTTGGGGGTGAGGTTCTAATTCTTGTTATATATTTTGATGAATTATTTCTAATAGGTTCACCAAGGCTTATAGAGGATTGTAAGAGGAACCTTCCAGCAAATTTCAAGATGAAGGATTTCAGGCTTATGCACTACTTTCTAGGCATACATGTGTGGCAAACAGATGGAGAGATTTTCCTTAGGAAAGTGAAATACTACATCAATATCCTAAGGATGTTCAGGATGGAGGATTTCAGAGCCATGTATACACCCATGATCATGAATTAGAGGAAGGTATTCACATCCAAGGAGAAGGATATAGACCCCACCATACACAAGAAATTGATTGGTTCTCTAATTCATTTGGTTAACACTAGGCCAAATATATCCTATACTTTAAACTCTCTTAGTCAGTTCATGGTGGAACTGAAGAGAGAGCATTGGATAACAAAAAATAATGTGTTCTGGTATTTACATCATACAAGTGAGTATGGGATCAAATATGCTCAAGGTGATGGTGCCAGGTTGGTGGGTTATACTGACACAAACTAGGTAGGTAACGCAATGGACAGGAAAAACACTTCAGGGTGTTGCTTCATCATGGGATCAAGATTTTTCTCTTGGTACAACAGGAAGAAAAATTTCGTGGCGCTAATTTTTGTAGAGGTAGAGTACATTGTAGCTAGCATGGCAATGTGTGAGGGCCATATGGCTTTGGAAGTTTCTAGATGCCTTGTTTGGTCAAAGGGTAGGGATAACTGTTATACATTGTGATAATCTTAGTTGCATCAGGTTATTTGAGAATCAAATGTTTCACAACAAGTACAAGCGTATAGAAATTAGGTACCACTTCATCAAGGATTGTGTGCAATGCATGATTTTTCAACTATAGTATATACCTATAGATCAACGGGTATCAAAAATTATAATGAAGGCCTTGGGGAAGGCGAAATCATCTTCTTCATAGATAAGGTGGGTGTTATACAGAACACCTTCCTTTCTAAGAGGGAATGTTAGTTTGTGTAGCTTGCACAAGTGTTCCAATCTCAGATTTTGTATATGAGGCTAGATAGAAAGATGGAATAATTATCTCCAATACCCATAAAAAAATTCTAAGGGAAATTATATTTATTAGAATTAATTAGCCAGTTTAATTATTTTTCTAACTTAGGAAAAGTAGTTAATTAATCAGGATTAATTTCACAAATCGATTTCTCTCTAGCGACCTCTAGAAAAGTCATTTAATGGGGTAAAGATGATCTTAGCCATCGATTGATATTAGATCATGGTCATTGATTAATCAAGAATAGATTATAAGAGAAATTGATTGGAATTTAGAGATCACATTTAAACAATAAAATTTGCAGTGAGAGCAAGGGCATAGTGATAGCATAATGGAACCATCAATTGAGATCAACAATGATTAAAGAATGAGTTTCCAAAGAAATTTCTTCACAACAATTTCGAAATTCTCAATGACAAAGGGAGATCGCTTTTATTTGTAGGGGTCAATTTTCTCTAGCAATGCAAGTTGGATGAGTGAGACTGAATTGGCAAAGTAAGACAAAATTTTCTAGAGTGATCGATTTGCACAAGAGAATCCAAGTTTGCCAGTGAAGGTTGAATTTCTAGAGGACGCTGAGATAATTTCCAAGACAGTGAGAGTTTTCAGTGGAGGCCAAGTTAGTCAGGGATGCATGTGTGGATCAATTCTAGGTTCTAGAGGAGAGTTGATTGAACCAAAGGGGTTGAGTGTCTTCCGAGAGGTCAAATCGACTAGCAAAAGTGGAGGAAATACTTTTCTAGAGGTTTTATAATTTACAACAAACAGTTGTAATATTTTTCATTTACAGAATTGTTGAAGAATAATAAAAATACTCATTTTCATAACTGATTTTCCTTACACCAGGATTTTTCCAACGACATTTGTCCAAAAATATCATTGTATTATGTTTTGTGTGTGCAATATTTCCTAAGTTGTTGTGACTTAATTTTGTGAAGTTGCATTATTTTTTTATTCAGTATTTTCCACGTATAAATTTTAAAAGACAAATAATCTATTTCAGATAGGTGAATAACAATCAATAACTGCAACAATATTAAAAATTTCACAGGTTTCAACTTTCTTACAACTCAATGGTAGCACCTTGGTTCCCCTCACTTGTAAAACCTCACAAATATGAAAACTTTAGACCTTGGCTCTTCTTTTTTTTCATAATCCACTCTCCTCTCCACCACTGAGTTTTAAACCCGATTTTATACCAACATAAAGAAATAAGAACCAGAGAGAATCAATAGAATGAAATTTTTTATTAAATCTGGCCCATGCCCAAACGCTCATACACAATACACGACAATGTCCCATTATATATCATAATAACTCCTTCTTAACTACAACTGACTCATATTGAAAACAATGAGTTCTACACAATCTAGAACATTCATTTCTATATTAACTTGAGTTATACACAATATAGAACATTCATTTCTATATTAACTTGTGTTCTACACAATCTAGAACATTTAATTCTTTATTAACTTGAGTTTTACACAATCTAGAACATTCATTTCTATGTTAACTCTAAGTCTTATATGACCTCTATTTATCCACCCGCACTAAGAACCATACAATATTATACATACTCAAGGAAAAATAAAGTACATGGTCCATTTGTTTAATTAAATGACTAAATGAGCTTTCTCATCGTTTTCCTTACATGTCGAAATCTAGATTGTGATAATAACCCGTATCGAATCTTGGGAAATAGATTTGCATTGCACATCTCATTGTTGGAAAAAATTTGATTGTTATAACCTTATGCTAGTGCTAATATGTGGTTTGGGAATAGCCATACATTACTCAAATAAGCTTGCAAACATGGTCCATAATTTCTTTCAACAATACCTTTGTTGGTGTATTGGCTTCGAAGCTAATGTAACACACCCCTCCTTATCCACCTGATAACCAGAGTAAGTGGATAAGGAGGGGTGTGTTAGGTCCAAGTTCAACACTTGGACCTAAAGGGCTCCATCGCAAAAGGAATGAAAAACTAAAGGTTTAATTATAGAATCTTGAGGACCAAGGCTAGTGCCATATTACATAATTAATTAAGTAGGAGGTACAAAGTTTGAACCCTTAGAGAGGAATGGAAATCTAACCCCCGAATACTATAATTAAATTTGAATATGATTAACTATAAAATTTTATTGTGGAGTTGAATGTTAGCCACAAAAATTCTTTTAGCATGATATTGAACCTTATGATTGCAACCCATCTACAATTTGGAGGAGAGCTACTATCCCCAAAAAAGTTCCCCATTCTCATTTGAGATAAGTACCTTTCAAGTTAATCGTACATTGAATTGATGGTATGGTCAATTATATTATATGATACTATTAATATGATGAATATGTGAATGTGTCATGACTACTCGTGTATGTTTGAAATATGGTTACAAATTTAAGGGATGCGTTATTTATCTTGTACCGTGTGAATGTTCATATTATATTATGTGTGGGTTATGTTATATAATTTCCATATTGTACCGTGTATACCATCACAACAATGTTTGTATTCCAAATGTGTTAATTTTTGTGCATGTATGGGACATATGGAGTGATCCTAATATCCTTTGTGTGGATTTAAGTTATGCAATATGGAATGAATGGTATATCGAGAATGTTGGCATTATCACTAAACGTGTCCCTGCCCTGTTGACTTCCTTTCCCAAATTCCAGACTCCATTTGGTAGAATACATGATCGTTGATGTAGAAAAGAGCATACAAAATGTTGTTACCAACTAGGTGGCCTTTTGATAGTTGGACACTCCATCTGGTAGAAGGAAACTACATCTACTGAAGAGATAGGTTATGTAAGTACCTAGGTTGTTGATGTTTTCCTTTGATAGATATTCGTGTGGAAAAGAGGATTTTAGTAAGATATTAACTTTGATTACATGTTATGTACTTTTAATTTTAGTCAGACTATGTTCTCCAATTGTAAGCATATGTAATTTGGAATTCAAAATTGTATCTCTTAATTCATAGGATTACTATATCTTTCATTAGGAATTTGGTATGTATTACCCTATAATTGGGTTAAAATGAAGTAATACATAGTACTATACCTTTATTGTAAGACCCGGGCGGCCCTAAATCAAAGAAATTGTGATATGGTGATAAAAATAATTTATTGTAAGTTGTGTGGGATAACATGTTTCAACTTATAGTTTTTTTTGGGGAAATTATTTTGGCTTTTGGTATAAACCAATTTTTTGAAAGAGAGGGAAGTATCATGATTATTGTTTAAAAGTACCATGATTATTGTTTAAAAATGAACTCCATTGCATTTTTCCACACATGAATTCACTTCTCTCTAAAATATTTACTTTTCAATATGAATGTAAAGTAAGGTTGCAACTAGAGTGTGTTGGTCTTGGTTTTCTGCAATTCTTCCAAACTACACATGAATTCTATCTAAGAATATCAAAGTGAATTATCGATATGGATGTTAATTATTGATTGATAACTTTTCAATTGTCTCCATGACAGGATAATTTATTAAGCATTGTTTATCATCAATGAGAAGTTAGAACTAGTAAGTTTGATAAGTATGCATGCAACTACAATCCATCATAATGACTACATTATCTATTCATAAATTCCTACTTGACTTGAAGGCACTATTTCTTATATTATGGTGTTGAGGAGAAAACATGGAGCAGAGAGAACTTGAACCGAAAATCTCCCAAATACCAATCTGGATACTTTAGCAAAAAACTTATTTCCTACACATTTGAGCATTTTTCTAGAGGGTGGATTGGTTGTTGACATATCCTCTCAAGCCACACACAAGGTTCAACACACCTAGCTACCAACCAGACTCAGATACATTGTAGAGTAGTATCTTGAATCATGGGAGATTCTCATGGTAGTTATTAGTGAAGCTACAATGTTAATCAACTCAAGTTGATGATATTATGGCTCAAATTCTACAAGAAGAGATGAGGAGGAGGATTGGATTTTCTCACAATATTGAAGTCTTCCACTCTCAATAGGTCATTCCAAAGAGTGGAAAGAGGAGATATTGATAAGGTAATATAGATATAACTCAAGAGGAAGGTCTACCCTTAGAGGAAGGAAGAGAAATGAAATCATTTGCTAGAAGTGTCATAAAATGGCACACTAAAAAGGAATGCAAGTCATACAGAGCTTTCAAACAAGAGTAAAAAGAGTATACTATCATGATCTCCAAAGGTGATGAAGAAGCTACAAGTATAAACTTGACGTTTTTATGTTATTTTTTTTGTTATTGAGGAACAAGATTAATTCTGAATGTAAGGGTTGTGATGGAATATTAACAAGTAGTATGGAATTTCAATTTATGTGATCAATGGATATAAGTTTGAATACCACCCTTATTATGACACAAATGAAACAAATATCAGCCAAATGGTGAATTATTTCAGTAACATTTAACCAAACCATAAATGTTTCTTAAGAGAAATATAATATATTAACTATGGTGACGTAGAAAATAAGGTAGAAGTATACCTCCTACAAGGTTTTCTAAACTTCTATTTTATGTCGGTTATGAAGAATAGGAAACAGAAGTACGGAGTAGTTTTCTTGTATACCTCCAATAATTCATAGCTTTGAAATTACTTTGGACTTCTTCCTCTCATAGTTATAACAACCTTAGTCACCTCCAAATCAAGTGTTGCCTTGCAATCTCTATGGACATATCCTTAGTTCACCTAAACAAGCCCTCATCTATGATTCAGAATTGTAAGTAAGGCTAGGAGTATAGAACATGCTTCACTAGTTGAAGGTCCTATTTGTATTTTTAAAGGGTCCAATCACCAAGGAGGTAATTCCTCCATATGCTATGGTAAGTTTACATGCTGATATGTTCACCACTGCAAGTGAATTAGTCATGGGTGTGCTACAAGGCTTCATTATAGTCCGTGAGGACTGGCTGAACTCTCTTAAGTCCCAAAATTTTGGTAAGGAACTCATATTCCCTTTTTATAGTCTTCATCGTCGGTCTATCCAATCCTAAAAAATATTCTCAGGCATATCAAGGGGAATTTGGATTTTCATAATGGTTACAGAGTTCATTGAAGAGGAACTGAGAAAATATAATGGATTTGATTCCAACAAGCCCATATTCATGAAAATCAATGAGAGGGTTTTGATGTCTCCAATGTTAATGATTTGTATGGGCTAGGGGAGTCATATGCCATGTTTGTAGTTAGAGATAACAACAGGGCGCTGGCCAAAATGTCTAAGAATTTAAAATACATATGTTCTTCTTTGTATGGACTAGAAGAGGAGGAGATTGGTGTTATTGTGGATTGGGAGAAGAAGTTTGAAGTGAATTATCCTATTGTTGGACATGTTGTTTAGTTAAGCATGTATAAATAAACCTAGTCAAGCTCTGATGACTGTGGGAATAATTTCTTGATTGTGATCAAGCATGGCGGGTTGTTCTATGTTATTGTATAATTTGAACCTTCGATTAATGGATTCAACCATTTATTATTGATCACATTACCAAGGGCCACTTTGGAAAGTAAAATTCATTAATATGTCCTTCTTGATATTTGATAAATGCACTACACACCATGCAAGAAGTGTTCAATTTACAATTCTGGATTAGTCTATTTCTTATTGGGATGCCATTTCTAGCTCGTTAGGGCGATATTAATTCATATGGAGTGATGAGTCTTTGTATCTACATAAATATTAGACAACCAATTCCTATAGGTGGATGTACTAACAACGAGGATCCCTGACATACTTATTGGATTGCACATTATGGCTCATTTAATTGACACTTTTTGATTTACTAGTGTCCTTGAAATAACATTGAAATAGAAAAGGTTGTGTTAATAAGTCAGTGTAACGTAGTCAAAGAATTCTACTAGAAATAAAATTGTGAGATTAGAAATGGAAAATTGAAAATTGACAGATTGTGGTCAAAGGGATGGAAAATGAAATCAATAAGAAAGGTACAATAGGGGAATGCTTGATGCATCTCCTAAGGGTATTATATTTAAGCCAAAGTAGAAAAATATAAATCAAAATATTCAAGGCAACCTTAGTGACCACTCACTCTAGTTATTGGGTAGATAAAGAGGGGTGTGTTATAGCTAGCGTGGTATATCAATAAATTACCATTACCACATGTTATACTTTCTTATTTGTTAAGATTAATTTATTGCTAGGATTAATTTGTTTTTTATTTATATGTAAATGAAATTTTATTGTCATATTTTGGTCAAAAGGTCATTTATTTTCTAGTGAGATTGTGATTTTATGTTGTTTAAAATACACTTTTGAATGCATAATTGGATTCAACACCTTGAATAACCCCTAATGCACTCGATCTTTGAAAATTAAACAATTTGAACTTATGAATTTTAAAAACGTGTACTAAATTTTGAACAAAATTGATCAAAAAAAAAAATCTAAAAAGAGCCATTTCTTCTATTAGTTAGACCACCAAAATCTCGTTAGAAATTGTATTATAAGATTATGGCCAAAACACCATTTTGTCTATTAATTAGACTAGACCAAATTTGATTATTGTTATATTATTTATATATTAATTCTTTTTAATAAGTTCTTTAATTTATTATAGAATTTAAAAATGATAATATATTTTAAATTAAAATTACATTAATGTAATTCCACATTTAAAATTATTTCAACATTTAAAACCTAATATAATGTAAATGTTTTATGAATTTTTTTCTTGTCGATAAAAGAGCTTCTATTAGATTATCATGAAAAAATATATTACAAAATGTTTCTCGATAGCTCCCCCAACTTCACACCGACCAGATTTGTTAGCTAGGAGAGCCGGAGTATGTAGAAGATGTTCCCATTGTGTCTTTATTTCTAACAGGTTGAATAGCCTTACAAGCCAGAAAGGAGGAAAAAATCAGACAACCTTTGAGCATCATATCATGGCGGTGGTTGAGGAGGGTGCAAAGGAGGCACTGGAAATAGATCAGATCTCTCCTACATATGGAAATCAATGTTCTCGACTGTTGCCTCCAATTCATGCAGGTGATCATTACTCCAGCGCTGGCTCTGAGAAAAGTTAAAAAATTGCACCAGAATCTCACTCTAATTGAACTGGATGTCGTTCATGTATGCCACAAACTCATTTCTATTCTCATATATATGCTCGATGAGGATATCTAGGTTGCAATGGATTTGTCTCAGTTTCTCATCTATTGACTCCAAGGTGACCAGTACATCAAGCGTCCCAGGGAACGACCCTAGTCCTGAGATGATTCCCCCTCATGATCCACACTCGTAGAGTATGCAGTCGAAGAACTGTGGTTTCTTGCAAGATGTGTTGTGTGCCGACCACCACCTCTGCGAGGCCGACCTCTTAAGCGAGGGATGACTGAACTCACTTTGGTTTCCCTATCCTGAAACCTAAAAAGGACCGCAACATTTTCGGAGAAACCAACCACAATAACCCAAACAAGATACCCACAGTTCATATAAAGAGGAGGGGGTACAAATTCGATGGCACGACATGGCCCACTGACCTCATGGTTGGCAACAAGATTACTTGACCCCGGGTTACTCTCACAACCAACAAAGAAGACTAAGGAATGTGAATTACTTACACCCCCCTCCCAAAAGGCCTTTACACACTGCACAAAGTAGTCAGACAGGGACCAAAGTGAATTTTCCTTAGCCCTGATATAGAATACTCATAGGGCCAAGTCCAAGGGAGGTTTGAACTAAAGACACGATAAAATCTGGAACAACAGAAATTACACAAACCCTAGAGACCCAGAGATATCCCCACTTGAGACTCATTGGGTACACCACCTTAACTGCAACCTTAAAAGACCACATAAAGACTCTACATCCTTAACGACCCACATGGTTGGGCACCACCCTTGAACCCAATTCTTCAAGCCCAGGTGGTCACACAACTACAACTAAAACCTCAACTCCACTAGAACGAAAGTCACACAACAAAGCCACAACCAAGTATAAAAGGTTACCTTAAGGTTGTTGAATGACAATCCAGACAGGGGTCTGCTCCACTAGAAGGAGTGTTGGTGCACTAAGATGAATATGAAAATCAATCTTAATACCTACATTAATTATCAACCAAGGATACGTCTGTTTATTTCAAGAGTGTTGGCACTGTCTATGCAAGTGAGATTAGAGGCTATTTCAGAATAAAATGATTCTAAATTGTTGCAATAACCAATATCTAATTTTCGAAGTTCAATCTAAAATAATTCCAAAAGAAAATCTTAAAGCATTTCCAAATCATAAACCTTGATCTAATCTCAACTGATTTATAAATAAACTAAATCCAAACGCATGTATTGAGGGAATCACACTTAAAGAAATACTATATGATATTAACAACAATTTATCTAATGAAAATAGGAACTACAATAAATGAACAACAATCAACTATTCAAGCCTTTAATTGAGAATGGCAGTAATTAATCACTCGATTTCTATAATGGCATCACTCTGAAAGAGCAACAATTAAATGTAATGCTTGGACTAATCTGAACAATTCATTAAAGAATAATATGCAAATTTAAAAGTAACAACATCTAAGATTTATCCCAAAAGGTAAAGATAAATTATGAAAATGAATTCTAACATCACAAAACACTCAAAATAACTCAATTATACAAGATACAGTAATTAATAATTGCAGAAATGAAGGAAATAATTATGGCACAAAAGAAGCAGCAAATCTCCCAGCGACTGGGCCCAAAGCTTCCAGAATCTACTGG
The DNA here is from genome assembly GCA_034641835.2 of Pinus albicaulis. Taxonomy (NCBI): domain Eukaryota; kingdom Viridiplantae; phylum Streptophyta; class Pinopsida; order Pinales; family Pinaceae; genus Pinus; species Pinus albicaulis. The sequence goes on from CM076580.1 coordinate 290,479,391, forward strand.
TGAAAATAACCAGAACACGATTATGAATAAAGTACTATTTTTCTCATTAATCACAGTAGTAAAGATACAACATCACCGTAGTGAGAATACTCGGTCTTCAATACAAATATAATAATGTCAAAATGAAAGTCAAAGCTCAGAAATTAAATTCTTTTTTTTTTTTCACATATCAGCCTTATATAACCTAATTGGAAACTAATAGATGAGAGTGAATCCTCATTATCAGGGGATCCTAAGGATTTCACAACTAATAATCGGATTTCCATTATAAAATTAGCTTGATTATCCCTTTTCTTTCACTAGCCCGCGCGATCAAGAAGTGGTATTATTTCTTTCTTTGGCCATTGTTGTTCCATCAATTGAACAACAATTGTCCAATTTTGATTTCTACACACAAAGGAAAGAAAAATTTATTTTTTATGCTAAAATATTACAATTTGTTGACTATTTATTTTATTCAACTTTCACAATCTTTTCTTCTAGATTCTTCCCAAAAACAAATATAAATATATAAATTTAAATGATTAACCAAGCTAATATGAGGATAAAAACATACCTTTTCTGTGACTCAACATACTCCCCTACTTACCTTTTTGCATGTCCTCATGCAATAAGATAGTTGAGGTGTAATTGTGTTAGAGAGTAGGCAGGATAAACTTCTTCCTGATATAGCCTAAAACCATTCTTCTGTTTAAGCATTGCAAAAGCACAACTCTCATGAAATTATGGTAAATCATAATCAAAATAATATCCTTTAGGGGAATACCAGATAATGGGACACCTGTAATGACATCCTGTCCAGGTAGGGCACATGCACAAGAAGATATTGATGTACAAATTTAGACGAGTAGCAATGGCCTTGAAATTTCTATAACCGAACGACTCCCAATTTTTAACATTTTTAGTAGAAGCTTCCCACCTCTTTTTCGCTTCCAACAAGGCCTCTTCCTTAATATCCTAGAAATAATCTCTTCCAACCTGTACAACATATCTATGGAGAGGTCCCAATGTGGCCACAACTCCTTGTTGTTCCATGAAACTTTTGTGTTGAATGAAAAGGTGTAAAGGTTTAGTAGGTTATCCTCTAACCCATAAATCTAGACCATGCTCCCTTTTTTGGAAATTATTATAGGCGTTGGCCCATTCAATATGGATAGAAGAAAAAGAAAGGAAGGCTTGAAATTGAAAATCCCCAATGAATGGGCTAGGATTAGAATCCCTTTCATCTTCCAAGAAAAAATTATGTAGGTATAACTCATAGAGAAGGAATTTTACCTTCTCATCCTATTCCTGGCAACATTGAATAAATTCGGAAGTAGTCTTGAATTCAGTTGGCTTACCAGCCTTGACAACTTTAATATTCAGTAATAAGTATCTCTCTAGTAAAATTAATGCATAATTGGTGGTTGGTGATTGACAAGACAGAACATCAGAATAAATAGAAAAAAATGGTTTTAGTTTTCTCCATGAATTTTTGAAGTTGGTTCTGCACTTTCTTCACTTTTTCCTGCTCCTTTCTGAGACTGGAAAAAGTCTCATCCTCTGTTGCAATTATTTTATCAAATTTCTTCAATAATTCTTGGTGCATTTGTAAAGGTACCACTTATTTTTGTTGTTGAGCCAAAACATGGTTGGTCCTTGTTAGTTCATTTTGCAATTTCAGGATAATATATTCCCTTACCAGAGGAACATGATGAGGTGTTTCTTCTGTTACATTGTCATAATTTGTCACAAAATCAGTTTGAACAACGATTTCCACAGTATAGGTTGTTTCTTGAGGAATACAAAAATTTATCTGAGCATTTTTTACAAAATACGTTTGAACAACAACATTCATAAAATTCACAGAAAAGTCTGTTTGAGTCTTCATTGAACAAACACAAATATTTTCAGTTTGAGTTCCAATATCCTTAGTGGAACATTTATCTGTTTGATTTCCAATGGTTTCTAATTCCAATTTATGCTCTCAGTCCTTATCCGCTTCCTTCAACCATTTTCTTAATCTTTAATCATTTTCTTCAACTTCCTGTTCTTTCTTCTCAACGTTTTCAGCCTAGCACTATCTATTTTCTTCTCCTTCTTTATGGGATTTTTTATTGGAGAGGGACCAACTGTGTCTATTTCGGGTAAAAGAGAGGTTATGCTGATGTTAGGCTCATGTTCCAATGGAAAAATATCTCTTGATTGAGTTGTTAATTCAAAATCTCTTTATGCATGAGTTTCTCTCTCAGGATATTCATCTATAGAAGGAATTGGTTCGCCTTGTTCCCACTAATATTCCATTTCTTCAGTAGATGGAAAAATTTATGTGTGGCCAGAACTACCAGTAGAGATAGACTGGTTAAGGGTATGATCTTGATCTTTAGAGTGTCTAGGTTGACTTCATCCTTCACAGAGTGTTCCCAAATTTTCTAATACTTGGGCCACCTCCTCCTCATAATCTTGTTGAAAAACGTTTTGCGGGATTACAAGGGGTGTATGAGATGAACTTTCTTCATCTATCAGATTTGTGGTATACTTCCATGAGATTATCCTTGTAGAACGTCTCTGTTTTGTTGGGCTAGAGGTTAAGGGAGAAGTCCCCCTTTTTCCTGCCCTGTTTGGGATTTTTACCTCGACAGTATGTTGTTCAATATTTGAGTCATCAATATTCCTATCATCTACCCTTGCTTGTGCATCTGGGTTTTCTTCTGATAGGGATAAAGTATGGTTTACAAAATTATCCCAGGTCAATTACTGTTGGGCTAGTTCAGGAATAATAATGAGCTTAATCAAGCCATGGTGGCTGATGGTAGAATGTGGATGTTTGGCTTTTCTAACTCGGATAGAAACATCATGCAATAAATAATTTAAAAAGAACAATAGGTTAACTATGATTTTTTGTCTAAGTATTGCTAAAAGTTTAAGTTGTTGAGGCTTTACCACATCTTTGCGACCATCACAAGTGATGTATCTCTGAACGGTGGTCGCTAGTTCTCGCCATGGTTCCCTTGAAGATGCAGGATGAATTCCTTTGCCTCTGCATATCATTTCTTCCTCTGGGTCCTTAAATACTACGACTGCTTCATGCAATTGAACATGCTTGTCGGTCCATTTTATGCCTTCTGTTGGAAGTCCAAAGACTTTGGCTATGACTACTTTAGAAAATGTTATACTTCCGCCTTTTATGGTCATGCATCCATTCTGTAGATTTTGCAGAAATTCAAGCGCTATTTCGCTATGGAATCCCTGTAACTTAACTAGGTATTGAAGCCAACCGGTGCACTCAAGAATTGTGCGAGCCTTCTCTTTTAATTGTAGTATTGTAGGTTCGTTGTGAACACATTTTCCTCCCATGGATGTTGTGCTTCTGTAGCCTAATTCACACCTTTGCATGCACTTCATCATAGTTTTCACAGTTTGGAATAGAAAGAAATACCACATACAAAGCTTTTGAATTGGGAAATTTTATTTTTATATAAAGGCAATAATACTATTTTTTGCATCAAATTTTTTTGGCAGAGTTCGGTAATTATTTCGCATGTTGTACCATAATGTATACCTTCCCCCCTCTAGTTAGAAAATGGTGTCCACGTCCGCAGAGCATGGGAAAAGAGAAAAAGAAGACGTGGTTTCATAAATGCGGTAAGAAAAAATTCAGAGAAGCATAAATACGTTAGGAAATGGTCAAAGCAATGAGAATTATAAATCATAGAAATGGTTCAAAAAATGAACAAAAAAGGAATAAAGCAAAGAAATAATCATTGCAAGAAATCATTTTCCTTTGGTGAAAAGGTATAACGAAAGCCGACAAGGCGATTAATGATAATGACTACTAGCATCAATTGATCGGACAATTTTGATATAATTCACATAAAAATATATTTTACCATGCATATTGGTTCATACAAATATAAACATTGTTCAAATGGTAAATTCGTTCTTGGAAATGAGTCAATAGGAAATAATCAGATATAGAATAATTGGCAATGTAAAATACAACTGCAATACCACAAGCAGAGTCACTGTTGCCAGTAGGCGTTTATAGCCTTGACAGGGTTACATTTTAACCCAAAAATGAGCCAGGATCATCCATTAAGATTTAGATGGTTTGTTCATTTCTACAAAGGGATCACTGTGCTCGCATGGTAACCAGATAATCACAGTGCCATTCACTAGGGTATAACAAAATGATCAGGACGACTCATAATGATACCTCTTGTCCTTCTGATAGTTGACCTGTCTGGAAGGCCATTACCTTGGTGTGGTGGCCATTATGGGAATGCCACTTGTTAAGTTCCTTATGATCATGGTAGGTTGGCTTGTGATGAGACCCCCTATCCCATTTCAGAAATATTATATTATGTTTTCAAATTCATATTATAAGTGGAGGGAGGCTCATTAACTCCTTAAGAGTTAGGGATGGTGTGAGAAGTAAAATAATGCCAATGAAAGTTATGCTTGTATTCCTATATCAACATACCATAGGGAATTATCAATTGAAAGTGTGAAAGATAAACCAACATGGTATTGAGATAGTGAATCATTTTATGATATATCCGAAGAGGAGATATTCAAAAAGTCATTTAAATGGATGAACCATGTCAATTTGAGAATAAAAACAATCATAAAAGGTTTAAAAGTCATAATGTTGCTAATATAAATTCTTTTTCTTTAAATTCGGTGTAAATATCCAGCCAAAAAGATGATTTACATAGCAAAGCATGTGAGAGAAAATATGGTTGTTTGATTTATAATTGAACTATAGTTGTGCAGATGTCAGGACAACAACTGTTTGTTTAGTTGAACAGCAATTTTTCATTTTACTGAACAACATATTTTCACTCTATTGAATAACAATGTTATGTGAAAGTTGTAAAAAAGGAACAATACTTATCGAACAGAAATTAGAAAAAAAAAAAAACCACAATTGTTCATTGTACTAAACAATAATTGTTCATTTAACTGAACAACGACTGTTCATTTTACTTAACAACAGTTGTTCGTTTAACTAAACAACAACTGTTCATTTTACTAAACAACAGTTGTTCACTGTATTGAACAACAACTGTTAATTTTTTTAGAAAATGAACAAAAACAGTGAAGTACTCAAGCCAAAAAAAAGGAAAGAAACAACATTGTTCAATTGGAAGGGAACAATAGTCATCCCAAGAACGGAATAGAGATTTCTTGTAAAAAAAACGATGTGAAACAACGATAAAATAATGCCAGTTGTTTCGATTGTAAGTAATTGTTTCAAAGAAAAAAATTCACGCATTTATACAATAGTTCTTATTTGAAAAAACAGAAACGGAAAATTATAAACTGGTTATATAAAGAAAATATATACATTATTTACAGCTGGAAAGAAACGATTTTCATGAAATTAAAGTTTCCTGGTCATCACTCCCTACAGCTAAAATTTGCATAGTGGGATCATTACGTACCTGTTTGCAAAAAGACTCTTCGGTGAGTGGCTTGCGATAAATACATACACGGTGTCCATTCACTCGGAAAGAAGAGCCAGGCGCATCGACGGTAGTCATAATTATATTGCCATTGTTGTGCACTTCTTGAATTTCATACGGGCCAAGCCATCTTGTCTGTAATTTACCCGGAAAGTCTTGAAATCTGGAATCATAGAGCACCCAGTCTCCTTCCTGAAATGTCTTTTTTTTATAAGATTGTCGTGCCACTTAGCCTGTTGCTGCTGAACAATTGTTGTACGTTGTAGGGCAAGTAACCATGCTTCATCCAATTCAATTATTTGTTGAATTCATTTAGGTTGGGCTTCCATCAAGTCCAGTCCCGCATCCTGGGCTGTTGTGAGAGTCTTTATTTCAAATTCGATAGTAAAAATAGGTTCTTTGCAAAATACAATTTGGTATGGGGAATAACAGTAGTACTTCACCAAGTTGTGTGATAGGCCCACAAGGCCTCTGGCAGTTTAGTAGCCCAATCTCATCGATGTGTTGAAATTGTTTGGTCAAAATCGCCTCAATGACCTTGTTGGTGCTCTCAACCTACTCGTTCGCTTGCGTGTGATATGGAGAACTGACTATATGTGTGATATGGTGGTTCTGTACAGTGGTTGTAATATTATGTCCCACAAATTTTTGCCCTTCATCTGTTATCACTTCCCTGGGTAAACCATACCACACAAATAACTCAAAAAGGAAAGTAATTACAGTTTTTTTCATAGCTCTTGGCAAGGCTATTGTTTCTACCCACTTTGTTACATAGTCTATAGCAACCAGTATGTAGGAATTTTGGTTTGATGGCGGATTGAATGGGACAAAAAAATCTAGCGCCCATTGTTCGAAAGGTTCTATTACCAATTGTGGCTGCAACGGAATTTCGTAGGATTGACCAGGACGACCCTTCCTCTGGCAGCTATCACAAGCCTGGACATACTTCTTGGCATCTTTAAAGATAATGGGCTAGTAATAGTCCTTATATAGTGTTTTATGTCCGATCCTATGATCTGCGAAGTGTACGCTACAAGGCTCATCATGGAAAACTTCAGAATGTCGTAAATCTCATCTTCATGGATGCACCTACTTATTTTCATATCAGACCCGGTATGAAAAAGGTCTCCACCAATCCAAGAAAAATGGGCACTGCATTTGACAATCAGCTTCCTCTCTTTAGCTATCATATGATTTGCTAGTTTTCCTACCGCCATACCATGGTGCCTTAACTGCTACTGCAAACAAATGTTCATCTAGAAATTGATCATCCACTACTAGTGGATCGTTCATTTTCAGAACTCGAGACAGAGAATCTGCAACTAGGTTTTCCTTCCCTTGATGGTCTTTACTGGTAATATCAAACTCCTGCAAAATTCACAACCAACGGGTCACCCGCCCATTAGTAATCGGTTTATTATCTAAGTATCTAATGGTGGAATGATTAGTGTACATAAAAAATTGGTAGCCTGTTATATAATGTCTAAATTTGTTTATGGCATAAATGATAGCTAAAAATTATTTTTCTGTTACTGTATAATTGAGTTCAGCAGAAGTGAGATTTTTGCTGATATAATAAATAGCATATGGTTTTTTCGTCCTCTTGCCCGAGGACAACGCCTATTGCTGTGTTTAACACATCTGAAGAAATATGAAAAGGCAACTCCCAATTAGTTCCACGCAATACTAGTGCAGTTGAGAATAATTTCTTCAAATATGTAAAATCAATTTCACTTTTATCAGACTATTTAAATTCAAAATTTCTTGTTAAATCTTACAAATGTGAAAAAATTCATGAAAAACTCTCTATAAATCTGCGATAGTATCCTGCATATCCAAGGAAGCTATGTACCTCAGTTTGGGTGCAAGGTGTAGGTAGCACGAAAATTACCTCTATTTTTGTTAGGTCAAACTGTATTCCAGCCGCAAAAATGTAGTGTCTTAGGATTACGCCTTCTATCATCATGATGTGACATTTATCGTTACTTAAACACACACTGGTAGCGATGCATCATTCTAGAACTTTCTATAAATTATGTAGCGCTTGGTTGAACTCGTTCCCATACGGGGTGAAGTCATCCATGTAAACTTCAAGTCCCTCATTTATCTGATCAGAGAAAATACTGAGTATGGGCCTCTGAAATGTAGCTGGGGCATTGCATAAACCAAAATGTAACACTCTATAGGAAAACGTACCCCTTGGGCAGGTAAAGGTAGTTTTGTCTTGGTCTTCAAGGGAAATTTGGATCCGGTTGTATCTGCTGAAGCCATCAAGAAAAGAAAAGAAACGTTTTCCTGCCAGCATATCAAGAATTTGATCAGTAAATGGAAGAGGGAAGTAGTCTTTCTATGTGGCCTTTTTCAATTCCCTGTAGTCCACACAGATCCTCCACTTCTCGTTATTTTTGGGAAAAACTACTCGCGGAGAGACCCACTTTCTATCCGAAATAGGATAAATAAAATTCATGTCTAGCAACTTCTGCAATTCTTCCTTTACGATATCCTTGAGATGCAGATTTAGTCTTCGTTGAGGTTGTCAGATAGGATGTACATCCTTTTCGGTGTAGATGTGGTGTGTAAATTATTGAGCTTCTATGCCCTTCATGTATGGATAGTCCCAGGAAAAAACCCCTTTATATTTTTGCAGAACCTGAATAAAATTTTGTTTTTGGTCACTGTCCAAATTATCATTAATGTTCAAAATCATGCCTAGTTCAATCTCAATAGGCCTGCTGTTATGAACAACAGTTTTTGGTATATCTGATCACCTGTAGACTTTCGAAGGGTATTCCTGGGCTTCATTGTCAAGAATCGCTTTCAACATTTGATATTTTACATTATTCGCAGTAGATGACTGATTAATAAAATTATTAATTATATCATCTTCAGTCTGATTCTTGAACTCAAGCGCTTCTTCTACTGTAAGAGGTCAATGCATATTTTCTTCAAGGTATGTGGGTGGATATTTATGAGTTTTCAGAATGGGTAGACTTGGTTTAGCAGGGGGACATAAAAAAATGTTTTTTACAGTGTTTCATTTTGCAATGGTCATGCTACCGACACACCGGCCTATATAAGCATCGATTGTTGCTAACCAAGTTCGACCAAGAAATAAAGGGTGTCCATCTAATCGAATTCTCGGGTTGATAACTAGAAAATCCACTTGGTATTCCCATGAGTCAACAGAAACAATACTATCTTGTAAAGTTCCCCCGGGTTTAACTACTGAATGATCATCAAGTTCTAGCAAGGTAGTGATCGGTTCCAGAGCTGTGATACTAAGTGCCTCACAGGTTTCAGCTGTTAAAATGTTAATGGCTGCACCTAAGTCGACTAGTGTGTTTGGAAAAGAGAGGCCATATATTTGAACTATAACTATGGGATTCCCTCGATCTTCATATTTTACTGGTGTTTCCCTGCCTAAAAGCAGATAAGACAAATTCCCTATGACATGGACGGTTGGTGAAGCTTTTGGTTTCCTCGCAGGATTTTTCACACATAAGTCTTTAATGGTTTTAATATAAATAGGAATATCTTGGATAGCTTGGAGGAGAGGAATTTTAATACATAAATTTTGGAGTTCCCCTAAGAGATTAAAGTCTGGCTAAACAATGGGTTTGGGTATTACTAATCTTACAGGGAACGAAGAAGAAGTGATTATAATTTTTTCAAGATATTGTTGTTCAATTGTGTCTTCTCCCTGTTTTATTTTGTGCTAGTCGCAGTCGAAGGTTTAGTTACGATTGGTGTTTCTGACTCATCTTGTTGTTGGTTTTTATTTTCTTCAGGGGTAATAATGCATCCTGGTCGTAGCCTAAGTTTATTGCATTCCATTTGTTTTATCTCAGGGTCTAAATTTTCAACAATCTGTATCAGCTGAACTAGTCTATTATTGGGATTTGGGTTTGGTTGAGTTGGTAGTTGAGGATGCATAAGAGGCTGAGGATTTTGCTATAATGGATATGGAGCTGGTAATGTAGATTGAGGTTGAGGACCCGTCCCCATAGGTGAAGTGGTTAGCCTCAGAATTCGCTGCCAATTTGAAGACCATTTTGGATTCTGTGAAGTGGAGGCACACCACTGGGAAGGGTACAAATTGTTTTTCTAGAAAGGAGTAGAAAAATGAGTGTTTGGCCAACGAGTACTTGGAAAGGGCTGGTTTGGCCAAAGTGACATAGGAAATGGTTGGGACTTCCAAGTAGATAAAGGTGATTGGCCTTTACATGCTATTTCAAAATTCTGTTGTTGATTAAATGGTGGAGAAGAAAATAATAGAGACGGGTCTTGTGACATACCTGTGGGTTGGGCTTGCCACTGTCGACATTGGTTCATTAAATATATTGGTTCTGTCTCTTCTTCCGCCTCTTTAAAAATTGATTTTAATCTTGGAAGTGATGGGAACTACTCAGTGGTACAATCCTTAGTGCAGATAGCGCACGTATGGACCATGTCCAATGGACACTCCCTCTGACTGTGCTTCTTTCGACATCATGGGCAGAATATGGCTAAATTATATTCTGCTACGACTTTATTCTGTCTGGCTTGCAGGACATCCAATTGTGTTGTGAGGGTGCCCATGATATCGGTTTTGAAATCCTCTAATAGATTTTTGATTTCCATTTGAGTTACACTGCCATCAGAAGTTCTATTATTTATGGAAATAGTATCTCGTCCAGTTGGCCTGATGCATGTACTGCCTCGAGAGCACCTGATACACAGTTGAATAATTCCATCATAATTTTCCTGATAAATATGTCCTTTTACCATTAAATTTAATGTTTCTATGCATTCATCCTTCATCCCTTTTATCATAGTTACTTTTAAAAAATATTTAGATAATGCAGCATAAGTAGACCTTTGTAAATTGTATTGAAACCGTTCAACATAATATTCTAGATTTTCATTATATTTTGCGGTCATATTAAAAATTTATTCTTTCAAATATCTAGTCCTGCAATAATATTGATATTAGTGAGAAAGGATGTTTTCATTTGATCCCAAGAGTTAATAGTTCCTCCACCAAGCCCCATAAACCATCGCAAAGCTGCTCCCTTTAATGTAGAGGGAAACAATTTTAGTTTTTGGGGATCAGTGGTATAATCATATCCCCTACATAAAACGTCAAATTCAAACAAGAAAGCATTTGGGTCTTCCAAGGCTAAACCATGGAAAGTAGGGATGTTCTGCAAAGGAATGGCTTTCACAAGAGAATTAGAAACTGGGTCAATGATAGGATACTCCAACGTTGATATTTTTCCCTGAGGTTAATTCTGCACTATCTGGTCAAATATGTGCCAATAACCTTTGGGAATCTCTTGGTCTGGAAAGTTTATTTGGACAGGACTGGTAAATAGATTTGGAATGGGTCTTACAACACTACCTCGATCTGGGATATCATGTATATTTTCTTCAATCGAGATGTCATGAGATCTAGGTTCTGGTGACTGTAGATTTGTTCTTACAGGATCACTAGTTTCTCCCTCTCCTTCTTGAAAATTGCTCGAATTTCTCACTTGTGAAGGGTCGGAATGAAAATTTTCTGTAACATGAAAGCTTTGTTCAAACACTTTGGTTTTGTTATGGATCTCGGCGTGAGTTGCAAATGGTGAGCTTGCTACTTGAGGGATTACAGTAGGGATTTTTCCAGATAGGGTCCAGGTTCCTACTGATGCCTGAGATTTTTATTTTCTTATTATTTCATCTATAAAGTTCGATCTTCCAAGGGTCACTAATCCTTTGAGTTTGGTGGATTTAGGTGGTGGGTTTAGATCTATTCCTACCTTTTTCTTCCTAGTCATTCATAAAAACATCTATTCCTAATTTACCTTTATGCATCTGCTGAAAAGCAGGATCTTGAGCAAGCGTTTTACTTGTTGGTACATAGGTTCTTACCTCTTGTTTTCAATACCCAAGTCTTTTACAGCGATATAAAAAATAAAAAAAATAAAAAATAAATAAAAAAATCAAATCACTTTTAACACTCTCACCAGCAACGATGCCAAAATGTTGGTGCACTAAGATGACTATAAAAATCAATCTTAGTACCTACATTAATTCTCAACCAAGGATACTTCTATTTATTTCAAGAGTGTTGGCACTATCTATGCAAGTGAGATGAGAGGCTGTTTCAAAATAAAATTATTCTAAATCGTTGCAATAACCAATCTCTAATTTTTGAAGTTCAATCTAAAATAATTCCAAAAGAAAATCTTAAAGCATTTCCAAACCATAAATCTTGATCTAATATCAACTGATTTATAAAGAAATTGAATCCAAATGCATGTATTGAGGGAATCACACTTAAAGAACTACTATTTTATATTAACAAAAAATTATCTAATGAAAAAAGGTACTACAATAAATGAACAACAATCAACTATTCAAGCCTTTAATTTAGAATGACAATAATTAATCACCGATATCTATAATGGCATCACTCGGAAAGAACAATAATTAAATGTAATGCTTGGGCTAATCTGAACAATTCATTAAAGAACAATATGCAAATGTAAAAGTAACAATATCTAATATTCATCTCAAAAGGTAAATGTAAATAATGAAAATTAATTCTAACATCACACAACAATCGAAATAACTCAATTCTACAAGATACAATAATCAATAATTGCATAAACGAAGGGAATAATTATGGCACAAAACAAGTAGCAAATCTCCCAGTGACTGGGCCCAAAGCCTCCAAAAGCTACTGCTGAAAATACTCTGAACACAATTACGAATAAAGCACTATTTTTCTCATTAATCACAGTAGTAAAGATACAACATCACCGTAGTGAAAATATTCGGTCTTCAATACAAATATAATAATGTCAAAATGAAAGTTAAAGCTCGGAAATTAAAGTCTTCTTATTTTTCACCTATCAGCCTCATATAACCTAATTGGAAACTAATAGATGAGAGCGAATCCTCAAGATCAGGAAATCCTGAGTTTTTCGCAACTAATAATCAGATTTCCATTATAAAATTAGCTCGATTCTCCCTTTTCTTTCGCTAGCCCGTGCGATCAAGAAGTGGTCTTCTTTATTTCTTTGGCCACTGTTGTTCCATCAATTGAACAACAATTGTCCAACTCTGATTTCTGCACATAAAGGGAAGAAAAAGTTAATTTTTATGCTAAAATCATACAATTTGTTGACAATTGATTTTATTCAACTTTCATAATATTTTCTTCTAGATTCTTCCCAAAAACGAAGATAAATATATAAAAGTAAATGATTAACCAAGCCAATATGAGGATAAAAACATACCTTTTCTATGACTCAACAAAGAGTCGGTGCTTCTGCTTACAAACCCAAGCCTGATAAGGAGGTATGAAGAGAAATTCAAATGTTGTATGGGTCCCTGACGAATTCCTAAGAGCCACCTTGTTAGGTCCCTATATTACTAGTATAGTCCCTTATTTTTGTTAGTGTAACCCCCTTATTGTTATTATTGTACCCCTGTAACCCCCATATTGTTACTATTGTGCCCTTAAATTATTATTGTTAGGTCATCTAGGATTACATTGTGGCCCCACTAGGATTATATTGTGGCCCCATGGACTCCTATATATAGAAAGGAGGTTTTGTAATTTGTATCACCAAAGAATTGTTCATTCATGTAATGTATTGGAGGTTTCCCCCTTGAAGTGGCTTATTTCTAAGGCTTTGATATCTCTTTTCTTCTATTTTTGGAGCTGGCTTCACAACATTTGGTATCAGAGCTTTGGATTCTAGGGTTTCGTTGCTTCAAACAGGTCATCGTGGAATTTTCGCTATAATTTTTTTTTCTACAAATTTTCAGAAGCTGAAATTTTTAGGGTGCGAAGGCGAAATCCTGAGGAACATCGTCGCAAAATTTCAGAGCTTAGTTCGCAATATTTTCAGAGATATGATCTATGGAAGTTAGGTCATTTTGCAGGCTCCTCAATTTAATCTAAACAGGTCATCGTGGCATTTCCATAATGTGAAAAACACACAAAAGGTACGCATTTCAACTTTACATTTAGAACAAAATACATTTGTATGATATCGATGGCTTTGCTCTCATAAAAAAATTGTCACTTGGTCAATTTTTACGAAGGAAATGATAGCGCATTATGAGGATACAAAGAGCAACACCTTCTTTAGCCAATTGATAAACCTCAAACAAAAGGGTTTAGTGGGGGAGCACATTGAGGACTTCCAAAAATTTAATATAAGGGTAACTGATATTCCAGAGGAACATAGGATTAATCTCTTCATAGGTACTTTAAAGGATAACATCCAACACGAAGTTCACGTTTTGGAACCTGATTCATTGGAGAAGGCATTGAGGTTGGCAAGAAAATTTGAATGTAAAGTTATGGCGACAAGGAAGCCTACCACTCACTTCTATAAAGATGGAATTGTTGCTACTCCTAGATTTCCACAACCAACAAGGTTGACACCACAAAAATTGGAATAAAAAAGAGAAAAAGGGCTTTGCTACAGTTGCGATAGCAAATACACTAAAGTTCATAAGTGTGCTGAGAATAAATTATTTTACACAGATTGTGAAGAGGAAGAAAAAAATGAACAAGAAGAGGATATACACCAGGAACAAGCCCTAGAAGAGGAAAAAATGAGTCTGACCATATCGTGTAATGCATTGGCGGGAATTACCACTCCTCAAACTCTCAAGATAGAAGGACATATCAAGAAGAAAAAGGTAATAGTGTTGATTGATTCAGGTAGCACCAATAATTTTATTCACTGTAAGGTAGCCAAGGAATTGAATTGTTTCCTATACCCAGCACCAGAATGTCAAGTGATGGTTGCAAATGGAGGAACTATAAATTGCTGGAAAATGCCATAATATCAAGCTAAACATGGGAATATGTATTGAATAGTCCAATGCTCATTCCTATAGGAGGTATGTGTTATTACTAAGTACAATGGTTACAATCTTTGGGGACGGTAGCTTTTAATTTTCAAGAACTTTTCTTGAAATTTTTTTAGGAAGGAAAGGAAATTGAATTACGACGTATCGCAGGGAAGCCAGGAAAGATAATGAGCTCTAATGTCATGACAGAGCTTCTGAATAAAGAACAACGGGGCGTAATTGCACAATTATGCTCACTAAAAGTTCCAACATCAAAATCATCTATTTCTCCTGATCTCCAAAAAGTCTTGGACAATCATTCCAAGGTGTTTGATACTCCCAAAGGACTCCCACCTATTTGTGATCATGATCATGCTATTCATTTGATTCCAGGAAGTGTTCCTCCAAACATCAGGCCTTATAGATATCCTTATGTCTAAAAGAGTGAAATTGAACGTATGATTGCAGAAATTTTAGAGGTGGGTATAATTCAACCTAGTCAAAGTTCTTTCTCTGTTTCTGTAGTATTGGTACACAAGAAGGATGGATCATGGTTTATGTGTCCACATTATAGGGTGCTCAATAAGCTCACTATTAAAGATAAATTTCCCATTCCCGTGATTGATGAAATATTGGATGAATTACATGGAGCAATTTATTTTACCAAGTTGGATCTTCGTTGAGGATATCATCAAATTAGAATGAAGATTGAAGATATTCAGAAAACAACATTTCGAACTCATGAGGGTCATTATGAATTTTTAGTCATGCCTTTTGGACTTACCAATGCACCTTCTACATTTCAAGGGTTAATGAATTCTATTTTCAAACCCTTCCTCAGAAAATTTGTGCTAGTATTTTTTGATGATATACGAATCTATAGCAGGTCTTGGAAGGATCATGTTCAACATGTTGACAGGGTGCTCAAACTATTGGAGGAGAAAAAATTATATGAAAAAACATCCAAATGTTTCTTTGGAGTACACAAGAATAGTGAATATCACAGGTCATAATTGTATCTCACGAGGGTGTTAAGGTAGACCCTAACAAAATTAAAGCCATTAAGGAATGAAATTCCCCATATTGAAACCATAAAAGCGATTGCGAGATTTCTCGGAGTTAACGAGTGTGCTCCTTAGGTTGTTAAGAAATATGGGAGAATAGCAGCACCTCTAACAACATTATTGAAGAAAGATGCATTTTCATGGATTCCTGAAGCAACTAAGTCCTTTGAACATCTTAAAGAGGCAATGTGCCTAGCGCCTGTGTTAGCTACGCCAGACTTCACAAAAACCTTTATTGTGGAATGTGATGCCTCAGGAAATGGAATTGGTGTTGTTTTAATGCGGGAAGGAAGACCCATTGCTTTTGAAAGTCATCCAATCAAAGGAAATTATTTACAGAAACCTATTTATGAGAAGGAAATGTTAGAAATACTGCATGCACTAAAGAAATGGAGAACTTACCTAATGGGAAGACACTTCAAGGTAAAAACTGATCATGATAGTCTTAAACACTTTTTGGAACAAAGACTATCTTCCGAAGAGCAGCAAAAATGGGTCATAAAGATGTTGGGTTATGACTTTGAAATAATCTACAAAAAAGGAAAGCTAAATGTTGTTGCAGATGCACTCTCAAGAAAGAATGAAGAGGTAGAAGCATTTCTTTGTTCCATTTCTATTATCCAACCAGATTGGATAACCAAAGAAAGAGATGAATGGAAGAAGGATGAAGAAGTGTGGACACTCATTTAAAAGTTGCAACAGGATCCTAGTACATCTGATACATTTAGTTGGAAAAATTATTCCTTATGGTACAAAGATCGTTTATATCTTTGTAAGAATTCCCAACTAAAACAAAGATTCTTTTGGAATTGCACACTTCTCCTTTAGGAGGACACTTAGGATTTTTTAAAGCACCCTGTGAGGGTGAAGAAAAAAGAATTTTTTTGGGATGGCCTTAAATTTGATATTCAAAGTTTGTGGCGGAACCACCAGTTTATATGAATAAAGTTGAGACAATTAAGACCCAGACTTCTACAACCTTTATCCATTCCAAGTCAACGTTGGGATGAGATTTCAATGGATTTTATCACGGGTTTACCCCTAGAGTCACGAAGGAAAGAGTGTCATCATGGTGGTAGTTGATTGAATTACCAAGTATTCACACTTTTGTGCATTATCTCATCCATTTAAAGCAAGTACAGTTGCTACTACATTTATGGACACAATTCAAAAGTTACATGGAAACCCAAGGGTTTTTGTGAGTGACAGAAATCCCATTTTTACTAGAAATTTTTGGATGAAGTTATTTTCTTGTTTGGGTACTCAATTAGCTCATAGCTCATCTTATCAGCCTCAATCCGATGGTCAAACTGAGACAGTAAATAAATGTTTGGAAGGATATCTTCGTTGTTTTGTATCTGATAAACAAATAGAATGGGTCAAGTGGTTGCCTCTCGTTGAATGGTGGTATAACACTTCCTTCAATACTGCAGCAAAAATGACCCCATTTATGGCACTTTATGGATATCATCCACCATCCATCACATCATCTTTAAGAGAAAATTCGAAGGTTCAAGCACTGGAAGATCACATTGAGCATCAACAAAGTTCTCCAACTCTTAAAGGATAACTTTGAATTTGGCACAAATCAAATGAAACAACGGGAAAATCAACATCGCAAGAGAAGTTTTGATGTAGGAAATTTGGGTATTTTTACGGCTACAACCAAAAGCCCTACAAACAAATGTCCCTCAAACAAGCTAAGAAGGATAATAAATTATCGTAAAGTACTATGGTCCTTACGGAGTGTTGCAAAATATTGGGACTGTGGCATACAAATTGGAGCTTCCTGCTCCTTCGTGAGTGCATCCAGCTTTCCATGTTTCATGCTTAAAAAAGGTTATAGGGGACAAACTTTCAGTTCAAACAATATTGCCAGAACTTGATGAGGAAGGACAAACCATATTGGAACCTGAAGAATTCACGGAAGCAAGAACTCAACAGATACGAAACCAATCAATTTCAGAGTATCTCATCAAGTGGAAGAACTTACCCACTGAAGATTCTACATGGAAGGATGAGAAGTTTATACAGAAGCACCTAGAGCTACTCAAGCATTGAGGACAACACTTTTTTGAAGGAGAGAGGCATGTTAGGTCCCTATATTACTAGTATAGTCCCTTATTGTTGTTAGTGTAACCTCCTTATTATTATTATTGTACCCCTGTAACCCCCATATTGTTATTATTGTGCCCTTAAATTATTATTGTTAGGTCAGCTAGGATTACATTGTGGCCCCATGGACTCCTATATATAGAAAGGAGGTTTTGTAATTTGTATCATCCAAGAATTGTTCATTCATGTAATGTATTGGAGGTTTCCCCCTCGAAGTGGCTTATTTATAAGGTGTTGATATCTCTTTTATTCTATTTTTGGAGCTGGCTTCACAACACACCCTGAATGAAAATTGTTGCATAAATTTTTGTTGATGTGATTTG
Organism: Pinus albicaulis; assembly: GCA_034641835.2. NCBI lineage: Eukaryota > Viridiplantae > Streptophyta > Pinopsida > Pinales > Pinaceae > Pinus > Pinus albicaulis. Next base: position 290,497,178 of record CM076580.1, read on the forward strand.
TCAATTTTTCATCTTCCAGGGCGAGCTCGCATACCCACCCTCATTTGACCTCGCTACCCTACACCCACCACTCATCTCCTAATTATCATCAACCTTCTGAAACCACCTGTGAACCATTATAACTCCAACCATCACCTTTGGAAATTTAGTAGGTTGGCCATCGCATCCCATTATACTCTTTATGGCTAGGAGCATCCCTGCGTCGTGCCAAGATGGGAAAACCCTGAAGCCATTTGGCCTTATGTGTGTTCACCCCTATCAGAATAATTTTTATCTTCGTCAATTAGCTGGGAGAGAGTGGCAATTGCACCTAGATATAGATCAGTTGAGCTCAAATCCAAGTGCCAAGTCGTGGCTATGTCATTATGTCTTTCCGTGTTGCCCCATTTCTCTAAGCAGTCAATCACCTTGTAGTCAGTTCTCAGGGAGATAATTGTGATGACATATGAGAAACTGTCTATTATATCCTTTATCCACCCTGCTTGACACTCCAATCTCTGGCTGTGCACGAGCTTAGATGGGGGATAGTTGTCGATTATTTTTTGGACCATATGGGTGACAATTTTCAAATCTCCCAAAATTTGAATATTTGAATGCCTTAGTCTTTGAGTGAGGAGGAGGCCTTTTTTGAGGCCAGTTAGCTCAGAAATATTGTTGGCTGTGACTCCATAATACCCTACAAATATTCCCATTAGGGATCCAAAGGAGTCCTGAATAACCCTACCAAAACTTGCCAGGCCTAGGTTTCCTTTAGAGGCCCCATTGAAATTTATTTTGACAAAACCAAGAGGGGTTTCATGAAGAAATATGATGATCTAGATGTGATGTCTCTTACATGTGCGGCAAGTTGATAAATCATCTCAAGAAACAAATTGAGAGAGGAGAGAATCTATGCTTCAGTCTGATCAACTTTCCAAACCTCATCCCCCCATTTTTCTTCCATAATGGTTTCACGAAGGTTTTATTTTACATTCTTCCATTTAGAGAGGCTTGAAGGTTCTTGATTGTTGAAGACCACTTTGTTTCGTTCTATCTAAATATTCCAAAGTAGGAATCCTAGGACTAGGAACCATGCTCTATTGGAAATAATGTTATTAAATAGGAATCGCCTCCAATTACCCATCGTTGTAAGAAGGTTGTCTTATGCCCAATCAATCTGTCCAAAGATATTTTTTGCCTCTACCCACAACGCTTCTGCAACCAGGCATTCACTCAATAAGTGGTTCATTGTTTCTTCACTCAGATTGCACAACAGACATTAGGATGGTCCAATATATCCCTTCTTGACTATCCGGTCCCATCTCAAGATAAATTTGTAACTAATTATCCAAATAAAGTGAGAGATATTTGGCCATAACTTCCATTTCCAAACTTTTTCCCAGAAGATTTCACTCGACAAGGCACTAATGTTGACCTTAATGAGGTAGGCCTCCTTAGTTGAAAATGAGCCCAAAGTATTATAACCTCATCTGAGCTTATCTGGATCTTGGGACACATGGATGTATATTACTTGTAGAAATTGATTCAAGAATAACCAAATTTCTCGTGACCCCTCTATATTCCAATCCCATTCGGTTTTCCACACTTTCCATTCTGTTTGACCAGGGTCATCTTTCCAAAATTATACCACTGTTCTAACATTTGTTGGTTCAAAGTTGTTTTTAATCCTTGCAAGTTATTGTTCCATTCCAGGTGCAAAAATTTCTGTTAGGACTCCTCCCAAAAGAGGGTTGAGGATCCATTCTAAATTTACCAAAATAAATGGTCATGGATGAGGTGGCTACTGTGGCAAGACAAATTCCATATGATTGTTCCTACATGCACATGAGGGTTCTGGAGTAGAGAATCCTAAGATCTTCCCTGACCATATTTATGATCCCAAATATGTTTCCATTCTTCTGTGCCCCATTGTATCCAATGCCACCACAACTTGGTGCCCATGACTGCATTTAATACTTCCGTGTCTCACAGTCCCAAACTGCCAAAAGCCTTAGGGAGGCAAAGCTTATCCCAGGATACTAGAGACCATTTCCTTTCCAGGTTGGCTCCTTGCCATAGGAACTTGCGGAATATTGAGACCAGGTCTTTATATATACATTTGGGTACTAGGAGAACCGATAGTTCAGATACACCAGGATAGCTTGGAGGACTACTTTGAGAAGAGTAGCTCAGTCGGCTAGATTGAGCCCTCAGAAAGTCCAATTGCATAATTTTTTCATGAGCTTGTTGTAGATGTCTCTACAACATGCTATGAAGAGAGTTAGCTACAAGGGAACTCCTAGGTATTTTGAGGGAAGAGTATCAATAGAGAAGCCTAATATGCAAAATATATTGTTCTACATTATTGAATATTTTTTCGGATTATCCACAATGTTATAGAACATTGGTCGGCGTTTCAAATCCCAATGGGGATCCATCTTTAAGAAAAGTTCTACATTGGCTTAGGAGAGTTGAAAAATTAAGATGATACTTGTATTTTTTTATGAGCATACCTGAGGCCACTTGGAATTTAACAAGGATCCCATCTAGTGTTGAAAATGGCATCAAGAAAGATTATAATTATTTTTCCCTTGCATTAAATTAGAAGAAAAATTTAATTCCACATCACATGATAACTTGTACGATTTAACTAAGTTAGTGTGAATTATTTGGTTCAATTAATTCAAGTTTAGGGTCTAACTTGAGTCATGTAGAGTGTCTCCTACATTATAGGAGCCCTGGTTGACTTTATTTTGAGTTTTAATTAATTAATTCAGTTTATCTGAGTTAAAGTCAATTTAACTAGTTCTAACTGATGGAGGAACTAGTGAGAGGTGAAAGTGTGGAACTTGAACTTGAACCAGATGCAGTGGTCAATAAGTTAACTAATAAATCAACCATAAATAACTCATGCATGCCAGATAATAGAAAGATCCAGTTGAGATCGGAGTTCAAGGGTAATGTACTATCAGTTGTATAATCATCCAAATTGTACAGGTGGTGCATGTAGTCAGAGAAAAGCCCTTGATGGACTATGTACTTGTGGATGGGGATTTCCCTAATTAATAGGGGTTAATTACCCAAGGAAACAACACAAGGAAATAGGGATCATGGCAGGTAGAAAATTGGTTAAGTATTTTCCTAGGCTTGTCTAGGAAGCAATGAGACATATAGAGATAGTTCAAAGGTTTCTCGAGCTTGATAAAAGCATTGTAATCTCCTCATATTCTCTAACTAATGAAATATATAGATAGTAGGGTTTTTAGTTGAGGCTTTCACCAGGAAATCATTGTGTAATGTGTGATTGAAATTCTTTCTCTTGTATTTTTGTGGTTTTGCGATCATAATTGGTTTCTGCAATTGGTAGAGTATATTCAAGTCTATTGTTTTAGCATATTACAATTAGCAATTTGAATCTATGTGGATTTTCAACATCTAGTGCAACTGCTTCCTAGAAAATGGGTTCTTCATAAACTAAATTATCATCTACGAATTGTTGATGTGTCATATTTAGATCTGTTCCTGGAAGATAATGAAGCTTGCCTTTACTATTCAAGCCCTGTACATTCCATGAGACCATTTTCATTGGGTAAAGGTAAGGGTACGAGGGAAGTAATCTGCCAATTGACCCATTTTCCCAGAATTTAGTAGAAATGCTCGTGCTTCTCAGATTGCCTCCTTCGTCGAATTTCTCCCGTTTTTCCCTTTCTCCGAAGAACGTTGTTTTGGGTATGGGAGGGGAGCTAGTCCACCTTCCTTAATCGAGCCCTGAGACCTATGATCTCCATCCGGTATTGTTAATCGTGCACACCATTGCCCAAACAAATTCCTAAAGTGGATTAGTTGATTAGAAGGGATGTCTTTGAAATCAAATTTGATCCATATCAAGAAGAATTCAAGGTTTTCTCATCAAATCCCAACCAATTATTTTTTTCCTCTACTTCCAGGATCTTGCTTGTGTGGACGAGGATCTATTTAAGTCCCTGTTCTTCTTTTAGGTCTTCTGGTGTTTTTCTTTTTGGCATCGACTTTTCTACATTTTTAGAGCATTTTTTATACACCTCCACTGCTTGTATAGCTAATTGAGTTGATGGTTTTGTAGTTTCCTCAGCTATTTCCATGTTCTCCAATACCGCAATAGGATTGCCGACCCCAAATTTTGGGGGTTTGGTTTGCGATTGGGGAGTAGGAGCATAATCTCTTAGCGGGAGACCCAAAGAAACATTGGGTTGAGGAGGTGGATTATGAGTCGCGCGATTGCATCTTCCACCCATCGGTTGGAATACTTCCTCATCCTTCCTGGTCGTGTTTTGTGCTTCTTCAACTATAGTGAGTGGGCATTCCCGAAACATGCCACCATACTCATGACAGCTTCGACACTTGAAAGGAACATGCTCATAATCAAGCGACTAGGTCCAAATAAATTCATGATACTCTAGATCCGCAAAAATGAAAATGAAGAAACCCTTTTCATGCAGTCACAACTCCACCGGTCCTCTGGGGTTCCATTTAGCTTGGATCCATTGGAAAATATCTTGTTACCTTGCCGAGATGACCATTAACTTACTGATCAAGGCATGATCTTCCATGTACTGGAGAGATTTCTCCAACCAGTTGTTTTGGATTACGAACTTCGAACTTTTCGTGGCGTTTAGGAGGCATCGACTTCTACCTTGAGCCTACCATTGTACACCCATTACTGGAGTCTCCTCCGATCTTAGTCGATTCGATTTGGAATCGATCATCCATGTTTAAGGAGTGCTTGTTCTACTGACTGCATCAATAAAAGAGGAGCCCCCCTTCCCCTGCAAGGCGCCACTCATGGAAAGACCACTCCGGGCAATAAATCATGGATCACTATCTGTTGCTAATGACTACCACCAATGTCTGACTAGCTGGCCAAAAACGACTTACGTTAGACCCTTGAAAACTCTCTAAATATTTTATAACTTAATATAATGAAAATGTTATATATATATTCAAAAATCATTTATATTTTATATATAATACATAATAAATTTAAAAATATACTATAGTATTATTTATCTAATTATAGATTTTTTTTATTTAAACTAATTTAATTTACGATATCACTTTGTTAATGCTATAATATTTAGTTGTATTATATTTTATAATATAATGAATAAATTTCAAATTTTATTATAATATTAAATTTTTAATTATAAATTATTATTATTTAAATTTATTATATTAATTTGTTTTATGTTATGATAATGCTCTGTAATATTATGGATAGGACCAATATTTAAATTTGTTCAATTTTTTTAAAGCTAATATTATATTGTGGCACATTAATATGTTATCCACTACATAATTTAACTAGACATTTGAGACAATCTTTTCGGATGGTAGATTTTAAAAGGATATTTTTAAGCTATTATTTTTATTTTTATTTATTATTATTATTATTATTATTAGTTTATTTTCTTTTGTTAAAAAAAATATAATATTATAAGTTTTATGTATTTCATAAATAATTTAGGTATTTATTTTAAAATATATATAATTTTATAATGAAATATTTATTTATATATAGTAAAGTGGTTTTTTTAATCAGAGATTATATTAGTCTTGATTTTTTACTTGAAAACCCACTACTCACCAATATTTAGTTCATTAAAATCACTCGAGAATTGCACCCTTAAAATGACTAAATTTTTATATAGAATCACTTAATAATACATTGTTTTACAATTAATTCAACTATTCACTTTATAATATATATGTATAGCATAGATAGAGACGGGCCAGTACATAAGATCTGGCATATGGCTAATTCAGGATATATCTATCTCGTGCCTGTATTTACTCGCTATGAAGATGGCTATATGGTGGATGGATATCAATAGATATCCCAAGATGTTAATCTATGTGACTAAAGGATAGGGCCAATCAGTTCAGTATTAGTATGAGTAGCTAGCTGAACCTTTTTGATTCATTGCGCCGAGAGGCGCATCTACAGACCCGATATGACCCCGATGTCGGGTGGGTCACGTCCTCAATGTCGGCTGAAATTTTAAATTAAAATAAAAAATAAAAAAAATAAGTGTCGGCTTAAGTTTTAAATTTTTAAAAAAAATAAAAAAATAAAAATCGCATTGTGCTAGAACATATATCAATTTCTAATACAATTATGTATTATTTATATAATTTGAATGGATAGTAAATTATATATGTGAATTTGAATGGATCATAAATTTACCTTTAACAAAAAAAATTACCACATTGAATTTCCAAATTAAGTAAAATTTTAAACATCGTTACTCTTTACTAAAGTCAATACCATTTTCTAAATCAAAAGAAAAGAGTTAATTCAACACAAACAATCAAAATCCAAAGTCTTTTAATATTTCTTTTAATTAAATATTTGTAAAATGAATTTATACTTACTTTATGGTAAATAAATAAAAAAATTAAATAAACTAGATGTATGGTAAATAAATAAAAAATTCTTTTTATATTTATTCCATAAACCTTTTTATATTTAAAAAAAACTTTAAAAAGAGGTTTTATTCGGATGAAGCCTATGGGACGAATACCATGGGAAAAAAATAATATTGATACCATGGGCCAAATACCATGGGTAAATAAATAAATATAAAAGAAGTATAAACAAGTATGATAAATAAATAAATAAATATAAAATAGATATAAAGAGGTATGGTAAATAAATAAATATAAAAGAGGCATAAAGAGGTAACGTAAATAAATAACAATATATCAAATAGGATTATAAATAAAAATCTAATTATATAACAAGCCTATGGGCCAAATACCATAGTAAAGAAAAGGGGTATGGTAAATAAATAGAAATATAAATAAACTACGGGTATGGTAAGTAAATAAAACCTCTTTTCATATTTACTCCATAATCTGCTTTATATTTATGAATATTTATGTTCATTAGTTTACATAACTAAGAAGAAATAGAGAGAGAGAGTGATAAGGGAGAGATGGAGAGAGAGTGTGTATGTTTAGGGGTGAGATAAAGAGACAAAGTAAGATTTATGGAAAGAAGGGGGGAGAGAAGAAGTGAGAAGGAGAGAGGGGAGGGATATAGTAATGTAGTTGGAGAGAGAGAGGGGTGGAAAGAGAGAGAGAAAGAAAGGGATGGGGGAAGAGAGAGGATTAGAGAGAGAGAGAGAGATATGGGAGAAGAGAGAGGATTGGAGGGAAAAGAGAGAGAGAGAGAGAGGTGGGAGAGAAAGGGAGAGAGAGGAAGGATGAGAGAGAGGAGGAGAGTGATGGGGGAAGAGAGAGTATTGGCGATAGAGAGAGAGAGAGAGAGAGAGAGAGAGAGAGAGAGAGATCAGGGAAGAGAGAGGGATTTAGGGGAGAGAGAGAGAGAGGAAGGACGAGAGAGAGGAGGAGAGAGGGATCGATAAGAGAGATGGAGTTGGAGGGGGAGAGATGTAGGAAATAAGAAATATAAAGAGTGAGAAGTGGAGATAGAGAAGGAGTGACAAGGGAGAGACAGAGAGAGAGCGTGTATGTTTGGGGCTAAGATAAAGAGACAAATAAGGAGAGATGGAGATAAGGGGGGGGAGAAGGAGATATAAGGAGAGAGGGAGGGATATAGTAACATAGTTGGTGGGTGAAGAGAAAGAGAGAGGGAGAGAGAGATGGGAGAGAAAGGGAAAGAGAGGAAGGAAGAGAGAGGATGTGAGAGAGTGGAGAGAGGGAGGGAAAGAGAGATGGACTTGGAGGGGGGAGGGGGGAGAGAGGTAAGAAGAAATAAATAGAGAGAGAAAGGTGAAGAGAGAGAGAGTGAGTGAGTGATAAAGAAGATGGAGAGAGAGGGAGAGAGGGGGGAAGATAGAGATATAGATGGAAGGTGAAGAAAGGGAAGAAGAGAGAGATGGGGAGAGGAAGGGATTGACAAAGAGATTGATATATATGGATTGCGAGAGTGTGTGTGTTTAGGGGGGGGTGAGATAGAGAGAGATGGAGACAGAGTGTGTATGTTTAGGGGGTGGGATAAAGAGACAAAGTAAGATGTATGGAAAGAAGGGGGGAGAGAAGAAGTGAGAAGGAGAGGGGGGAGGGATATAGTAATGTAGTTGGAGAGAGATAGGGGTGGAAAGAGAGAGAGAAAGAAAGGGATGGGGGGAAGAGAGAGGATTAGAGAGAGAGAGAGAGAAAGAGAGAGATATGGGAGAAGAGAGAGGATTGGAGGGAAAATAGAGAGAGAGAGAGGTGGGAGAGAAAGGGAGAGAGAGGAAGGATGAGAGAGAAGGAGGAGAGTGATGGGGGAAGAGAGAGTATTGGAGAGAGAGAGAGAGAGAGAGAGGAAGGACGAGAGAGAGGACTTGAGAGAGAGGACTTGAGAGAGAGGGATCGATAAGAGAGATGGAGTTGGAGGGGGAGAGATGTAGGAAATAAGAAATATAAAGAGTGAGAAGTGGAGAGAGAGAAGGAGTGACAAGGGAGAGACAGAGAGAGAGCGTGTATGTTTGGGGCTGAGATAAAGAGACAAATAAGGAGAGATGGAGATAAGGGGGGGGAGAAGGAGATATAAGGAGAGAGGGAGGGATATAGTGACATAGTTGGTGGGTGAAGAGAGAGAGAGAGAGGGAGAGAGATATGGGAGAGAAAGGGAAAGAGAGGAAGGAAGAGAGAGGATGTGAGAGAGTGGAGTGAGGGAGGGAAAGAGAGATGGACTTGGAGGGGGAGGGGGAGAGAGGTAAGAAGAAAGAAATAGAGAGAGAAAGGTGAAGAGAGAGAGAGAGTGAGTGAGTGATAAGGAATATGGAGAGAGAGGGAGAGAGGGGGAAGATAGAGATATAGATGGAAGGTGAAGAAAGGGAAGAAGAGAGAGATGGGGAGAGGAGGGGATTGACAAAGAGATTGATATATATGGATTGCGAGAGTGTGTGTGTTTAGGGGGGGGTGAGATAGAGAGACGAGAAAAGAAGAGATGGAGGGGGGATATAGATATGGATGGAGGGTGGCGAGAGGGAAGAATATTTCTCACACTAGATGGATTGATATAAGTGGAGATGGTGTTTTATAATCCTATTTGATTATTTGCACTATATGCATCTATTTTAGTGTAGAAAATTATTTCTAATGATATTTGATTACTTGCACTAGATGCATTGATTTCAGTGTAGGTGGTGATTTCTAATACAATTTGATTGCTTGCACTGAATTTGTTGATTTCAATTTAGATGTTGATTTATAATTATATTTGATTACTTGCACTAGATGAATTGGTTTCAATGTAGATTATTTCTAATCCTATTTGATTGTTTGCACTAAATGCATTGATTTCAGTGTAGATGGCGATTTCTAATCCTATTTGATTTATTTGAGTAAATGCATTGATTTCGGTGTAGATGTTGGTTTCTAGAGAGAGAGAGAGTGAGAGTGATAAGGAAGATGGAGAGAGAGGGAGAGAGGACAAAAGGAGGAAAGAGAGATATTAATGGGGGGAGAGGGAGAGAAGGGGAAGATAGAGATATAGATGGAAGGTGAAGAGAGGGAAGAAGAGAGAGATGGGGGAGAGGGGGGTGATTGAAAAAGAGATTGAAATATATGGAGTACGAGAGCGCGTGTGTTTAGGGGGGGTGAGATAGAGAGACAAAAAAGAATAGATGGAGGGGGGGGTATAGATATGGATGGAGGGTGGAGAGAGGGAGGAATATTTCTCGCACTAGATGGATTGATATAAGTGGAGATGATGATTTCTAATCCTATTTGATTATTTGCACCCGGATGCATCGATTTTAGTGTAGATATTTATTTCTAATGATATTTTATTACTTGCACTAGATGCATTGATTTCAGGTGTAGGTGGTGATTTCTAATACAATTTGATTGCTTGCACTGAATGTGTTGATTTCAATTTAGATGTCGATTTATAATTATATTTGATTACTTGCACTAGATGACTTAATTTCAATGTAGATGATTTCTAATCCTATTTGATTGTTTGCACTAAATGCATTGCTTTCAGTGTAGATGGCGATTTCTAATCCTATTTGATTTCTTTGAGTAAATGCATTGATTTCGGTGTAGATGTTGGTTCCTAGAGAGAGAGAGAGTGAGTGATAAGGAAGATGGAGAGAGAGAGAGAGAGGACAAAAGGAGGAAAGAGAGATATTAGCGGGGGAGAGGGAGAGACGGGGAAGAGAGGGAAGAAGAGAGAGATGGGGAGAGAGGGTGATCGACAAAGAGAATGATATATATGGAGTGCGAGAGCGTGTGTGTTTAGGGGGGGGTGAGATAGAGACACAAAAAAAAATAGATGGATGGGGATATAGATATGGATGGAGGGTGGAGAGAGGGAAGAATATTTTTTGCACCAGATGGATTGATTTAAGTGGAGATGGTGATTTATAATCCTATTTGATTATTTTCACTATATGCATCGATTTTAGTGTAGATATTTATTTCTAATGATATATGATTACTTGCACTAGATGCATTGATTTCAGTGTAGGTGTTGATTCCTAATACTATTTGATTGCTTGCACTGGATGTGTTGATTTCAATTTAGACATCGATTTATAATTATATTTGATTGCTTGCACTAAATGCATTGATTTCAATGTAGATTATTCCTAATACTTGTTTGATTGTTTGCGCTAAATGCATTGATTTCGGTGTAGATGGCGATTTCTAATCCTATTTGATTGCTTTGAATAAATGCATTGATTTCGGTGTAGATGTTGGTTTCTAATCTTATTTGATTGATTGTATTAGGTGCATTGATTTCAATGTAGAAGTTATTTTCTAATCTTATTTGATTGCTTGCATTAAACACATTGATTTCAATGTATATGTTGATTTATGATTTGATGTAATTGGATATATGACGGTACATTAATATTAAAGTGATTGGATTAACAATATGCATTGATTTTAGTGTAAGCACAAAAAGTTATTAACAATGTAGATTGACTTTTGTGTTATAGTAATTTAAGCTATTAATATTGGAGAGCAAGAGAGACAAGGTATCATGTTTACTACAATATATCGAGCTAAAGATTTAAATGGTTTACGATTTAAATTTTATTTTTCATATAATCAATATGAAAAGATAACAAAACTAACAAGGGAGGAAATAAGAATAGTAGAAGAAAATAGTTTGAGATTGATTGTAACATGAGTACGTTCTTATTATTCACATTTTCTATCTTTCAACACTATTATTGTCACTTTGCATTTAAAAAAAATATTTCATCATTTTTTCATCATTATAGTTATTAGCAATAATTATCATCTCAACGAACCGAGGTAACTAAGAAAATTTAAAATTAAAATGACCAAGTCAATATCGAAATATTTAGCATATTTAAAATGATTATATTAATATTTGATATATTTACATATTAACGATAAAATTAATCATATCTTTGATATATTTTTCCTTAGCGACACACAATCGAAACCAGACCTAGATCTATCTTACATCTCAAAAAATATACAAAAAAAATTAATAATCCGGAAAAATGTGACGTTGATGCCTCCGACTGGAACCAGCCTAGATCCATCTAACTCTCGATCTATCATGCGCCGAGAGGGATCAAATCTCTCGAGGTGCAAACCTTTCCTCAAGTTTTGCACTCAAAAAATAGGTTTGCACCTCGAGAGATTTGATCCCTCTCGGCGCATGATAGATCCAGAGTTAGATGGATCTAGGCTGGTTGTATATAGAGACCAAAGGCAGTATGTAACATGGCTCCACTTTGTTCAGTAGAAAAGGCTAATGTTTCACATTACTATAGATTCACGATGTTTTCCATGAGAATGTTTCACGTTACTATGGATTCACGATGTTTCCCGTGAGAATGTATTCTGTGAATGGTTTCACGTGATAAATTACTCTACAAGCCACGAGGATAGATTCTTCTTGCAAGAACTACAGTGGAATACCTTCCTTTTTTGGGATAACCCCTAGTGGTCTACTCACCAATATGCTACTTCTTGGGCTCCTGCTCCTTTGGCTACCGCTTTGTTGGGACAAAACCTAGTCAATAATATATATATATATATATATATATATATATTTTCAAGTGTTATTTTATTAAATATGAAATTAGGTTTGAACTCTGGTTTGAAAATACGTGCGTAGGTGAATATTCGTTCCTCCAGCCGATGTGTATCTGTTTTAATGTATCTCCAAGTACATTCCCAATTCCTTGTAGAACGGTGTCACTCCGGAAATGAAGGGGGGATTATATAACCTGATCCAAACCGGAATTCTGGAAAAAACCATGGTGTTAGCATCAAATTTTGGGAACCAAGGAGTGATATAAAGTCCAGTGGAACCCCAAAGCCATGGACCCTCCCAGAGGATGTAGTCTCTAATTTCTAAATGCTAAAATTTTACTATAAAGAAGCCTTTTGAACGGAGATGTATTTTGCACTCCACAGTCCAGTTCTTAAATATCCATTGGTTTGGACCAGAAGCTATTGAAGTGGCAGATAAATTCTTGGGCCTGATATGTGTTTCGATGTTCATCAATCTCAGGTAAATCTATGGCCAACTGAGGTGTATGATTCATCTGCTCTACAATGTAGGGTCTGGGGGCATTGCTCTCTAGTTCTGTAGGATCATATGGTTTTTTATTCCCCTGCAGAATATTCTTGAAGGAGGGTCTTATATTGTGATCCTAAGTAGAGGTACTTCCACCCCCTGTTCCCCCACTGGTTTTAGTTTTTCCCCAGTCCCCTGTTCCTCCTCCTCGCAGTCGGAGGTAGAGGATTATGGTAGCACCAGAGGTTATATTGTGATCCTTTATAGTTTTGTGATTTTGAAGTACTCAGCCTTCATATATCAGAAGCTATGAAAATGAGGGGTACCCTATGCTTGTGTAATATGCATTTTGAGATCGGATACTAGCTCAGTATCATCTGTCCATAAAACAAGATTTTCCCCAACAGGTGTTTTAACAAATATTTGAAAGCAAATATTATTTACATGTTCGATAGCACCTGTTGCCTTATTGTGTTCGCCTGTCTGGATCAGTTCTGGGTCAATTTGCGAAATATTTGTTGGGTACACCTGCAGAGAGGGGTTCCATCTGTGTCGAGAGTAGCCTAGTGGGAGTTGTTCGCACTCTTCTCGTGACAGGTCGTCTGCATCTGGTATGGGCAGACCGGTGCAGCGTCGAAATTTTCCCCAAGCCATCCGAGGATGGAATCTCTGCACCTCCCATAACATTGAAAGGTGTTGCAGATTGTCGCCAATGAGGTAGGGGCCGAGAGGTGGGTCTCCACGAGTGTTGCGTGGTCTTCCGCCCCAAAGCTCAAATACCCACTGAGATCCCCGCAGAGGAAAAGGATGCCAAATCGAGCTTGGATCTGCCAACATTAGTTCTGTACAGGTTTTCACCACATGGTCGCCGCAAGTAGGATCCCATTTGATGGAGGTTCTCTACCACACAAGGAACCATCGAGGGTGCAGGGCATCCGCATCATTGCTAGGCCTGTAGCCGATGTGGTCGATTAGGGAAGAGGAGTCAACAACCGCGAGAGTAGGGTAACCCGGAAACCAGACAAAACTCCATTCTGGCACAGGTGCTGGTCCGAGAACCTGAGTAGCAAATGCAAGGTGTTCATCTAAAGTGTTGTCATGAAAGCCAGACGCCGCAAATTCCAAAGAGTCGAGCTAGAAAACCCTAGTTTGTCCACCGACTGCCATCGCGTTCTCCCTCCAAGCCTCAACCAAATCCTAGGAACATTGTGGTGATTTTTTTTTTTAATTGTGGATAGGATTTAAATTTATTTCATAAACTACATTATTAATTATTTTTGTTATTGTGGATAGGATTAACATTTAAATTTATTTCATTTTTAAATATTATAAATTTTAGTGTTTCATAATTAATTTAGCTATTCACTTTAAGTTACATACCATTATTATATTAAAATATTTTTCATAATAAATAAGTCTAATAATATTATTAATAATTTTACTAATTTCAAAAATATTTGGATGTACATATAATTTAAATATTTATTAATGATGGGTTATAATAGATTTATTAATGGTTGGTTATTAATTTTATAATGATGTTTTTAAAAGCATAGTTTAACTAATATAAGGAATTATTTTTTTGGCATGCTTTTTTTCAAATTTTCCTAAAATTTGATTACAAAATTTCAGAATTATAAGTATAAATTGTTTAATTTGTAAAGTTCTAGTGCCTTGCTAAATTCATTTATGCATTCAAAATTGCATTTAAAATAAGATTGTATCATCAACTTTTTTCCCAAAAAGAGCTATTTGGTCTATTAATTAGAGTAGATGATTTTTAAATATCTTTATATTCCTTAGTCCAATATCTCACCATGTAATGTAATCAATTTTTTATATGTTCTAAAACATTTCTTAACACATCTTTATATTATTGTGAATACTTAGGGATGAAGGTGTTCTGGTTAAGAATACTCTGCAATGGAGGGAGTTCGAAAAAAATAAAGGTATATATCATTGCATTATGTGCTTCATTTTTTATAATATTATTGACAGAACCAACACATAATTCTACTTCAATTTTTAAGGATTAAACCACTCATTCAAATTCAACATCATTAAAAAATTGGTGAGGAGCTTTATCATATGTTCCATATTTTTAAGGTTTATCATTTTTCTAATTTTGATTCCTCTTGTAAAAATTTAAATTCCATCATGTGATTTGCAGATAAAAGTGTCATGTATTCCTCACTGAAGTACTCTAACAATGCATGTACTTTGTAGATGATCAAAATTATGTATATGTATGTGTTTAAAATTAATCTAACCACTTAAAATACTCAGTTTCCTCAATTTGTTGATAACATGGAGTATTATTTAGAAGTATTACTAAGAATTTTTTATCTAGAAATTATGAGAATGTACACAAAATTAATGTCTGTACACTGAAATCAATGGATTGGTTTCAATATACATATGAATTTATAGATGCATTGATCTAGAAATGATGAAAAGTGCACACTGAAATCAATGCATCTCCACTAAAGTCAAGTTTTCTTAGAATTAGAAATATTTGCTAGCTTATATGTCTATGCCTATGCTCACGATGATAATATTTTTGCAAATTTTAAAATAATATTTTAGATGTTAACAGACTAACTAGTATTCATTGTCTTCGACATGATTATGACTAAAAATAGTGTTTGTTTTCCTTTTCACTTTCTCTATGTGTATATTGCAATGTTGTTAATTTGTGCAACCTAGTGAATTTGATTGATTGATTCAAATAGAATCATTATGTTTTTTTTCATCCATCTTGATGCGTTCGGAGTGGAGGAAATGGAGCAATAAGCTCACAAGACCATTTTTATCGACAGGGCCCAGTTTGGAAAATTTGGGTTTGAAATCTTTCGAGAGCATTTTGAGGCATCAAATGACATTTTCTGGGGTTAAAACATCGTCGCTTTAGTGTGACACCATTTTTTCCTATCCTACACATATATACTTTCTAAAGGCGCATGAATCACCTCAAATGGATTTTGTATGGAAAATTTATGCCACTGGAAGTTGACCTTCCTATTTTTGCCATCGTAAATCAAGAGGATGTCATGTTAGCCCCCATTATTTATGGAAAAGGGTATAGCCACATGAAGATGATGAAGAACACTTTAGAAGAGTCCATATTGTAATTCTACTTAAAATTTGAGGATTCAAACCTAACCTTTAGTAGGCTATCAGGTTGTGTTCGAGCCACAAGGAGGAAAAGGGGTTCCATTCTTTTTTAGTGTATTTTGTTCCACAAATGAGCAGATAGTTAGGGAGAGAACATACAAAGAGGATTTATGCATTATAGTATCCCATGAGCCACAAGCCTTGCTTCTTTGTACTCATAACCATTTTCTATTTAGAGAAAGAAAGTATAGTGACATCACCTTATATTTGGGTTTTCTCCTTAAAGGCTTTCCCAATATATATTATTTTATTACACTTTTATCTATTTTTTTCATAATTATAATTTGTATGGATGTGCAATAACAAATAATTTACAGATCCAAAAATCTAAAGATAAATAAACCCTCATGGTGTAGATTTTATATTTTTAAGTATAGTTTTATTAGATCTATTGTGACAAACTATCTAATGGAATATTCACAAAAGTTATGGATAATGTTGGTACCATAAAAAGTTTCTTTGGGTATATTGTGGAGATTTACAGGAGATCTAGATCGGCGAATCCAAATGTCATAAAACCCTAGTCTTGGGAAACGAATCTGTGAATAACCCTCATGATCTTATAGAGGAGAGATTTTCATGGTTGGAATTACAAGTTACAGATATAATCCATAATTTTAATATCCTCATGAAGTCCCTAACAGATGAACTTGGGTTATTTGGAGAATATGGGACGTGTAAGTCCGATTAGAGGGAAGATCGGGAGATCTTGAAGAAACAAAGAATGAGTCGAAGAAAGGACCTGAAAAAGATCAACCCAGTTCAAGAAACATCAACCATTCACAATCCCTATTTAAAATGGAAGTGGAGGTCAATATTAAGTGGTACCAAGGTGAGATCGACACTCTAAAGCTAAATCACTAGTTGTAATGATTAGAAGTTTATTTTGGTGTTCATCATATAGAGGAAGAGTAGAATATTTCATTTGTGCAATTGAATTTAGAGGGCCATGCCCTAACCTAGTGGGAAATCCACATGAATACCTTGAGGTTGGAGGGAGATCCTCCAGTGACTAAGTGGGAGGAATTTAAAACCCTCATAAATTCACCATTTTACCTTATCGAGTATGTAGAAAACCAATGGATACGGTGGCACTATTTTAGAAAGAAGCGGGGGCAGACTGTATAATATTACTCCACATAATTTAGAAAGATAGGCATAATGTTGGGTATCTCCAAAAATAACCCAAATTTACTCAAGTATCTAGGGGGTCTACACTGTGATATGCAGGATCAAGTGATGTTGTTCAATCCTAGATTGATGGAAAAGGTCTGTGTACATGCACAATACGTAGAGAAAATAGGCCTAAATAAATGGCAATCAAATGGGTTTAAGTATAAGGAGCGGAAAGACACTTCTAAGGAGGGGAAGAAGAAGTGGAAAAGACAAAAATATAAAAATATGACAACCACAACACACCAATGTAAATATCCTTGCAACCATTGTAACATTGATAGTCATATAGAGGAGAAGCATTAGAAGTTGCATCTGAAGCTTAACCCAAAGAATAGAAAGAAATATAATAAAAATAAGAATATCATGGTCACCAATTTAGGAAACCAAGTTAAAAGAAACTTGAACATGAATGAGAAGATCAGTTTTACATCAGTGTAGAAGGAGGTGAATCTGAGTAGTCTTCAGCAATAAGAAGAGAAAGAATGGTCAAACTCTTCCATATAAATATACAAGTCAAGAATACAAATATTGATGCTCTGTTTGAATCGAGATCATAGAAAAACCTCATTACAAAAGAGTTGGTCAACAAGTTGGGATTGGAATTTCATGATCATGTAATCTCATATCCATTAGGATGGGTAAATAAGGATGCAAAGTTAAAGGTAGAAAACTAGTGCAAAACTAAATTTTCTATCAATGTTGAATTTATTGATGAAGTAGAACTAGATGTAGTTCCCCTTGATGCATGTGGAGTGGTGTTTGGAAGTCCCTACATGTACATGTGGGATGAAATATTCATACAAATATCCAACCAATACTAGACAATTAAGGATGGAAAATCATTCACCATCAATGCACACAAAGGCAAGTTAGAAATTTCACTGGTAAGCGCCAACCAAATTAAGAAAATTATTGGTTCTAGCAAGAAGTTTGTCATATTGTTTTTAAGAGAAAATCAATCTGTAGAATAGTTAGTATGAGGAAAGGAATCCCTAAAGGGATGTACTAAGAAACAAAAATAGCAACTAGAAGAGTTGTTACAAACATACAGGGATGTGCTCAAGGAGCCTAAAGGGTTACCACCCAAGAGGGAAGTGCATCATGAGATCCAACTATTTTTAGACTCCCCATTATCCAGCATTGGGATATATGGGTAGTATGTCATATAAACAATTGAGGTGAATAAACAATTACAATAAATACTAGAACAAAGTGTCATTCAAATGAGTACATCACTATGTGGTTCACACATCATCATAGTGCCAAAAAATGATGGAACTTGATGGATGTGTATTGATTACAAGGAGATGCACAAAATAACGCTCAAGAATAGGTACCCCCTGCCCAAGATTGATTATCTACCGAATCAATTTCAACAAGCAAAATACTTCACCAAGCTAAACTTAAATTATGGATATCATGAGGTTCGAGTTAGAGAAGATAATTTAAAAATAATCTTAAAAAATAGGAAAGGTTTTTATGAGTAGGTAGTCATGTTGTTTGACTGATGCAATGCATCATCTATGTTTATGAGGTTAATGAATGATATATTGTGCCCCATTATATATTCATTTGTTATTTTTTGGTTGGATGATATATTTTCATACAACGTTACATGGGAGGAGCACATCTCACATTTGAAACAAGTGTTGGAGACATTAAAGAAGCCCCAAATGCTAGGAAATATCAAGAAGCTTCAGTTTTCAAAATAATATTTGGTGTATCTAGGGTATGTGATAGGTGGAGGAGAAATGGGAATAGATCCTTCCAAGATGGAGGTTGTCATGAAATGACCAGTTCCTACTAGTGTTTATGAGGTTAGGATTTTAGTTATGGAAACATAATACTTGAGTAAATTCATAGCCTTTTTTTTAGTGGTAGCAACACCACTCCACACCATAACAACTGTTGTACCTCTGAGATATTTCTAGGTTAGGTAATTATACCAGAGCAACTAAAATATTTTGTTGTTTTTAATTTTTGGATAACCAATGTTTTAAGCTTATTTGAGCAAGTGTTGAATCTTAATTGATCTTAATATTAAGAAAAGGTTTGATTCTTTACCTCTTGACAACAGTTTAGATTTTAAAAGGGTTGTAAGGCAGAAATGTAAGAGATCATGACTCTCTAAATATTCAAATATAATATTTATTTAATCATAAGGAAAATATGCAAGCAAACTATGTTTATAACCCAAAAAAATGCATCTAATTTCATGAAGAAGTGACAATTTATTAATGTAGAGGAGCTATTAGGACTGACAATCCAATAAAATAATCTCTGTAATATACTATAACTTCATAGGGGATTTAAAATAAGTTGAAATTCAACTATAATTTACTCATATTTCTTCATTAAAATTAAACACATGTAGAAAAAAAGAAAATGAAATGGATAACTAAGAAGCACTCCCAAGATGACAAGTTTT
This sequence comes from Pinus albicaulis, assembly GCA_034641835.2. Taxonomy (NCBI): domain Eukaryota; kingdom Viridiplantae; phylum Streptophyta; class Pinopsida; order Pinales; family Pinaceae; genus Pinus; species Pinus albicaulis. The sequence continues at coordinate 290,516,440 of CM076580.1, forward strand.
TTTTAAGCAAATCTAAAATCCTTTCATTAATATAAAGCAACTTCATATTGGTATAATTATTCTTTTAAAAGCTCATCCCAAGGGTTCAACCCTTTGCAATTCGACTTTGGAATTATTTATAAAATTTTATGAAATTATCTATATTCAAATATCTATACCTGTTTTGAAAATATCTAGAACCGTTTTTACAAAACTAATAAAAAACTATAATGAAATAAAATTGTTAAAGTTGTTAGCACTGTTTTCAAGGATTTTGTTGTTGATCTGGCCTGATTGTGATGTTGCTTTGTTGTTGATACTTTCTGATTCATTCAATCCATTAATTTACACAATTAATCCCATATTTAATTATCTGGAACTTTTTATTTGACTAATTTTCTAAATGTCTCATCTACCTCAGTGTATTTTTGGAAAGTAGGTTTAGCAAAAAATAAATGACTTATCTCATGCTTGATAAGTAAATCATAACTGAGGCCTTCCATAAAAGCCTTTCCTGTGATTGTGCCCTTTATCTTTGCAAATTTGGATTTATCTTTAGCCATCGAATAAAGCTTTTGCTGATATTCTTCTAAGTTAGTCAATTTATCTCCTATTCCCTTTAACCCAGGCAATCATTTATGGTATAATGCAAAGAATTTTCTATGGAATTTTTGGATTCCTGTTTCCAAATTGTGCCACTTGTTTTCCATTTGGAGCATCATATTCCTTTTAGTGAGAATCCTTCGCACTTCCATAATGGTTTCTGTCATGCCTTCTATGTTGCATTCTTCTAGCTCATCTTTAGTTTTAGAATTTATAATCCTTATTAGAGTTGTAGCTTTACCTAGTTTCATACCCAAATATTTCTTCACATCTACTATTACTCCTTTGGATCTTTGCACTAGTTCATCTTGTTCAAAGATGATCTCGAATGAAGGCCAGATTTAAGTGATGGCCTCATTTATTTCTTTCCAAATGTTTTCTTTAGATTATTGAATAGTATCATCAATAATGGATTGATTTTCTAGGAATTTAATTCTTTGTGTGAGCTTATGATTCTTCTGTAATTCTACCAGATAGAAATCATGTGTGTTCATTTTTTGCTCTTGGAGACTAGTAAGTTGAGCCTTCAAATTTTCAATTTATTGTCCTCTAATGGTCAAATCTTCCATTGTTGTTGTTAAATCTATTGTTGAACCTGCGTTTGTTGATGTATATGCACCTACTCAAGTGGCAGTGGGTAGAATTTTTCCTATTGGAATTTATTTTACTAGAACTGTTGTTAAGACAACAATTTTTTAGGGCCTATCTGTTGCACTTTTTCTTTCAAAAAATTTTCAATTTCCTTTTCCATTCTTTCCATTTGTGCATTTTGTTCAATTATGATTTTTAACATATCCTCCTTTTCTTTTTCTAGCTCTCTTACTTCTTTAGTTTGTGGATTAACTTCCTCTGCTTCTATCAGATTAGTGGAATCATATCCCAACTTTATTACCAAATATTATAAGGATTTTATCTTTGTATCCTTGGCTAGAGAGGATATTTTCTCTAATTTCAACTGAGATTGGATATTATTCACTGAGGCTTGAAGTCTAGATGTTTCCATAGTTGATTTTGTAAGAGTAGAGAATATCATTTCACCAAAATGTTTATGTAGATATATATGGTCAATTGGATGAATTAAATATGTGTCAAAAGAAAATATTGATTTTGTATAATCATCTATAGTTCTAGGATGAGTAACTTTTGGTTCTAGGAAAGCAATTTGCATATTTCCCTTTTGAGTATCAAAGGTAGAAAGTAGCCTGTGTTGTGAAGTTGTTGTCTGATTCCAAAATTGAGTGTAAGTGGAAGCTTTCAAAGCTTCGTTCTTCTATTTGATTTATTTGTAGTGTGAAAATATGTTCTGCTCCTTTGGATTTTGTTGCAATTCCCCTGGCTATGATGATGATGCATCTTCAGAAGTTGAAGGTGATCCAAAAATTGTTCCTTATTTTATAGAAGATGATGGTACAAATGGACTTGTCATAATAATTGGATGGTGTTGTGTAATATCCTCTTACTGTGATTCATCTGTGTTATTTGTATTTTTCCTCTTACTATATATGTTGAGTTCTTTACCTGAGATCTTTGTGACCACAGGGGAAATAGTTTCACTTGGTCTTTTGTCCTGATTTTCTTTAGGTACTAGAGTTTGTGATGATGTTATTGATATGGTATGCTATTTTGCTTCATGTAAGGTGTTTTCCTGCCATTTGTCCTGGTTCATATACAGTTCTATTTAAGTTCTAGGAGTATGTGCATATGGTGTAGTCTTTTTCTCTACCCTCGACTTAGAAAATACTCCTAGTGGGTCATATGACCAGGTGAATCTGAGCTTGAAACCCATCAGTTTTAATAGCACATTTTATTCATTTCCTGTCGATCTAGCATTACAAATAAAAGGCCCTATTTGAGTTTTGATTTTAAATTTGGGTTTCTTATTTGCTACTACAAAATGGAGCTGGTACATGTTAATCATTGGCCTAATATAATCTAGAGCTAAAATCTGGATAGGGACAAATTTGGCACTCTGTATGGTGGTATCTCACAATAATATACCCTAATATCTGTGTAATTTTGGTACAAGTACCAATATCTTATTCTATTTTGTTCGTTGAGATGCATGATTCTTTTGATCTCTGACCCAATCCTTGGTTCTGCATAAATGTTTAACAAGATTAAAACCACATGTACAAATTGATCCAAAAAGTCACTGAATGTGTATCAGTGGTATTCGTTCTCTCCGAGCATGTTGAGTGGATTACTGACTGTGGATTCCCTTGGATTTCCATATTTTGTAAAGGAAAAGATAATCCGTCTGACTGATAAAATAGAAACAAATATAATAAAACAGATGCATATTTGAATACTCCTTCTGTAGAAAACTTCATGAATTGTTGATGAATTGACTCTGCTAGAAATTCACTGTAATTAAAGATGAGAGAAGGTTTTTAATTTGTTGAGAATATTGACAGAAAAATAATTATAACCTCATCGACCCATTGATCAGAATAATAACCTAACAAACATGCAACGATAGATATAATTTTCTTGTTCATCTCTGGAAACATGGATGATTGATAGGGTGGATTGCTTTTAGGTAATTGAACATTTTTTGGTAAGAAGGTTTCAAAAATCCTAGTTCTTTTGGGAAAATCAAGATTCTTGTAGATGTCCATAATGGATTCTAGAGAAATTGGATGGAGGGGTTGAGGAGTTTGCACTTGCAGAATGTGACTGGTTGACTCAGCACTGATGGTGAACAAGGCTTCCTTATTCTGAGAAACTACCACCCTTTGACTTGGGATATACCTAAACTGACACCACACAACAAATTCGGGGAAACAATGGGTTTGTGGAAAGATAAAATTAGGGAGAGACGAATTCCATGAGTTCAATTTGTCACTTAAATCCAAGAATTTCTTATTTAACCAATTGTGGATTTCGAAGAGATCGAACTCACAATTGGTTTTGGAAACTTTGTAGTGATGGTCCACTAAAGGTTGATGGTCCAAGTCGATGGAAGGAGAAAGCATGGGGTTTTCTATATTTTTGGATTTCTTCTTTGAATACATGATTGGAGAGAAAAAAGGAAACTTTATTTCCCTTTATTTCCCTTTTTGGAGAGAAAAAATATTGAAATTACCCAAAGATAAACTTTATTTACTTTTGATGTATGAAAGATGCAGTAACATCTTCAATTTCGCTTATCGCTATAAAAGTGCTTTGGATCTATGACTGGTTGCAGTGGCTTAACCTGCAAGTGGATACAGTAGTAGAGGGAATGGACAAAATGGTGCGACAATAAGTTAAATATAACTTGATGTTGTTTTAGCCGTTATGGAGGCGAGAGGAATTAATGTGAAATAGATAATTTGTAATGAGAATGGAATAGATTACTTAGAGACTAACACTTGGCAGAGAGGGAGTGGATGTTAGAAATGGGCGGGAGGAAAGCTTAATGAATTTATTGGGATGACTCGAGTGGATTTTGGACGAGGGAGAGAGTGGTTTGTGGTTTTGGTGTGAGGGGGTGCAGAATGTATGAAGGAGGAGCAAGTGGTGTCGGTGGTTTCGGGGGTCCCTGCTTTTCATAGCCCCCCGGTTGACTAAACGTCAGATGGGCTCAACGGGTGCGGAGTGGACTACCGACTGTTGATTTTATTTCAACTCTGATCACGACGAACTAACTTTGTGGTGTTTTAAATGAAAGCGACAAAAGGTATTGTCGAGTCTCAGTTATTCAATAAATATGTTTATTCAATACTAATTATATTTAGATTTAATTAAATGTAATTAAAATAATCAACAAGGAGACATTTAAACGTCACTTTTTTTCTTTCTTTCTTTTGTCACTTTTCATATATATTTACACACAATTTTTTCTTTTTATTTTTATTTTTTTCTAAAAATATATATAACTTATCAAAACCAATTATGTTACAACATTGGATCCAACTAGGGACTGCTTCCTCCTGTAGGATGTAGAGAACGTGCAGATCCAAGTGCCTTCTCCTCGAGCTAATAGAGTCTTTGTTGAAAAAAATAACACTTTTCTGGAAAAATGAAACAAACTGGTGATATACAGTGATGAATGATTGAAACAATTTTAATAATGGATATATTGTTTCAAATATTTTTTATTGATTGGAAATGAAGAATATTTTCCCTCCAAATTATGCAATACAAAGTTATTGTTTCCTTTAACCTCTACATTGTTGAAAGCCCCTGACCAAAGATGATCAATTTTTCCATTTTTTCCTTTAGCCTCTCTTCTAGCATCCAAGTTTAGTACTAAATCCCCTTCTTTGAAGTCTCTTTCTTTAGATTTTCTTTCAAACAAACTTTTCATTTTGTTTTGATATTTGTGAATCTTATATTGAACTTCATCTCTATTCTCATTCAACTCTATTATCTAATGTATTCTTCTAGAAAAATCATCATGTTCTTCATTTTCTTCTTGTAAGAATTTCATAATAGGAAAAGCTAGTTGTGTAGGAAAAATGGCTTGAGTGCCATAAACAAGCTGAAAAGGTGATTTACTTGCTGATCTCTTTCGTGAAATTTTTTTTGCCCAAACTGCATACTTAAGATGAATATCCCAATTTCTCTTATGATTTGTAAGTACCCTTTTGATGACTTTGACCAGAATTTTATTTGAAGACTCTGCCAATCCATTTCCTTGAGGGTAATAAGGGGTAGAATGATGTAATAAAATCTGGTATTTCTGACAAAACTCAATCATCTTAACACTACTAAATTATTGTGCATTGTTTGTAACTATATGTTGTGGATAACCAAATCTATACAATATATTTTCTTCAATGAATTTAATAACAATCATATCAATAGAATTCTTAATTGGGATAGATTTTACCCATTTTGTAAAATAATTTGTGGCATTTAGAATCCATCTATGTTGATTAATTGATGCTAGATGAATTTCTCCAATAAAATCTAGTCCCCGTTGTAAAATAGGTGCTTCAACTAAGTCTTGAACAAGAGGGAATGTTGCCAATGTATGTTTTCATGCAAAACTCTCATAGAGTATACAACTTCTAACCTTTGCTCCTACTTGTGCAAACAATTTAGACCAATAAAATCCTGCTCTTAGAATATTGTATGATGTTTCTCTCCAAGCATAATGACCTCCACATAGACCTGCATGAAATTGATCTATAGCTCCTTTTGTCTCACTTTCTGTTAAACATAACAAGAGGATGTTTAATGGATCCTTCCAATACATATTTGCATTGATGATACAATATTTTACATCCTTTAACTTGAGTGTTTTGCACTGATTCTTTGTGAATCTAGGTGGGTATTCACAATTACAAATAAAATGTACAATATTAGTGTACCATTCAGATAACAAAAATTTCTCATCAATATGAAGTGGAAGAGGAGTTGGCTCAGCTGAAGATGAAGGTTCTTGTGGATTCTTCTCTATTGAATTTTGAGAAGGTTCTTGTGGATTCTCCTCTGCTAAAGTTTGAGAAGGTTCTTGTGGATTATCCTCTGCTAAAATTTGAGAAGGTTCTTATGGATTCTTCTCTGCTGAAATTTGAGAAGGTTCTTGTGGATTCTCCTCTGTTGAAATTTTCATCATCGCAATTTATCCCTAAGATTTTACAATTGGATTCAGCTAGAAGTTGGGCTAAACCCTGGTCTTTTATCAAATTTTTAGATTTGATAATAAGATCAAATTCCAATGTCTTAGTGATCCATCTTCCTCTTCTGCCATCTATATTAGGTTGTGATAGCATAGTTTTAACAAAATTGTTTGGAACATAGGAAATAATGGAAGAATGGAGGACATAAACTCTAAAGGATTACAAGGCTTGGACAAGGGCATGGGCTTGTTTTTCTATAATGTCATATTTCAACTCAGCATCTCTCATGACTTTGCTAAAGAAGGCAATAGGATGGTCATATCCATTTTCATTTTTTTGCAAAAGGACAACAGCTAAAGTAGTTTCAGAGGCAAAAGAGAATATGTTGAAAGGTTTTGAATAGTCTGGATTGGCTAATACTAGGGCCTCAAAAATGGATTTCTTAATATGGGTAAAATCAAATCTTGTTTAAGCTATCAATTTGAATTCATGGTCGTTTCTTAGCATCTCAGTAATGTCCTTACCTATTTTAGCATAGTTGGGTATAAACCTTCTTTAAAAGTTGATTTTTCCAAGGAAAACTTGAACTTACTTTTTATTCCTTGGTAGATTGAGTGCTTGAATGGTTGCTACTCTCTTTGGATCAATGGTTACTCATTCTTTTGAAATAACATGGCCAATTAATTTCCCTTCCTTTATAGCAAATACAAATTTCGTTTGGTTTAGTGATATCTCGAATTTATTGCATTTTTCAAAAACCTTTCTCAACTGCTTTAAATGTTTTTGATCAGAGCTAGAAAATACAATTAGATAATCCAAATAAATGACAAAAAAATTATTAATCTTACCAACAAATTCTATATCCATGGCTCTCTCAAAAGTAGCTCGAGCATTGGTTAGACCAAAAGGCATCCTTGCATACATGAATGTACCCCAAGGAGTTGTAAATGTTGTCTTTTCTCTATCTTCTGGACTTACCAAAGCTGGATAAAGCACCCTCATGTGTGAATAGGGCCTAAGGCATGTGGGAAAATTCAAGTTTGACCAAGTCAACAGCGTTGGCATGGAGGGAGTGGATCATCAATAAGAGACAGTGTAGTGTGAATGGAAGGAAGACTCCATGATAGTAGAAACCTTAATGAGTGGGACCCAAGGTGAGAAGGCTCACATTGTTTATAAGGAGGGAAAGGGTGGGTTATGTTATTGATTATTGATTTTTTGGTATGTATGACTTCTTTCATCCTTCAACTTTTTAGTTGAGCTTACAGTGTTGTTTAGCACAGGGTGTTCCTAAGCGGGGATCCCAACTCTTCCCTTGAGGTGGCCTCTTGGAAGAGTATTTTAATATAATTTCCACACATCTTGCATTCTGGCCAAGCTTCAGTCTTCAGCTACAGTGCAGTGTCTGTTCAAATTTGTGTTGTGTTGCAGGGTGTTGTAGTGGAGGGTTGAGAAACCCACTTTGTGAGCTATTTTTTCAAGGGAGGAATCATTATTCTCATTGGGAGATCAGCAAAGGAGGTCCTTGAGCTTTCTTTCACATCTTGGCACCAGGCCAACCTATTCCCATCATCTACAGCACAGATTTCCTCTTTGACTGCGTTATTTTGGAGAGCACTTGCAGTGAGGGTTTCAGTGCTTGATTTTGAGGGGTGAGATATTTAGTGTTGGGATCAGCCTTTCACTTGAAGGATCAATTGGAGGATATATATTCATTTAGATATCATTTTCAGCCATCTCCATCCAGTTATTCAGTTGCAGCTATTATTCATCCCTAGGGCTGCATTCCAACATTTTGTACTTTTGGGTATTTCCGGAAACCCTTCCCAGGTTGTCTTAGAAATGTGTTTGGGAGCATAGATCTCTAGTCCCAACACCTTTTGAGCTATATAATAGCATATCTATATTTTTATATCATTTCTGTAGTATTTTATGCCCTAAAACTGCGTTGGCATGGCTCATGGCACTTGTATGGTAGTATTTCTCATGTATTAGCATATTTGCCTATTGGTGGCTTGTTTTCTATTGCTTAAGTGACTTTATCCTCAAGATATTATGCCTATTATTTGTTGATATGTTTAATAAGATGGTTTTACATTTGTCTCATGTAATGGTATATTTATTTATTCACTGCTCTTTCCATTATTGTGTTCATATATTGCTGCTTCCCCATTTGGGAATATTACAGTGGTATCAGAGCATAATCTTGGCTCACCTATGGATCTTAGCCATTATGCTATCAGGAGAATAAGAAGAAGGAGAAATAGATCAGAATGATGGAAATAATGAGTTTTATCTCATCTCTTTTCAGATCTAAGAGGGACCTCACCAAGGAGGTCAAGCAAAGAAAAGTGGAGAAAAGCAATGAAACCACACTAGGGTTTCAAGATGAGGAAGGAACATGCACTTCCTATCAGCAAAAGAAAGATCTAGTATTTCATAGAGCTCCAAAGAAACATACTATACCCTTTCCTTTTGAATAAGAAGACAAGAGGCATGGAGATGGAGGACACTTGGATCATGAGATTCTAAGTGAATACCTTGCAGAATATAAGTCTCAACCTAGAGCTTTCAAGGAGAATCTAACTCTCCTATAGTTCATTCAGCTCAAAGAAGAAGGAATACCTTGCAACAATAGATTTATATTTCCTACATTTGATGGGTCATTCATGTGTACAGCAAGAGCTTGGGGAATGAAGTTGGATGCATTCTTCCTACTACATCTAGTGGTAGAAAGAGAAGCTGTTGAGATTGTAGTGCTGCACCTTGAAGGTGAAGCAAACATTTGGTGGTTCAACCATTGGAGTAATGTAAGAGTGACTGCATATGCAAATTTTACTCAAAGGTTGATCAAAAGGTTTAACAAGAAGAAATCAGAAGGGAAGAGGCCTACACCACCACTTGCTGCAAGAGCACTTGCATCAGGATAAATAACCTTTGCATCTTTGCAAGGTGGTCTTGATCTCTTGACATATAGAGCCCCATGCACTATTCTAGAGATGCATGAGGAGGAGAAGACTTATACCAGCACTGATGCAGCCATAAAGGAGCAACTATCATCATCAGTAGTTGGGGAAGTCATCACACCGGAGGAAGGAACCCTTGTAGCAATACAAGATGTTCCCATGCATAACCAAGGTATGCAAATGTTTCCACTTTCTATTATTTCAGCACATCTTATGGATATTTGTGGGAATATTCCATTTCATGACCTAGGGTCAAGACACACTGCTGATTTGGAGCAGCAAACTATCACTGCGCTAAGGATCCTTGATTTTCTCAAGGAGGAGATGTACATTAATCCTAGTGTGTTATTGTTGAGCTGCACACAACTATTGGGGTTGGAGTGTAGTTTTTTGGAGGATAGGATGAGCATTGTCCTAAACAATCCAATGCAGAACTATATGTTCAGCATTGAGCATGAGCATGAGACAACAAATGCACCATTATGGAGATCAGCAGCACTGTCAATGAGCAACAGTGATTATTTTGGGGCCCAACTATTAGTAGATCATTCTGATGACCATTATTATTGTGTGACATTGGATGGGCAGATGATTAATGAGAGACATATTATCTTTCATTATTGTGATGGATCTTTCTTGATGAGCATGGCACAACTCAATGAGAAGACTTTTCCTTCAGCATACTTGAATCCTTATGGATTCAACATGGTAATTGATGAGTGGTCCTCACTTGGAGATCTCCAAGAGATTTCATTTCAACATCAAATGAAATTCAAAGATATAAATCTGATTTGGGAGGATGGTATTCTCCATTGGAGGAGTACCAAGATGGAGCATGGTAGGAGACACCCACATTTGGATGAATGGGTGTGGATGGTGAGCCACTTGCATATCTATGACACAGGGTAGCAGGAAGCATGGCTGCGTTGGCTACTCTTGAAAGAGTTTGGCCATCACGTGACATATCATTTTTCAAAGGGTATGTTGGTGGAGGGAACTTGGAATGGCACTTGCATCATATGGCAGCAAGGATTTTGGGTGTATTGGGGTGATGTGATATCTTTCATATCAACCATCATGTTTTTGCTGCATAGTTTTGGTGTGGAGAGGCAACAAGGGTTGTTGTTTCTTTGGGAGTTCTTGGAAGAATATGGACTGATTTTCTCCCATACTTTGCATCATGTTGCAGGATTAGGTAATGGCACTATCACGGTGCAAAGGGGCTACTCCTTAGCCTTGGAGGATCAGGAGGTACTTCCACTTTGGAAGGAATCTCCCATATATAGCAGCATTATGGTAGATGACTTTGACATTTGGCATGTTAAAGGATAGAGCTATGTTATGACAGGAGCCTTATTACAAAGTTCAAAAGCGCTGTCACTTGGGAGCTTGGGTTTTTTAAGGGAGTGTTCCCAAGATCACTTCACATATGATGCACTTGATGGGCAAGTAGGAGATGAGAGTGATGAAGTAGTGGATGGAAACATCTATTACCATGGTATGGTCTTCTTGACTTGGATCTCTAAGTATAAGAAGAAGGTTTGCATGCAACACCTGTTTCATTCCTCTTCATGGAGATATGTCATACCACTATGGGGGGCTCATTCATGGACCTTAGTATCAACCTACTCTCATTACATGGTGATAATTGTGTTTCTACACTTATTGATTATCTAACACAGTATTTTCATTCTCTTGCCATACCTATACAGTGCATTTCTCCAAAAGAGGGCAAGCCTCTACTTGGGCTTCATGGTCATTTTGGGACCAACATCTATGATGGAGATAGCCATTTATTGTATGGCTTTGGGCAAGTGTTGTAATATTTCATGCATGCTCAGTTGATATACAATATCATTTACTATTTACTAGTATATGAGATGACATGCACAACTAGCAAATTGATTGGAGACAACTTGCCTCATCATGTTTTGAAACTGCAGTTGGTAAAACTACACTGTGACTACTTGAGAGACTGTTGGTACCTTCCAGCACTATGTAAAACCCTCAGTACCTCTCTCATTTGGGTTCCATATAATGATAATGTCATATTCATTTTATATGGGATGATCTGGGCAAGAACCAAAGAATGGGTGTTTGAGGATCCAATTTCCTTTTTGTTTCATGAAGGCAACATTATTGCAGCCCAAATTCAGCAGCAGCTCTACACTTATCATAAGTGGAGAGAGAGACAATGTGGGGTAGGCCATTGGGTCTATCAATTTCAGCAATGCAGCCCACATTCTTTGCAAGAGCCTAAGGTGGGGGAGATTTTTCATGAGTTGCCATGTTGGAGGGTGACTCATTTTGTATGGATGATAGCTTGGGGATGTAGGCTTCACATGGGAATGATAGTTCCCAATATATTTCAGATTCCATGCCTCAAGAAGGCCTCTAGATAGCACATTGTTTCCTCCATGGGTATTTTACTTCTTCATGAGGATATCCATTTGGGATGGTCACCAAAGGCTAACTTGCATACTTGGGAGAAGCAACTTGGAGTTTTATTGATGAGACAACATATTGTTTCTTAGAGGAGTTTATCATATGAGGATGCTACAAGAGGGGGAGAGGAGGCTCTTCAGTTCTATCCTTGTAGTTGCTTGAGGAAAAGCAACATTTGGGAGAGGAGGACTTTAATATTCCTAAATTAGCATGTAGCTAATTGGAATATTAATTTTTCTCGTCATTTAGTTAGTCATTTTGTACAATAAATGACTATGTTTTTGTGGACAAATCCAAATCTGTCATTGAATCATTGTCTTCCATAGTAATTTTGTGTGCAAGCATAGTTTTAGGATAGCAAAGCAAAGTTTGAATCAGTGTATGAAAAGCATCGAATTGCTTCTGATTTTCAAGATGGAAAGTCAAGTTTGTCTTCAACAATGGAACTTCAATATGAATTTTTTTTATCCAAGAAAGATGGGTTTGGAAATAATGTTGAGATTCCATCCATCAATGTTTTTTTTCCTGCATGATGATAAGAATTGTGGCTCAATCCTTGACATGAAGGTAAGGTATTCACGCCGAGGATAAGTGGAGTACCTTGATTGGAGCTTGAAGGAACCAATTGAAAATAGAAAATTATGGATTGGGTTTGGGAAAGTTTTGAGTTTTTGCCTCAATTTTTTTATTAGGAGAAGCTAAATTTTGGAGTCCAAAAATTTCTAGTGGGGAGGTATCATCTGGAGATCAAAATTTAACTCAAAAATGAAATTTCCCAGAATATTTTGAAACTAGTGAAAAGTCATAGTGTTCATCATTTTGATTTTAATGATGCTTGAATCACCTCTGTCTGATGTCATATGACAAAGTTATGATGTTATGAAGTTTTTGGTCGACAACAAAAAAATTGCAGGTGGGATGACTAGGTAGTCCATACCGTTGATGTCAGCAAGCCTATTGGGTAAGTATGGACCAATCATGGCTTTCCAAGTGGAAGAATCGTACATGTACATGATGGCACATTTTTATTGTTTGAACTTCAGTTGTGGTGGTCCAATGAGAGGATGCCACGGGGCCCAACCAGAGGCCACCACATGGCACCTTGTGGCTGGTTAAAAAAAAAAAATGTTTCGGCCCACAGGGCCTAGACGAGATAAAAAATCATGACCTGCCTTACAACACTACCGAGCCTTACCACTACACCATGTGCTTGTTACTTGATATATTAAATTTGCGGGTTTATGTTAAAGCGTATACAAATGTGCGTTGGGGGGAGGGGTCGAGACTAAGCCCTAGCCCCTGGTCATCAACACCCCACATGACCATGGCAGGAGTGTTGAGGAAGGGCTCGGGGCCTAGCCCCAGTCTGTGGTCTCATTTTTCCCACAGGACCATGGCAGAAGGCATGACAAGGGGAACGGGGCTCTAGTCCCTAGCCCTAAGTCTTATGACCATTCAATGAACCGTGGCGAAGTAGCACGAGTGCTAAAACAAAGGGAGTAAAACTTAAGGCCCTGCCCTTGGTCTCATGGCTTCCCACTTTACCACTAAAGGAAATGACGAGGGCTACCCTGAAAAGGGTTGGTTGTCAGCCCCAGACCCCAACCCTATGGTTACACATGATCGCAACCATCAGCGACCAGTGCAGAGTGGTAAGGGCGGGCGGTTAACCTGGCCCCCAGCCACAAGGCCCATACAACCACCTGCAAGGCCAAAATTAGGGCACAAAGAGTTATTGGGAAAATTAACTGTCCGAAAATTTGCACTTATTGCAGGTGAAATTTTCGCCTCTCTAGCAGATTTAAGGGCGGATTTGTTGCTCGGTTAGTAGGTTCATCCAATTTGGAGGAAAAATAACATAAGAAACTTGAGAGAGACATAAATTTATGATTTTTTGGCCTTTTGGAGCTCAAGAAGAATCTAGATAGAGGTTTTTGGACATTCTTAATCCAATGGAAGCCTCTCTTCACTGATTAGAGCACTTCTGAAGAGATTTTTTCTGGTTTGAGTATATGGGTTCCAAGATCAATCAATAGGTTGAAGTATTTTTTGAAGGATTTTGAGCATGGAGAGAACCTTGTAGGGGTTTTCCAACATTCATATGTTATCTATAGTAGCTGTGACATCATGGTGCAACTCATGTTTCTCTTTTATCATTATGTTTTCTTGAGGAAAGCTTTCTTTTATTCCTTCAATGTAGAATTGTTGTTCCTGTTATGCTCATTTTTTAGATGGAGTACAAGGTCTTGATGTGAGAGCCCTTTTCCTGTTGACTGTTTCATAACTGATTGTAGGTTGTCATGATTTTTAGAGTGAGAGTTCCTTGCAGGAAAATGTTTCCTTGAAGGGGAAACCAGCCACTCATATCGTCAACACACTTTATGTACTCTTTATCACTAAAAACTATGGAGCAGTCTAGATGTGTTAGCAGGCCCGAAGATGTAGCCAAAGAGGGGTGAACTCTGTCACCAAATTATGTGTTATCTCTCTTCTTTATTTCCTTTATGAGTTAAATTATGATATGTTTCTTGTTTAAAGTTCACATAAAAAATAACTCATTATCTTGGAAGAGACCATAAAAATTGTGTTTACATAAGACCCATTTTTACTTGCAAAGTGTCAGAGGACGATCAATTTTTTTAGGAATTAGAAGTTCTCCTCTAATTTTAGATAGTCAAATGGCTCGAGTTGATGATGTATTAGAGTTACTAAATACACAAATAATTTCCATTGTCGAGAATAAGGTTATCTGATTAGAACTGGATCATGGACCTAAGTGATAGCTCAAAATTCAAAGTATTCGGAAGTGTGCCAAACCTAAGAAACCAGATAGATATCGTCTTCTTGATTTCAGCACCATGAACAGTTCGAAAAACTGACACCGTATGAAGAAGTTATCGCAGTTTGAAAAATCCAGTAAACTGCACAAAATTGGACTTTGACCAAGTTTGACTTGGATTGGGAAAAATTTAAAAGAGAATATTCCTCAGAATATTCCTTGGAATATTTCATTAGGTCCAACCAACCCTTGACACTTGGCGTTGTATGATTTGGTATTAGATTGAATTTTTGAATTTTGAACCAATAGGAGGCTACCATGGGGTAGGCCCGGAGGCCGCCATGTGGCCCAGGTTCGGTCTTGTAAAATTTTGAAACTGCACAGGAATGGAACCCGAGACCTCTCGCCCGCCTACACAAGCGCCTAACCATCTTCGCTACATAGTGTTTCTTAACATTCATATTGTTCGGTTTATATTTATTGTGAATGATTTTCAAGTTTGGGGGTTTGGAGGGCCAGCCCCACCCATGTGGCCATAGCTCGGGACTGCAGGCCAAATTCCTTTCCGCCAACGGTTAAACCGTGAATGTGTTCACATGCAGAGAGTTTGGCAAAGTTTTAATGTGGTGGTTAACGTTTAAATGTCGACAGTTGGGTAACATATAAACTCCGGTTCAAACTCTTTACCACAAGTTTATACCACAGTTCCGCTCTGATATTCTTGTTAACCGCGAAGTGGAAAATATCATGTGTCCACCCACTGACCATTAAATACGGATGCTTAATATGGAGGTCAATAAAGCGGTGCATTTTGTATGGCGAATTCTCCAAAATAAACTCCAGCTAACTGCAGTGCTCCAAATTTAGTGGAGCTGATTTAGGGGGCACTAGATAAATCTTGTTTTGGCTCTATCTTGAGCTAGATTCGACCAATTTTAGAGTGCCAATAGTCAATTTCGACTATATACAACATCATAGACTCAATGGAGTGGGTTGCAGAGCCATCAGAGAACTTTTGAGTATTTGTTTTCTTCAGTGAAGTTCTAGGGTCCACCAGGGCCACCATGGGCCAACAACAGTTTGAGGCCTAGCTAGGGCAGCTAGAGGCATTATTCAAAAATCCAATAGTCAATTTTGGATGTTTCATACATTCTGAGACTAATGGTGTGGTTTTCAGAGCCTATAGAGGACTTTTGAAGGCCGAGATGCTTCAGTGAATTTCCAGGGGCCATTAGTGCCAACTTTTGCCAGCAGCAGTTTGGGGCCTAGCCAGGGTAGCTAAAGACCTTATTCAGCGAACCAATAGTAATTTATGACTATAATCAGAATTATTAATCCATTTATGGAGGTTGCAGAAGCTTTTGAAGACTTCTAGAGGTCGAGAACCCATCAGAGAAATTTTTAGTGACCCTAGTGCCAAGGGGTGTCGACAAGTGTTGGAGGCGAAACCAGAGCAGCTGAAGGCCATTTTCAGTGAACCAATAGTCTATCCCGACTATCTTTTGCATTATGAATCCAATGAAGGGATTTTAAGAGCCATTTGAAGTTTTGGTCAACCCAGGGCAAACCGTGGAGGATGGCCTAGATTGGGGATGCAGTGCTCGTTTTGAGACAATTGTTAGTCGATATTTGGTGTCTGATGTGTGTTGGAGACAGTAGGTGTGGTTTCAGTGACAGTAATATAATTATGAAGGATTTAGTGCCATGGATAAGCTCAGGGTAGCTCAGTGCACCGACAGAAGGAATCGAGTCTAAGGGAGCCTAGATCTGTTTGCAGAGCGATGACTGCCATGACAGGGGTATAGATGGTATTCTAAGCCCTTTGGTTCAGTTCAGTAACCATTGGATTTAAGTGTGGAACTTGTAAAAGAAAATTTACCATAATCCCAAAGAGCCAAGTCAAGATAACAAGAGCTCAAGGAGACGTAGCCCACGATATTCAGGTGAACTCCTAGATTAATTTTGTTGTTATGTGTGGATGTTTATTTGCTGCATTATTTTTTGTTACAAATGTTTAATTTCAGCAAAAACGAATGGACTTAAGACACTTAAACAATTAAAAAACATACACCTATTTCAAGTAATAATTTCCGCAAAAGTCAAGTACAAGCTAGATCTTTTATTTGTTTAACTGAGTGGGAGGTTCTTGAAAAGCATAACAAGTTATCCAACCCATTTTCATATCAGGTTGGTATCAGAGCACTTGGTTGCTTGATTGACAGAGAAATAGCTTACTTGTTGACTTGAAAGGTGTTTTAACAATGCAAAGGATTTGACTATTGTATTGTTTGCAAACTGATTGTTGCTTGAGTTTTCTAGAGGTTAAGGGATAACTACTGATAGCCAAGTCCAGGAGAGGAAAAGTAGGAAGAAAGGGCTTAAGGCATCTTCCTTACCAAAATGATCTCAAGGCCACCCTTGAAGCACAAACCCTCTTTTCGATTGTTTGTTTGCAAAAGGCTGCTTGAATAAGAGCTTGACTCTACAACCATTTTGTTCAAAAGCTTTGTCAATTGTTTTTGAAAGCTTTGTAAATTTTGTTGAAGTTTGTTTAGTTCATTTTTATAATGAAAACTTCTTCAAGTGAGGTTTCCAAATCCTCCTCCTTCATAAGATTCTTCTATGAAGTTATGAAGCGAGACTTCTACATATTGAAGGACATGGTGCAAATTATGTTTGAGAATAGAAGAGAAAGCACTAGACTTCATGAGAAATTGTTTGCTATGAAGCAAGAGAAGGAAGAAATTCTCCAAAGGTTACATTATATGGA
Organism: Pinus albicaulis; assembly: GCA_034641835.2. NCBI lineage: Eukaryota > Viridiplantae > Streptophyta > Pinopsida > Pinales > Pinaceae > Pinus > Pinus albicaulis. Next base: position 290,533,534 of record CM076580.1, read on the forward strand.
GATGCAGCTCCATCAAGCCCAAGATGCTTTAACCAAGAACATGCGTGAAGCAGAGGTAATTCACTCTAATTCGTCTTCAAATAGATGTGTTGGTTAATTTGAAAAGAACACTAGAGGTATAGGGTCCAAGTTAATGTTTAAAATGGGCTATGAAGGCAAGGGTTTAGGCAAGCATGCACAAGGCATGATTGATCCTATTTTGGTTGAGGAGAGACCTAAGAAATTTGGTCTTGGTTATGTTCAATCTATTGGCGAAAACTCCGAAGCCATGAAGGCATATGAGGCAACTTCAAAAGGAACTTTTGTCGTAAGTTCTAAATCAAAAACATGTCAAGTTTGCTTTCAAGTTGATTTCCATTGTTTGAAGCCTATGTTGCAGCAAGAAGATTGTAAACATGCAACTTATGGAGAGCATGAAATTTCTGACAGTTTTCAAGACATAAACGGTGATGTTAGTTTGCAAAATAAAGCTAGAACCTCTACTAGTTCATCTCCTCAAGAAGGAAAAAAGGATGGACATGCAAAGCAGCATATGAGGCATAATTCTTCCCATAGTCAATTTGATTATGTTTCTGCAAGGCATGAAAATTTCGCATGTGTGAATGGAAGAAATATTTGTTGTGCATATTGTGGTATGTTTAACCATGATGTTTCTAGATGATGGAAGAGGATGAAGGCATACAGGAAGCAGTTGAGGCAAAGGCAACTTGCAAAGAAGGTGCACAAGACTTGGACACATTTCCAGAAGAGGGGACATGTTGTTTCCCAATGTTGGACATTGCATCCAACTAATCGTCCCAATCACGTGAGGCAAGAGGACAGAAAGACTGGCGAAAGTGGAACCAAGGATTCCATCATTGATATGAGAACGAATGTTTCACATGAAGAAGATTTGCAGCAGCAAAATTCGTCGTGGAAGTGGCTTGGTAAGAAGTGGTTTGATTTCTTGACACAGTAAGACATACTTTCATTTGTACATATGAAAATTTCAATCAAGTATGCATGTTTTATGTTGAAATTTTATGTTTGTTTGAGCCACCTTGGATCAATGACCAAGGCAGCGATGTTCAACTACCTTTTGAAAATTTCTTGCCAAAAATTTCTAAGTGAGTGCAAGGAAGACAATTCTTAACAGGAGGACAAGCGCATCTAGGAAGGGAAGTGTTGACTACCTTCGAGTTGTGGTTCAAAGGAACTAGCCATGCAAGACAAGTGTAAGAAAAGAAGAGGGTTTTGTACTCTCATCTTCTGTACAGATCTGTATATCAGTATTTTGGGGTCCAAAAGATTCCTAATCGGGAGGAGTGATCAGAATTGGATCATGGACCTAAGTGATAGCTCAAAATTCAAAGTGTTGGGAAGTGTTCCGAACCTTAGCGGCCGGATAGATCTCATCTTCTTGATTCTAGTGCCGTGAATGGTTCAAAAAACTGACACCGTATGAAGAAGTTATCGCAGTTTGAAAAGTCCAGTAAACTGCACAAAATTGGACTTTGACCAAGTTTGACTTGGATTGGGAAAAATTTAAAAGAGAATATTCCAAGGAATATTCCTCAAAATATTCCCCAGAATATTCCATTTAGTCCAACCAACACTTGACACTTGGCGTTGTATGATTTGGCATTGGATTGGCTTTTAGAATTTTGAACCAATAGGAGGTTGCCACATGGCAGGCCCAGAGGCTGCCACGTGGCCCAGGTTCGGTCTTGTAAAATTTTGGGACTGCACAAGAATGGAACTCGAGACCTCTCACCCACCTACATAAGCGCCTAACCTTCTCCACTACATAGTGTTTCTTAACATTCATACTGTGTGGTTTATATTTATTGTGAATAGTTTTCAAGTTTGGGGGTTTGGAGGGCCAGCCCCCCCCATGTGGCCATAGCCCGGGACCGCGGGCCAAATTCCTTTTCGCTGACGGTTAAACCGTGAATGTGTTCACATGCAGAGAGGTTGGCAAAGGTTTAATGTGGTGGTTAACGTTTAAATTCCGACGGTTGGGTCACGTATAAACTCCGATTCAAACTCTTTACCACAGGTTTATAACACAGTTCCGCTCTGATATTCTTGTTAACCGCGGAGTGGAAAATGTCATGTGTCCACCCACTGATCATTAAATTTGGATGGTTAATATGGTGGTAAGTACAACAGTGCATTTTATATGGCAGATTGACCAAAATAAACTCCAGCTAACTGCAGTGCTCCAAATTTAGGGGACACTGGACAAATCTTGTTTTGGCTCTATCTTGAGCTGATTCGACCAATTTTGGAGTTCCAATAGTAAATTTCGACTATCTCCAACATTCTAGACTCAATGGAGTGGGTTTTAGAGCCATCAGAGAACTTTTGAGAAGGTTTTTGCTTCAGTGAAGTTCTAGGGGCCAGTAGGGCCACCATGGGCCAACAACAGTTTGAGGCTTAGCCAGGGGAGCTAGAGGCTTTATTCAGAAATCCAATAGTCAATTTTGGATGTTTCAGATGTTTTGAAACTAATGGTGTGGTTTTAAGAGCCTGTAGAGGACTTTTGAAGGCCGATATGCTTCAGTGAAGTTCCAGGGGCCATAAGTGCCAGCTTTTTCCAGCAGCAATTTGGGGCCTAGCTAGGGCAGCTAGAGACCTTATTCAGCGAACCAATAGTCATTTCCGACTATAATAAACATTCTGAATCCATTTATGGAGTTTTCAAAAGCTTTTGAGTACTTCTAGAGGTCAATAACCCATCAGATAATTTTTCAGTGACCCTAGTTCTAGGGGGTGCCGACAAGTGTTGGAGGCGAAACCGGAGCAGCTGGAGGCCATTTTCAGTGAACCAATAGTCTATACTGACTATTTTTGGCATTATGAATCCAATTAAGGGATTTTTAGAGCCATTTTAAGACTTCTAGAGCTCAAGAATCTGAAGGGAAGTTTTGGGCAGCCTAGGGCAAACCATGGAGGAAGGTCTAGATTGGGGATGCAGTGCTCGTTTTGAGCAAATTATCCATAGATATTTGGTGTTTGATGTGTGATGGAGACAATAGGTGTATTTTCAGGGACAATAATATAATTCTGAAGGATTTAGTGCCATGGAGAAGCTCAGGGTAGCTCAATGCACCGACAGAAGGAATCGAGTCTAAGGGAGCCTAGATCTATTTGCAGAGTGATGACAGCCATGAAAAGGATATAGATGATATTCTAAGCCCTTTGGTTCAGTTCAGTAACCATTGGATTTAAGTGTGGAACTTGTAAAAGAAACTTTACCATAATTCCAAAGAGCCAAGTCAAGATGACAAGAGCTCAAGGAGACGTAGCCCACGATATTCGGGTGAACTCCTAGATTAATTTTGTTTTTATGTGTGGATGTTTATTTGCTACATTATATTGTTGTTACACTTGTTTAATTTCAGCAAAAATAAATGGACTTAAGACACTTCAACAGTTAAAAAACATACACCTATTTCAAGTAATAATTTCTGCAAAAGTCAAGTACACGCTAGATCTTTTATTTGTTTAACTGAGTGGGAGGTTCTTGAAAAGCATAACAAGTTATCCAACCCATTTTCAAATCATTATCATACATGATTTGCAAGATAAAACTGAGTTTCTTCTACTTGAGTCACAAATCCAACAAGATGAATTACAATTAAAGAGTAAACATTCTAAACTAGTTTTTGTTCAGAATAACTCTAGTCCTTTTAAGTTTGAGAAATATTCCCAGTAGCATTGAATGCATGATCAGATTAATGACCACTTCACGATTTGATTCACATGAATGTGTAGAGGTTCAACTTGCACGTCCTAATCCCATTATTAGGCCTTGAGAAGAAGTCATCAACAAAAAGTACAAAACCTAGCTTAGATACAAAAAGGAAGTGTCCAATCACTTCCCAAATTATTCCAAACCTATTTAGTTTCAAAGCGTTGGGTTTCTTCATGATAACTTATCTTCACTTGTTCCACTTCCACTTTAGATTATCAAATGAAAACATTGTGATTGAGTTCTCCACATGAACTATTAGTGTTTTTTTATTCACTCATGGGAGCACTGTGGAAAAGATAATCATCATTTAGACAAATGCTCCAGAAATAAGACTCCTCCATGAGCAAAAATTTGCCTTAGATGAATTCCTTCTTTGCAATCATCTTCAACAACCAAGAAGATATAGTGGTGACACTATAGAGTTCATTCTCAAGTATTGGCACATCTTGCAGTGGGGATATTTTCATCTTCTCACTAGTCAGCTACTAGTTTTCAAATCATACCAAGTGAGCATGATCCATAGCTAGAACCGGAGATTGCAAATAGAGTCTAGAGCTAGAGTTAGTGAGAGCCAGAGTTAGAGTTGCTACATACAAACTCATGTTCCATGAATATGATTTGGTTTATGGTTCTCCTTAAACTGCCATCGATAGAAGAATTCAACTTCTATTGTCCATTTCATCAGTTGGTGGTCATATTTAAACCATCTTCAAGGAGCACTTCCATTTCGCATAAGACACAAGCTTCTGGATACATTTGGAATTGTTCAAGGAAGTGCTTCAAGTCAAATTCCAGAGTTAGTGGTCAACCTTAAACCACCACTAGTAGAAGTCTTTAGCTTCTACTACTCCATCCACATCTAATCATTGGCTACTATCCACCTCTATAATTCAACTCTCTTCTTAGACTCACATAAACCCATTCATATCAAAGGGAGAATGTTGGAAACATAACCCTCTTGGGTTATGCAAATTTAGATTATTCACTTCAGAGGAAAGCGAAAAGCCTCAAATGAAATAAAAAACCACAAGGAGTCCAAGAAACCTTAGAATATAAATCCAGTAATCACTAAAAATGAATTTATATGCACATTTATCTAATGAGATTCAATGCATGCTTATCTATCTCAATCCATTTTTTTGATATCCTTAATTCCAATAATATCAATAATATTAATGTTATAAGTAAAGTCAACAATTTCAAAAAATACTATTTTTCTTTTTATATATAATATATAAATAATACATTTAAATTTTAAATTTTAAATGTTATATGTATGAATATTGCATTAAATCATTAAATATTAAAAACACAAATAGAAACACCTTTACCCTTTGCTTTTTTAATAAATAATAGCTGATGCTTTCTATAATTTCTAACATCTAATTAGTCATTACTTATGAGTTTAATGATGCTTATAAATATCTTTACATTCATTTCCGCAATAGCTTACCTTGCAATGTAATCATTTTTTGATTTGTTTTCTAACATGTTTATATTATCTTGAATGATCAGGCACGAATGGGAGCTGGCCAGTAAGGTCTTGCCGAGTGATATTGGGAGCCTAATCAATTTGGAAGTTCTCATATTAGATCTGCCGCCTTCGCTTGGTAACCTAACGAAGTTAAAGGAATTGCCATTTGTTTTCTGCCCCGAAAAGGTTGAAAGAGCTGGTAATGGTGATGATAAATTTTGCAGGAATAGAGTAATTACCAGTAGGCGTTATGGGGTTAAATAATCTTGAAAGTTTGCGTGTAATAAATTGTCAGCTGCTTGAGGTGCCGTTTTTCAGTGTTGAAGATGTTGCAAGGAAGAAAAAGAGGCATATTCCATTGACAAGGGCTTGCTTCGACTCAAACACTTAGACCTGCAGGGGATGCAAATAAAGAAATTATCCTTTCCTCAAGGTTTTTTTAACAATTCTGTGTAACTAAACTGATAGTGTATTTCGAGAAACCTGTCGTTCCATATACTAAACAAGATAATCTCGACCACGAAAATTGTTACTGTCTTTTACATGCACCAGAGATCTAACTCTGAAACATACATAGTAGACCAGTGTTTTTAAACCATAATCAACCATTCTTGGTTTTGAGTGTGTCGAATTCTACTGTAGCATTGCTCTGGTGTACCATATTCAGAAAGAAATTGGAAATGCCCACAATTGAATTTACACAGTTACATTAAGCATATATATATATATATATATATATATAGTGCCTATCAGACCTAACAACTTCTAAATTGAGATATTAGTTGTTAATAGAATATTTCAATAATCTAACTGCTCAACAAACCAATTTCAACTATTTGCTAAAGTAACCGTTATTTTCATGTTTCCCCTTAAAGCTTACATTATTTCATAAGTCACAAGTCACATATAAATCACATTTAATATGGTCTTCATCACAATTACGTCCACTCTAGGATTTTGCGGACTGCTCTTTTTTCACCACCACATGAACTACAACCTGATCTCCATTTGAAACATATCTGCCTATGACCATCCTGAATAGCCTAGCTATTGAATATATCTATGGACAAGTTTTCATCCTAGTAGTATGCACCGAAATACACACTTCCAGTTATATAGGTAACCGTCTAAGTACAAAGCTTATCCAACAATGAATATGCAACTGACCTTTCTTCAAACACACATACACACCTTGATAACATCTAACTAATACTATAACTGGTAGCTATTTTAGAAAATCATGAGAGGCTATGTATTAAATTCATTATAGTTGTCACAATCTGAGAAGTCATCAAGGTTGGCCTTTGGCAAGTCTTCAATGGTAGCTATGTTGGAAGATTCCTTTAATTTTCCATTTAAGAGATCTCTGACACTAGTTTTACAATTGAAGGTTGTGTGTCCATGTTTTTTACAGTAAAAATATTCTATTGAGTTCCTGCATTTATTGACTTATCGCATCATGTGAGTTGTCCTCTGTGTGGCCTGATTTCATCATCTTCTCTTCTACTAAGAGTGTTGCTATCATTTCATCTAATGATCAAGAGGAAAATTGACTTAAGATGAAAATTACATTATCATAATTTGAAAGTAAGTATTTAACAAAATAGCTTTAGCACTTTCTTCTATTTTTACCTCAATTTCCTCCAGCTGCCTTATGAATGATTTTAGATAATTTATGTGTGTAGACAATGACACCCCATTATGCATTTTGAGTTTGAATAACTGCAATTGCATTATCGTCATTTTCCCCAAATATCTTGCTTAAGTGTTACCATATTTTTGAAGAAGACTTTCTTAAGTCTATAAGGTGAAATTGTGAATTTGTCAAAGATAGTCCTATAACAAACTTAGTTGTCTCTTCCCTTTTCTGTCATTCAGCTAATTGTTTTGGGGTGAGGTTGTGAATCTGTCAAAGATAGTCCTATAACAAACTTAGTTCTCTCTTCCCTTTTCTACCATTCAGCTAATTGTTTTGGAGTGAAGTTGTGAATCTATCAAAAATAGTCCTATATCAAACTTAGGTCTCTCATGTATCAATGCCAATTAATGAACCTGACCACGAGCCTTTGGTAAGTACACCAAACCATATGTATAAAAATTGTTTCCATTTCTATAGGGACATAACCAGTATACTGAGGGGAGTGGAGCTCGAGCATATCTGTGCTTAGCACACAGACCAAGGGGGGTGTTATAACCCTATTTTCCACTTAATTATAATGAGAGAGACCCAAGTTCAACTTACCTCAGTTGCTAGCTAGAATGAATCCCCTTTCACCTTTTATTTTACATATGTGGGAATTATTCCATGTTAAAAGGGTGGAATTACATTATTGAGTAATTACACATAATTATTTTGTCAAAATTTTGTAATTATGGAATGATAATTATTTCATAATTGAGACAATTGAGAAAAATCTCATAATTGAGAAAAAGGTTTCTATGGGTTGTTATTCCCAAGGAGATCAACTTTACCCACTTGCGTATGAGTTCACTAGGGGTCCATTATTGTAGAAGTTTGCTAACTTCTCAAGCCCCTAGGCGTCTAGATACATTCTCTTGTAGGATAGAATGAACCTGTATAAAATATTACCAAGAGGAAAGGGGGCCAAATCTAGGATCCATACTATAGTGTAGGATCTTTGCTGCATTGGGAGAAGTGGACAAAGTTACAAGTTGAAGGAGAGGCTCCTCATGTGTGGAAGGTATATTGCCTTATGTATTTTCCATTGATGGTTAATGAAAGTGCATGATTGCTTTCCCATATATGTTATTTTCATTATGTGTTCATGTAATTTTCTCCTCTTTTGAAGGCATGCTTTCTTTTATTGTTGATGTACATATGCAGACCTAGTGGTTCCTAATAACTAGGAGCAAACTCTTCAAGTGGAAGCGATATCTCTAGCAAAAAACCCAACACCCCGCACTGACCTATGAGGGATAAGTGTTGCAATGAATTATGCAAGGAGCTATTTCTCCACAATCCTCTATCTGAAAAGGATCACCAGATAAAAAAAGGGAAAATGACTAACAGATAGATAGATAGTTCAATCCCAACCCAATGCTCACACATGAAACATACAAACAATTCTAGATGTTATAAAGAATAAGCATGCACCTGGCCTCCTCACAGGCTGGTGAATGTTTTTTAGTTCATTGTAGAATCTCAATGCTCCACTCAAACGATCTGTGTCATCCACACTCGATCTCAACACCTGCACACAATCACAACCACTCAAGGATGATAGGCGATCTTCCTCAAAATATCATTAGCTCAAAACATCATAGAAATAGTAAATATCATTGCTGAAACATGAAATACAGAGAGGGAACATGAATTTATATTAATCCAAGATAAACTACAAATATACCTTCGCTCAAGTCACCTCTCCAAAATTTGGCAGAGTCTCCCCACTAAAATAGGAAAAATTTGGACTCTAGCAACATGACCCTCACAAAATTTGTCTCTCTCAACACGAGTCTGATGTTGGAGCATAAAATTTGCATCAAAAGACTCCAACTCTCTCTATATCTAGCAAAACTGATCCTCTCAAGTCGTCCAGTATAAATAGGATGAATAGAGCTCCTAAGAGGATGAATATGGACGCTCAGGACGACAAGAGGTTATGAAATCTTCTCAATGATAATCCCTTGCTAGTTTTTAGGGTCCCGTGATTTGTTATATTGGCGAGAACAAATGCACAGGGTAACATCAAACTAGTCTTTGGAGTCCTAGGACCTAGCCTTCCTAGAATCAGAGAGGGTTCTCTTTATTTTGTGCAAAGGATGTGAAATTGTTTGCTTTTAGGGTTTGATTTTAGGCTAGTTGTTAAGTTTATGGTTTGTTTGTTTTCTTGGTTGGGTAGATGATCATGTAGAATAGATGGAGTGAGGAAATATTCAAGTAACTGGGCTATGGAGTCTATAAAAATTCATGGAAAGTTCAACAATGAATCAAGGTGCATCACATGGAAAATCTAGCATGGTCAAATGGATTTTCAAGGTTTGTGTGAGATGAAATGAACATCAAGTTTGTGAACAAAGTAGGGAAAAGGGCAGTTAAGAATCATTTGTCAAATACTTTAACGAGAAGGGCCTTCAACACTATTTAGCATAAAGTAGTAATCATAAGATAGGGCACACCAATAACTCTTTGATTAAACTCAAGCAAATAAGCATTTAAGACAAACAATCTAATGAAATATAGAAGGCAAGAAACTTATTTAACTTCTAGTGATTTCACCTTCAAGGTTAGAAAACATTTAAGGTAAACATATAACTTTAATCAAAGAAGAGGGAACTCCTAAACATCATTTATCATAGCCATAAGGATCTTCAAAACAACCTTTCAAGCATGGACAAAGGGTATGATCGAAACATGGCCTCTTTGGCAAAACCTAATCAGTGGTACTTTAAAGAAATATCTCAAGAACAATGTCTTAGGGACTTCAAACAAGCAGGGCTAACCATAAAAACATCTTTGATATCTATTGTATTGAATCTTTCATAAGATAAACAAGCTTGGGTGGGTTTAGAGAGAAACTAAGAATTCTCTAAACTGACCTAGCAGAGGAAAACATAGAGGTAGTGAAGAACAAACAGAGCTAAGGTGCCTTTGAAAAACATTTCTTAGTTTAAAACCTTTGTTCTACTGCAATATAGAAGGATGAAGCACAATGATACATAAGAAAACAAGAACTGAATAGAAGCACATCATCGTTAACCAAGCTTGGGGATCCTGCAAGCAAGCCTTCTCCATCATCAATCAAAACAAGCCATCCACAAATTCCACAACACCAATTTCTCTTCAATCTCCACAAAAACTATGTATTGCTCCCTAGAGTCATCAAATGCCAACATTTTTACAATAAGGCCCTCATGCTCTATTTATCTAGCAAAGGAGGGCAAAAACCCTATTTAGGGTTTGAAAATGTAAAAAATACCCATAAATGTCATTTATGTCTAAGAAACCATGCAAGGCCCAAGACACAAAATATCTCATGAAATAAATGCAAAAATAACTTTTAACACCTAAATTTGGAGTGATTTGCCCGAAAAAATACTAAAATATCATTTTTCCATAAATGAGTGTGTTTCGTTGACTTTTGGCCAAAAACACAACACAGAGGTCTGAACACGTAGCGCCTGCACGAAAAAAACTAGGTCCACGTGCAACCAAGTTTTGATGACCTTCCCGATGCTGGAATTAGCTCTGTGATGGCCCGTTGGAAAGCCTGATTAGTCTACTTTCCAAAAATTCCCTTGGTTTTCCAAAAATTAAATTTCCCAAAGCTGCTCTAGGCGCAGCTCCAGGCCTGAAAATGAGGCAGAAAGGTGAAAAATGAGGTGTTTTTTGGCCTTTTGAGGGACCAAAAATGCTCCAAATGCTCTGAAATTTGGTGAGCATGCTATACTTGAGCTGAGGATTCCAAAAATTCAAATCTTTCCTCCTGAGGATATCTAAGATGAAAGCGTAGCACCAAGGGTGTTGCGCTTAGAGGCCTCAAATTTTGAAAAAAACCAAAATTTGTCAAAAGTTTCCCAAAATTGGTGCATACCTTCCTTATGGGGTTTGAGAGGCCTGTAGAGAAGATTTAGTCAAGATTCCAAGTTTTTCTTGGTCTTTTGCCTCTTTCAGTGTTTGTATTTTGGCATGGGCCTTTTTTAGCTTATCCCTTGCAACTTGGTTTCTCCAGGCATAATGCTTGGTCATCTTCCTTTGGAGATCAAGATCCTTATTGGCTTTCTCCAATTTAGCCTCCAAGTGTATGTTTTATCTTTCTAACCAAGGCTCCCGATCATATTCTATCTCCATGGCAAGCATCTCACTTAGAGAGAGTTTCTCTTCCAAGGCGGACTCTTGCTCTCTTTGTCTTGCAAAGGCCTTCTTCAAACCAATGGTTCTTGGTCTTCTTCTGGACTATCCTTCATCAGCTTCACTTTCCTCATAGGTGCCCATGAATTATTCTAGATTTACCTATGCCATTTGAGCTTCTTTCCGGGCCTTGATTGCTCTAGCCTCATAAATGGAATTTTGTGCCCCTAGCTGCTTGTTATTCTCAAGGACATCATTCACACTCTTGTCCCTATCTAGATTTGCTTAGAGGTCTTCAATTAGGGAATTTTTGTTATGGAGGAGCAATTTTGAGATCCTTGCTTCATTTTCCTCGTCACTGTCAATATGAATGATCTCAAACTCTCTCTCAACCTCATGTTGATCTTCTTCTTCTTCTTTGATCTTTTTTTTGCCTTTGTCAAGCTTCTTAGCTGAGGTGGATGGCATGGTCCCTTGCCTTTTAGAGGCAGCAAACACAAGCCTTTGTTCTCTTTGATATGTCAATGGAAGAGGTTTGATTGTGATCATTTCAGTGTCTTGATCATGGTTGCCATCATTTGTTTCCATGTCTTCCTCTTCATTACCCTTACTGCTGCTTACATCTTTGCCTTCAACATCAGCCTCACCTTTAGCCTCTTCACTGATTTCTACACTTTCATTTTGTTCCTCATTGTAGCTGCTTGCCTCATCATTGCTGTGATATTCATTTTCACTATCAGCCTCTTCATTTTCTTCATTATTTTCATGACTTTCATGACTATTGTAATGGCTGTCATGAATATCTTGTTTGATAGTTTGATCCTTGGTGTCACTACTGTCATTTTCTTTGTTGTCATGTTCCTCATTCATGCTTGATTCATTGGTGTCCATGCTATCTTCAGCCTCTTCATTTTCTATATTGTTATCATCTTCATTTTGGCTGCTCTCTTCATCTTTTCCCTCATCTCTGTCATGACTATGAGCCTCACCATTTTTACTGTCATTAGGGCTCTTAGTCTCACTGCTGTCCTTAGGATCATCCTCTGTTTTTTTGTCACTTGCCTCATCTTCATTATTATCCACCTCCATGTATTCTGCTTCATTGCTGACCTCTTCTTCATCACTGCTTAATCCACTTCCACTATCAGCTTCCTCATTTTCTTCATTTTTATCATCTCCCTCTATTTCCATGTTTTCTGCTTCTTTTTTACTTGACTCACCATCACCCTCATCTTCATTTTGGTTTGATTCATTGTCACCCTCATTCTCATGTTCACTTGCTTGTTCACTGCCACTTCCTTCTTGATTTGATGCATTAGGAGAGGATGAGGAAAGGGGGTTTTCCTGAGGAGAGGCTACTTGTGAAGATGATGAGGCATGATCTTTAGGAGGTGATGGAGGAGTAGAGGGAGGAGGGTGGGATGATGAGGGTAAATTTGGCTGATGATGGGGCTGTGGGTTTGTGAAGACCACATGAGTAATAAACACCTCCCATGGTATGCCATTTTTCTCCAACTGATGTAGCACAACCATATTGATCAAGGAGTGGTGGAACAAACTCTTTATTTGCTGGGAATAGTTCATCCTTCGGACAACAGAATACATCTTGTCGATACTCCTATACAGGTAGTAGGGTAAATGAAGCATTTTAACCCTAGTAAAATGCATGAGTAATCTGATATGGTAGGAGTAGAGCCTAGGGTATCTCCCCTCACATGTAAAATATTTCATGATGACCCTCATTAAGGGTGCATACCTCTCCAGCAGGTGTGAAAAACGGAAAATAGTTTTGCAGCCTTCTTTGTACCTAGGTTTGAGAAATGACTCATAGCAGCTTATGTCCAACTTTGTTCTTTTGAACCACTTCTCACCAACATCGAGTATGCTTGTAGCATGGGCAATGGCATCTGATGATAACTCAAAATCTAACCCTGCAAGATTTACTTTTTTATCGTGTAGGTTGAGGACAAACAACCTAGTGAGCTCAGGGTGACTTTGCACTTGTTGAACCTTTTCACAAAATTGGAAACACCCTACATTCTGAAAGTATGTAATGATCATAGGAGAGGATTTAAGCTCCAAAGTGTTTTGGGGTTCAAATCTATTAACCTTCCCACCTTTGTGCTTCTGCCTCATAGGCACTTGGCTTCCTTCACTGCTAACACTCCCTCCTTCTCCTGACATTTTGATTTTTTCTTTTTTTAAACAATCTTAGGCCCGCTTCTGAAACTTGGTAGGAGAAGTGAAATGAAATGATGGTGAAAGGCAGTGTTTGTAAGTGAGTGAGAGGGAGGTGTATGCGTATGACCGATCCCATTTAAGCTTTGATGAAGGGATAACTCCAACTTACTATAATTACCCTAATTCACACCTCTCTTGGCTGATAAATTTCTGTTTGTAGATGATGGAGTTGGAAACAGGGCTTCCAGGATGAAGACTTAGGGTTTCTAGTCCTTAGGGTTTTCCCAATTTTCCTTTGACATTGAATCATGAAATTCACTTGGTGAATAAGGAAAATATCCACCTACCAACTTTTGGTGTCTTTATAGGTCCTTGGATGTAGCTTGGAGGTGTCCTTTCATCATTTTTTGGAAATTTGCAGGTGGAGGACGGCTTCTGGCTTAGGCACAGCGGCTGAATGTGTTGTCGGGTCACTTCTGCCCTACGTGCAGTGCCTGCACGTGTTCCTGGGTATCAGGCCTCCTGAGCGCAGCGCTTGAACACGTTTGGACTTGACGGGCCTCTTAGGCGCAGTGCTTGAACGTCTTTTGGGCCTATCCGGCTCCTTGAGCACAGTGCCTGCATAATGCCTTGCTTGTCGGGCTCTCCCTAAGTGCGGTGGTGAACGTGTTTTTGTGTCTGTCGGGCAATTCTTGGCGAATGGGTAGCGCTTGTCTCAACGTGTAGCGCATTCTGTTGAATGCGCAGTGCAGTGTAAAATTACACTGTGAAAACTCCTGAATGCGCAGTGCCGGGTGCTAAATGCGTGGCACCAGCACGAACGCGCAATGCTGAGAAACCTCAACCAAATTTTCACTGAAAATGCCCAAATTTCTCTTAAATTATATGACTGTTTTTGCAAATGAAAAATGAGATGGGAGGAGAGAAAAAGGTACTTTATATCTTTAGGAAAATAAATTTAAATCAGAGAACCCACTTTGCTAATTTTTTTTGAGCTTTTCCATCTAACTGATAATCCCTTGACCTTTTTGCTATAGGTGGCTAAAAAATATTAAAAATGGCCCTTTCCTATCTAACCATTTTTCTTTGTTTCTCTTCAAGTTGCTAACATGGTGAACTTTTACTTCCTTTGGCCTATTGATGCCTTTAACACCTTGTCCTGCAGATGTTTGTTTGAGTCACCTGTTTTATTATGTTTTGGCTTGTTCATGCCTTTCCATCACTTTCAGTCAATAAGTGTCATGAAAACCTTGAAGTGACTCTCTTCCCTCTAATCTTTGAAAAATGCTAAAACCATTTTGAAAATCTTAGGCATTTGCATGGTGGCAGCATCTTTCAAACTTCTATGTTCTTACCTTGGATATTAAATTCCCTTTTGCTTGATGGGTGACTAAGAAACTTGTTTCATCTTTCTCATTGATCTCTAGGCATGATAAAATCACCTTTTTTCAATATTTTTATCTATGATTTCTGAAAAAACTTCTCTTCATGCTTGGTTCTCTTGGTGTGCCTCCTCCATGTGATTTGCTGCATTAGATCCTTGCTTGGCACACTGCTAGCCCAATTAGCCTTAGGGAACTTGTTTTTTTCTTGAATATAATTTTTTTCCTCCTTCTTTGCTGTGAATGTCTTTAATGAGGAGTAGGCTTCTTACCTTACCAATTATTTGCTGATAGTCACCTTAACACTCCTGTAGAAATGTCAAAATGCAGAGTTTCCTTTTGCATAAATTGAACTTGATAAGGTGATCTTCTTAGGCAATTTTTCTGATCTATCTTGGACAAACAGGTGTTGACTTTCTTTCACATTTGATTCAGCTTCTATCACATAAAAAACAGTGCTTCAAAACACCAAGGATAACCCTACAACCTATGAAACCCTAATGACCTAGTGGGAGGTTGTTTTGACTTGGTCTTTGACTGAAAGCTTGGCTTGGGGTCTCCAGGTGTGAAAAAAAAAGTTTTTGACAATTTGATGTATTGAAGATCCAAAATCCAATGTACTTGATTTATCTAAAGAGCATATAGATATAGTCTTGAGACCATCAATGCTTGAGGAATCTAGTGCACATGAGTAGGAGTAGGTTGTTTAGCAATCCTAGGTGGACAGTGGAGGGGTGGGGCAAAGGAAAAATAGAGTATTGAAGTTATGGGTGAGAAAAATAGGATAAATATGAGTGACATGAGCTCATGAGGGGTATTTTAGGAGTGGTAGTCTAACCAGGGAATGGCAGAGTAGTAAAATAGTGAAAATTTTGTTCTAAGGATAATTAAAGTAGTGAGATTTCTAAAACTCACAATATTCATGAATCTTGTTTTTAGAAATCTAGGACAAGTATTTAGTCATCTACAAAATAACAAAAATTACTGATGACTAATAGTGGCTCCATTTGGGGAGGGCAGCTCCTTTACAGGAGGTGTCTAGAACTTCAGATATCAAATCTCTGAGTTTATGAAGACCAGTGCCTCATCCATTGGGAAGATTTTTCTTCTTTCATTTGTTGATGTCTCTCTTGAAACTATGACCTCAATAATCTTAAAGACATGACTGCTTCAACCTCATCTCTACCTACCCATCATACCTTTTCCTATCATTTTTTCTTCTTGTGGGTTCACTTGGACTAGCAAACCCTTGACATCCCTTTTCTTTTGAAAGAAAAACAATCTATCTACTTGTACCCTTACCACTTCCAAGAGTTTAGATTATGCTAGTGAACTCTTTTATTCTCTACCTAGACTATTCATCTGTCAAGATTAAGCTGTTTGACAGACTTCATTCTCTAATCTACTAACATGAAATTGAAAACATGATTTAAACCAAGATTAAGATATCTGATTTACCATGGGTTGTGGCATTGAGACAAGCTACACACAGACATTATTTGCAAAAGTAAAAGTGAAAACATGAGGGCTGTGATTTGGAATTTGTTATGCATCCCTCTCTCTCTTCTTTGGTTCAGATTTGAGCATTTGGAACCAAAAATATTTTCCTAATCTAACCTGTTATCACTCAGTAATTTCTCAAGGTTCAAGAGAAATAGTCCGAAGTAACCACAAACCTACTTCAAACTCTAGGATCTAGCCTTCCTAGGGTTCAGAGAGGGCTCTCTCTTTAATGTTTAACTTTGTTTTAGTTTTGAATATTAGGCTAGTTATTAAAGTGTAGATTTGGTTTTGTTTTCTTGGATTTGGTGGGAAAAAATCACTTGGAGGTAAGATAGAGAGAAATCTATTTGTCCATTGGGCTATGGGGTCTAAATCAAGCTAGTAGCACTAGAAATCAAGGCCAAAAAGGTAAAAATATATTCAGGGAAAGATAGATAACCCTTAGAGATTTGGGAAAGTGGTTTTTGTGAGGTGGTATGATCGGGATAAAGGGCACTTAAGGATCCTTTGATCCGGAAAATGGAAGTAGAAGGCAGAGGTCAAACAGGAGAAGGAGCAATTAAGGGTTCCTTGCACCTGAAATCAGAAGAAAACATTAAAATGGAAAATAGTTAAAGACAGGGAGCTCTTGACTAATCCTGTAGGAATACTCCTAGTTACACATTCAGACAGAACAAACATAAAATGAATGCATGAAACTTAGAAAAGGAAACAGTGACAAGTAGGAAGTACTTCACTCATCAGCTTATCACAGGGATCCTAAATTATGATGTCAGTCAGCTTGTCCAGTCTGCTACTTCGAATTGAAACACACAATAGCCTCCAATGTTTGAAAAAAATGTCTATAGTAATTCCAAAAATTTTATTCCACACAAAAATACTTCCAAGAGTGAAGTATTTATACCAATTTTAACTAGAATATCTTGAAAAAATATCAAGATTGGTTTACAAATATCTCCGACTGTTTTACATAAATAGAACTTAAGTAAAGGACACTAAAAAATAATGCATCTATTTGTCACTATTTTTTATGGATAGGTGATGAAAAAGAGGAGAATTCGAATTTGATCTCAACTCTTAGTTGATGATGAGGCATCCAAGTCACTAACTGTCTCCTTTCTTTGTGCATTCTGCTCCAGCGATTCTGCAAACTTGAGGTCCAATGATACCTTTGTATTTCTCAATCCGAAATCAATGTGTAAAAAGTGAAAGAGGTTATTTTAGATAAATATGTTTTTGAGATACTCCTCTCTCAGTTCCCTAAAATTATGCTCCAGCTGGTCACAATAGGCTCTGCAAAAAGATGTGTAAAATAGAGTTTTACAGAGTTTGAAAAATAGGTTGTAAAGATGTGCATGTAGCTCTCATTCTGTAATACCTGTGAAAAAAGTGAGATATTTTTTTTTATATGGGTTTGTTATGAACACAAACCTCCTTCAGTTTTGTAATATGTATTTCATATTGGCCACAATCTTCTCTGCAAACTGATAACTTAACAGGAATTTTCTGAAAAAAATTCTTTCACATATTGTTTAATATTTCCAAACCATAATGGCTGCTACAAAAGTGAGAGAGGTTTTTGTAGTTGGAAACCTTAAGAACATAAACCTCGTTCAGTTTTGTAAAATTCATCTTGGATTGTCCAGAATAGTTTCTGAAAAACTATGACTTAAACATGAAATTTCTACAAAAATGTCCCTTCTTGCTCTGTTTTCATCTTTTAACCTCACTGTTCTTTTAGCTGTTTTTACTTTCACTTTGGATAAATTTCATTGTTGTTGAAAGTATTTTCATCTTTATTTACCATTTACTGCCTCTATTTTTACTTTTACTATTTTACCTTGACTGCTCTGTAACTTTGTTTTAACTTTCACTCTAACTTTTACCTGATACACTTTAACTCTGATGCTCTTTGACTGTTCTATTTTCACTGTCATTGTGAATTTTGATTTCACTTTTACTATTCACTGTGAAAATTTCATCATTCTGATCTCTCTTTGACTTCATTTTATTCTTTCTTTCTATACAAACTGTTTGTTGAATGAAGCTTTTGAATTAAAATCTGAGAATTTGGAGCAAACAATTTTTTCAACTAGTATTGAAATTATTGGTCCATTTTCATATTCTGATAATAACTTGCAAAAATCAAATAATATTTTAATCAAAAAGAGGTCTGCAAGGAGGTGATTGAAGGCTTTTGAATGGTTTTTAAACAAGAAACAAGGGTTTCCTCAGTCTCTTACTGAGAAATTGGGCTGAAAGTATTTTGAAATGGGTCACAAAGGCTTAGGATACCTGCAGAGGTTTTCTGGCTTGTTTCAGAGCTTGAAATAGATCATTAAACTCTGAAAACTCACAATTTCCTCTCAAAATAGCGTGTAGCAGAAAAAACGGGGATTTTGGAAAAATTTGACAGGGTCTGGCCTGTTTTTTGGGCTTTTTGGCAGTTTCTTTCAATTGATTTTGAACTCTAACCGGATTTGCATTTTTTATCGAGGGTCTTTCAAATCAATAATAGGCTCAATTTTTCGAGAAATACCTATTATAAGTAGGTACATGTCTTTAGAAATGGCTCTGAGGATTTATCACAGGTTCTATGGTATCTTTTCTCATTTCTGGAGCAATTCAGGACTTCTCGGCGATCTTCAACGGTAAATACAGTCTTTACACTGGTTCTGGGCATAAAAATCATGTACAGGCTTATTTTCTTTGAGTCAGAATAGCCAACACAGTCAATGTGTGCAGAATAACGGAATAACAGTGAATTCTCATGGTTTATGGAGTGACTTAGGTTACATTTACTTGCAATTAATGACTGTCAAATCGGGTGGGAGGTGGTTTTGGGCTTCAAGGTTTGAAACAGTAAGTGGTTTATCACGCGGCATTGTGGTAGGAAGCGAGTTTCCTTAGAATGAACGCGATCAAATAAGAAATCAACACGTCAAGGAGAGAGAAATAAGCAAAACTGCCCCTTTCGTGTGCATTTTGGATTTGGTCAATCGATTACTTTCTCTGTGTGATATTGCATGTAGGTCGTCGGATTTGGAGCTTTGATGCGAATGGTCAGGATCAAATGGGAAGCTGCGGCTTAAGAAATGGTGGGACTGAGAAACTTTTATGAGCGGATAGTTAATATATGTTTTTAAACCTTCATAAAATATGAATGGGTAAAGGGTTAATCATATATAAAGGCGGAGTGTATTATGCATGCGGTATAGGTTAACTTATATAAAACGAAGGGCTTTATATAATGTGGAGGGGATAGGCATAGGGGAGAAGTGTTAGTTTATTAAAATAAACCTTAGGTTATTTCAACAAACTATGGGCTATAAAATTATGCGGGGATGGGTTTATGTACGCATTGGCTTATACGAAGGAGGAGGGATAATGGTTTTAAAACATAGGATAATGTTTTTAACCAATACAAAGGTGTGGGGTCATATGTATAAGTGGGGCCAAGCTTTTTGAACCTTATGAAAAATGATTAATTTGATTCAAAACTTTGGACTTAACGTTTGTGAGCGGTATTATATTATTATATAGTGTTTAAACCTTTTTGAATGTTTTAACGACCATAAGGGCAAGATATTTATTTACTGATAGTTTTAGACCAAAAGGCGTTTGATTGGGGTTTTTATTTAGCACATGGGTAATAACTTTGGTCAAAAAACTTTATAATAGTGGGTTTTTTTGGGGTATTTAGAGATAGGGAATTAAATAAGTAGGATAAGGTAATTAATTAAGGATTTAATAAAATAGGTTAAAAGTTAATATGAAAGGGAAAATGGAATATAACACAAAATACATAAAATCACTAATTAAAGTGTAAGAGTAAAGCATAGATTATCTTTTTATCATTTCACCAATACTTAGGATAAATGTATTTTTGAGGATTTTATCCATGTTTCTGAAGGGATGAAGTCAATTACATGGGTTTTTATGCTTCATTAAGTAAGAATGAGTCTTTACTTATGAAAAGGAGTTATAATGTATGAATGAGGGATGAAATAATGATAAATGCGGATTTAACTTAAGAACTCAACATTTTAAACTAACCAATCATCGAGCCTTGGGTCTGGTCCCAACAAAAGTCAGAGAAATGCTCTGAGCCTATTTGACTGATAGCCTAGAATATTGAATACTTATAGGGGAGAGGAAATTAGTGATTTTGCTCGATGATCAATATTACATGCTTTCTCCACTTCTTTCTACCTACACAGCCTTATTTTAACATTTTTTCTTCATTTTGCAGGTGCATTTAGGCTTGCAACCTTGGAACATTTATACTTTTAAAGAATAAACTATCTAAATCTACCTTATTTCATCCGAGGGCTCAGATTAAACTGTTGAGCTCCTCATTATTCTCTACCTATCTACTGATTTGTCAAGATTAAACTGTCTGACAAATCTTTATTCACTATCTGAAACATGAAATTGAAAACATGAGAAGTCAAGATTAAGCAGTGTAACTCATCATGGATTATGGCATTTATTGACACTCTGCCATAATCATTTATTCTTGCAGTAAAGTAAAGTAGTGGCATTTGGACTTGCTCACTTTCAGGTCTTATTTTATGTCTTTTTCTTTTGGGGTCTATATTTTCTAAGTCCTTTGATCTTTCTTTTTAGGAATTTTTTACCCTCTTTTTGGCTTTTATTATGTTTTCATTTTTTTCAAAATATGGGAAAACAACTTGCAGAAAGCAAGGTATGTACATATTTACAAGACTATCAAAGTCAATTCAAAATTATGAATCCTATATTTATAGGACCCTAACATAACCTACTAACAAGTCAAGCTTAAGTGGTTTAACAAGTCTTCTTTCACTAACCTATCAGCAGAAAGTTAAAACATCTTCAGTCATGATTTAGCTAGATGACTGAAAAAGACTCTTTTCTTAACTAGTAGTGGCATTTAGACTTGCTCACTTTCAACAAAACTCTTTTTTGGGTATGGGTTGTACCTTTTCTTTAAATCTTCCCTCTT
The DNA here is from genome assembly GCA_034641835.2 of Pinus albicaulis. Lineage (NCBI taxonomy): Eukaryota > Viridiplantae > Streptophyta > Pinopsida > Pinales > Pinaceae > Pinus > Pinus albicaulis. Next base: position 290,554,612 of record CM076580.1, read on the forward strand.
TTTCTTCTTTTCTCTGTTTTTGTTTTTTCATTTTGGATCAGCATTCTAAGACTAAAAACTAGAAACATGCTCATAGTGTTGAGCTTATTTGCATTCCTATCTATCCTAATCTAACCTATACATGATATGCATTCATTTGGTGAACTCTCTTTTCCAGTATAACCAATCAAGCAAATGATTCCATGAGGGATCTTGGTTTAGCTCTTTGAGTATGCAGAAGAAATCAAAAGGCCACTCCCACCTTACTTATTTTTGAAGAGTAGTGCCTAAAATTTTCTTTAAACCTTGCATCAAACTGCTCCTAACATATCTTACTCCCTCTTCAAATGTTTCTAAGAAAGAAGAAAAAGGGTCTTGGAATAATACCTTATTTGGAGGATTTGAGAAATGTATTTTATTCAGGACCACTCCTTCCTTCACTTGCTATGCTTGGGATTCTTTTGGAAAAGAAACTCTTCCTCTTCCTCAAGATCATCTGAACTGGTAACTTCATCATAAATAGCAATTTTGTCTTCTAGCAAAGATGATGTGTTCTGATTGAGTGGACTGGACTCTGTGTGAAGGCCACCATGTTGGTGAGCAAGAGTACTCTTTGGCAATAAATCCTCTTGAGAAGGCTTCAGAACAACTCTCTTGTGTTTATCAATTTCCAAGCCTTCATTTGCAATTTGAAATTCAATAGGACTTGGTGTCTGCAAATCTGAAGCTAAGGAAGATTCTATGTCACCAATGATTTCCTCAACCATCTCAGGAAAAGGCTCCTCATCAGCAACTTGCTCAAAAAGTTCATTATCTTCCCTAACCTCAACATCAAAACTGAAAGACTGTTGATTTCCAATCACATGAAAATTATTCTTGATGGACTAAAATGAATTAGAACAAAGAGGTAGAGATGCTTCCCTTACTTCCAAATTTTCTAAACTCTCCTCATCAGTGTCATAGCTGAAGTTTATTGGTTGATTACTGTTTCCAAGTGGATGCAAACGAACTTCCTCCCACAAACCAACTGCTGATTGCTCTGCAAGATTAGCTTCTGTTCAGATTACATCACTATCATCATTATGATCGAACCTTGGAAAATCATCAAAACAAGTAATGTCACCAATCAAGCATATTGGGTTATCAGGTTGTTTTTCTTTGGATTGATCTACACATCTGTTTTTTGATATGTGGTAAATAGGATTAGTAGGAGAGTGAATAGAAATGTTCTGCTCATACGAAGGTTTAGAGGTTGGTTGCATGTTTGGAATCTAATTTATTTCCTCTTTAGTTAAAAGAGGAGGCATTTTTCTCTTTCTTTGGACAGAATAATGATGTTTCTCTTCCTCTTGTGAAGGCTGATTCTGAGGCTGAATGTCTTCTTGAGCCTCATCTAGAAGAGATGGTGAGTCATCACTTGTGTCTTCAGAGAGATCATGTGGATCTTTCTTTATTTCCTGGTTGATTACATCCTCAACCAACTCCTCTTGGTTGTCATGGTAGGTGTCTTGAGTATCAAATGCATGGAGTTCTTCTAATAAATCTTCAGGATGCCAATTCCCTAAATCTTCATCAATGTTTACAAGGTATTGTATGAGGTCTTCAGATTGATGACAACAATTCTCAGCTAATGATAGAGATGGACAATATTCTTTATAATGTTCATAAAATACCTTGTGGAAATCCTTCAAAGAAAACAAGGTGCCAGGGTCCAAGCCTACATACCATTCCCTTGCCTTACCCTCTGATGTTTCCATAAACATTTTCATGAGGCAATCCTCGTGCCATTCAACTTTTAACCTCCATACATGTATATGAAAGTTGATGAGATGTAACGAGGGGTCATCAAATTTTTCATCTTGAAATATAGGTAGGTTTTTTATCCAATTTATTTGAGGCATTTTGTGTGGGAATCCAGGGAAATGATCTCTACTCATTGGGGTATATCTTCGTTGTATTCTTGGATCCATGTTTGTTTAATCAAAAAGGGTCACTGCATCTTTTCAACCAGTCTAAATTCTTCTACCACTAGAGTCTTTAAGTCTATTGAGAATTGCGGAGTCGCCAGGTGGAGGGTTTCAACTTTGATGTCCACCATCAGCAATACTAGGATTTATTAATGTATTCCTAGGGGAGTATTTGAGAACTAGTGGGGTCAACAGGGCTACTGAAGACCAGTGGAGTCACTAGGTGTATGATGTTTACTGTTTTAAGGATGTACTTATTGTCCACCATCAACAACTAAATGATAATCTAAGGAAGTTTGTGGGTTTTCTGAGGTCTTAAGGATGTCTAAGATATCATTTACTCAGAAGTTCCCACCGTGATCGCCATTATGTTAGGCGATGAGGTGGCGATAAATCAATAGATATTGTCTGACAAGGGCTTCTGAATTCTCTAAGGATGTATAAGCTTGTTACTTACTCAGAAGGTCCCACCGTGATCGCCATTATGTTAGGGTCCTGTGATTTGTTGGATTGGTGAGAACAAATGCAGAGGGTAACATCAGACCATTCTTTGGAGTCCTAGGACCTAGCCTTCCTGGACTCAGAGAGGGCTCTCTCTATTTTGTGCAAAGGATGTGAAATTGTTTGCTTTTAGGGTTTGATTTTAGGCTAGTTGTTAAGTTTAGGGTTTGTTTTTTTGTTTTGGTTGGGTAGATGATCAAGTAGAATAGATGGAGTGAGGAAATCTTCAAGTCATTGGGCTATGGAATCTATAAAAATTCATGGAAATTTCAACAATTAATTAGGGTGCATCACAGGGAAAATCTAGCATGGTCAAATGGATTTTCAAGGTTTGTGTGAGATGAAATGAACATCAAGTTTGTGAACAAAGTAGGGCAAAGGGCAGTTAAGAATCCTTTTTCAAATACTTTAACAAGAAGGGCCTTCAACACTATTTAGCATAAAGCAGTAATCATAAGACAAGGCACACCAATAACCCTTTGATTAAACTCAAGCAAATAAGCATTTAAGACAAACAATCTAATGAAATATAGAAGGCAAGAAACTTATTTAACTTCTAGTGATTTCAGCTTCAAGGTTAGAAAAAATTTAAGGTAAAAATATAACTTTAATCAAAGAAAAGGGAACTCCTAAACATCATTGATCATAGCCATAAATATCTTCAAAACAACCTCTCAAGCATGGACAAAGGGTATGATCGAAACATAGCCTCTTTGGCAAAACCTAATCAGTGGTACTTTAAAGAAATATCTAAAGAAAAATGTTTTAGTGACATCAAACAAGCAGGGCTAACCATAAAAACATCTTTGATATCTATTGTATTGAAACATTCATAAGATAAACAAGCTTGGGTGGATCTAGAGAGCAACTAAGAATTCTCTAAAATAACCTATCAGAGGAAAACATAGAGGCAGTGAAGAACAAACAGAGCTAAGGTGCCTTTGAAAAACATTTCTTAGTCTAAAACTTTTGTCCTACTGCAATATATAAGGATGAAACACAATGATACATAAGAAAACAAGAACTGAATAGAAGCACATCACCATTAACCAAGCTTAGGGATCCTGCAAGCAAGCCTTCTCCATCATCAATCAAAACAAGCCATCCACAAATTCCACAACACCAATTTCTCTTCAATATCCAAAAAAACTATGTATTGCTCCCAAGAGTCATCAAATGCTAGCATTTTTACAATAAGGCCCTCATGCTCTATTTATCTAGCAAAGAAGGGAAAAAACCATATTTAGGGTTTGAAAATGTCAAAAACACCCATAAATGTCATTTATGTCTAAGAGACCATTCAAGGTCCAAGACACAAAATATCTCATGAAATAAATGAAAAAATAACTCTTAGCACCTAACTTTGGAGTGATTTGCCCCAGAAAACTCTAAAATATCATTTTTCCATAAATGAGTGTGTTGTGTTGACTTTTTTCCAAAAACGCAGCACAACGGTCTGAACGTGTAGCGCCTGCACGAAAAAAATTGGGTCCACTTGCAGCCAAGTTTTGATGACCTTCCCAATGTCGGAATTGGCTCCATGATGGCCCATTGGAAAGCCTAGTGAGTCTACTTTTCAAAACGGCCCTTGGTTTTCTGATTGGGCTCAATTAACCTATCCAAAAATTAAATATCCCAAAGCTGCTCTAGGCGTGACGCCAGGCCTGAAAATGAGGCAGAAAGGTGAAAAATGAGGTGATTTTCGGCCTTTTGAGGGACCAAAAATGCTCCAAATGCTCTGAAATTTGGTGAGAATGTTGTACTTGAACTGGGGATTCCAAAAATGAAAAGCGTTCCTCATGAGGATGTCTGAGATGAAAGCATAGCCCCAAGGGTGTTGCGCTTAAGGCCTCAAAATTTGCAAAAAACCAAAATTTGTCAAAATTTTCCCAAAATTGGTGGATACCTTCCTTATGGGGTTTGAGAGGCCTGTAGAGAAGCCTCTTTGAGTGTTTGTATTTTGGAATGGGCCCTTTTTAGCTTAGTCATTTCAACTTGGTTTCTCCGGGCATAATGCTTGGTCATCTTCCTTTGGAGATCAAGATCCTTATTGGCTTTCTCCAATTTATCCTCCAAGTGTATGTTTGCGCTTTCTAGCCAAGGCAAACAATCATATTCTATCTCCATGGCAAGCAGCTCACTTAGAGGGAGCTGCTCTGCTAAGGTGGACTCTTTCTCTCTTTGTCTTGCCAAGGCCTTCTTCAAACCCATGGTTCTTGGTCTTCTTCTAGACTGTCCTTCTTCATCTTCACTTTCCTCATAGGTGCCCATGAATTCTTCTAGCTTTACCTATGCACTTTGAGCTTCTGTCCGGGCCCTAATTTCTCTAGCCTCATAAATGGCATTTTGTGCCCCTAGCTGCCTGTTCTCCATCTCAAGGACATCATTCACACTCTTGTCCCTATCTAGATTTGCTTGGAGGTCTTCAATTAGGGCATTTTTGTTCTAGAGGAGAAAGTTTGAGATCCTTGCTTCATTTTCCTCATCACTGTCAATATGAATGATCTCAAACTCTCTCAACATCAAGCTGATCTTCTTCTTCTTATTTTATATTTTTTTTGCCTTTGTCAAGCATCTTAGCTGAGATGGATGGCATGGTCCCTTGCCTTTTAGAGGCAGCAAAGAAAAGCCTTTGTCCTCTTTGATATGTCAATGGAAGAGGTTTGATTGTGATCATTTCAGTGTCTTGACATGGCTGCCATCATTTGTTTCCATGTCTTCCTCTTCATTACCCTGACTGTTGCTTACCTCTTTGCCTTCAACATCAGCCTCACCTTTAGCCTCTTCACTGATTTTTGCACTTTAATTTTGTTCCTCGTTATAGTTTCTTGCCTCATCAATGCTGTGATCTTCATTTTCAATATCAACCACTTCATTTTCTTCACTGTTTTCATGACTATCATTATTGTTGTCATGATTGTCTTCTTTGATTTTTTGATCCTTGGTGTCACTGCTATCATTTTACTTGCTGTCATGTTCCTCACTAATGCTTGCTTCATTGGTGTCCATGCTGTCTTCAGCCTCTTCATTTTTTGTATTGTTATCATCTTCATTTTGGCTCCTCTCTTCATCTTTTCCCTCATCTCTGTCATGACTATGAGCCTCACTGTTTTGACTGTCATTACGGATCTTAGGATCACTATTGTCCTTAAGATAATTCTCTGTTTCTTTTTCACTTGCCTCATCTTCATTATTATCCACCTCCATGTCTTCTGCTTCATTGCTGACCTCTTCTTTCTCACTGATCAATCCATTTCCACTATCAGCTTCCTCATTTTCTTCAATGTTATCATCTCCCTCTGCTTCCATGTTTTTTGCTTCTTTTTGGCTTAACTCAACATCACCCTCATCTTCATTTTGGTTTGATTCATTATCACCCTCATTATCATGGTCACTTGCTTGTTCACTGCCACTTCCTTCTTGATCTGATGCATTAGGAGAGGATCAGGAAAGGAGGTTTTCTTGAGGAGAGGCTACTTGTGTAGATGATGAGGCATGATCTGTAGGGGGTGATGGAGGAGTAGAGGGAGGAGGGTGGGATGATGAGGTTAAATTTGACTGATGATGGGGTTGTGGGTTTGTGAAGACCTCATGAGTAATAAACACCTCCCATAGTATGCCCTTTTTCTCCAACTGATGTAGCACAACCATCTTGATCAAGGAGTGGTGGAACAAACTCTACATTTTCTGGGAATAGTTCCTCCTTCGGACAACAGAAGACATCTTGTTGATACTCCTATATAGGTAGTAGGGTAAATGAAGCATTTTAACCCTAGTAAAATGCATGAGTAATCTGATATTGTAGGAGTAGAGCCTAGAGTGTCTCCCCTCACTATGTAAAATATTTCATGATGACCCTCATTAAGGGTGCATACCTCTCCAGCAGTTGTGAAAAAGGGAAAATAGGTTTGCAGCCTTCTTTGTACCTAGGTTTGAGAAATGGCTCATAGCAGCTTATGTCCAACTTTGTACTTTTGAACCACTTCTCACCAACATCGGGTATGCATGTAGCATGGGCAATGGCATCTGATGATAGCTCAAAATATAACCCTGCAAGATTTACTTGTTTATTGTGTAAGTTGAGGACAAATAACCTAGTGAGCTCAAGGTGACTTTGCACTTGTTGGACCTTTCCACAAAACTAGAAACACCCTACATTTTGAAAGTATGTAATGATCATAGGAGAGGATTTAAGCTCCCAAGTGTTTTGGGGTTCAAATATATTAACCTTCCCACCTTTGTGCTTCTGCCTCATAGGCACTTGACTTCCTTCACTTCTAACACTCCCTCCTTCTCATAACATTTTGATTTCTGTTTTTTTTAAACAACCTTGGGCTTGCTTCTAAAACTTGGTAGGAGGAGTGAAATGAAATGATGGTGAAAGGCAGTTTTTGTAAGTGAGTGAGAGGGAGGTGTAGGTGTATGACTGATCCCCTTTAAGATTTTTTGAAGGGACAACTCCAACTTACTATAATTACCCTAATTCACACCTCTCTTGATTGATAAATTTCTGTTTGTAGATGAGGGAGTTGGAAACAGGGCTTTCAGCATGAAGACTTAGGGTTTCTAGTCCTTAGGGTTTTGCCAATTTTCCTTTAACATTGAATCAGGAAATTCACTTGGTGAATAAGGAAAATGTCCACCTACCAAATTTTGGTGTCTTTTCAGGTCCTTGGATGTAGCTTGGAGGTGTCCTTTCATCATTTTTTGGCAATTTCTAGGTGGAGGAGGGCTTCTGGCTTAGGTGTAGCGCCTGAACGTGTTTTCGGGTCACTTCTACCCTACGCGCAGCACCTGCACGTGTTCTTGGGTGTCGGGCCTCCTGAGCGCAGTGCCTGAACACATTCAGGCCTTCCAAGCCTCCTAGGCGCAGCGCTTGAATTTCTTTTGGGCTTGTCGGGCTCCCTGAGTGCAGCGCCCGCACAATGCCCTGCTTGTCAGGCTCTCCCTAAGCGTAGCACTGAACATGTTTTTGTGTCTGCCAGGAAGTTTTGGAAGAATGGGTAGCGCCCGTATGAACACACAGCACGTTCCGCTAAACATGCAGCGCAGTGTAAAATTACACTGTGAAAACTCCTGATTGCGCAACGCCAGGTGCTGAACGCGTAGTACCTGCACGAACGCGCAGCACTAGGCAACCTCAACCAAATTTTCACTAAAAATGTCCAAATTTCTCTTGAACGATCTGATTTTTTTTGCAAATGAAAAATGAGATGGGAGGAGAGAAAAAGGTCCTTTATATCTTTAGGAAAATAAATTTAAATCAAAGAACCCACTTTGCTGATGTTTTTTGAGCTTTTCCATCTAACTAATAATCCCTTGACCTTTTTGTCATAGGTGGCTAAAAAATATTAAAAATGGCCCTTTCCTATCTAACCATTTTTCTTTGTTTCTCTTCAAGTTGCTGACATGGTGAACTTTGACTTCCTTTGGCCTATTGATTCCTTTAACACCTTGTCCTGCAGATGTTTGTTTGAGTCACCTGTTTTACTATGTTTTGGCTTGTTCATGTCCTTCAATCACTTTCATTCAATAAGTGTCATGAAAACTTGGAAGTAGATCTCTTCCCTCTAATCTTTGAAAATTTCTAAAACCATTCTGAAAACCTTAGGCATTTTCATGGTGGCAGCATCTTTAAAACTTCTTTGTTCTTACCTTAGAGATTAAATTGCATTTTGCTTGATGGGTGACTGAGAAACTTGTTTCATATTTCTCATTGATCTCTAGGCATGATAAACTCACCTTTTTCAATATTTTTATCTATGATTTCTGAAAAACTTCTCTTCATGCTTGGTTCTCTTGGTGTGCCTCCTCCATGTGATTTTCTGCATTAGATCCTTGTTTGGCACATTGTTGGCCCAATCAGCCTTAGGGAACCTGTTTTTTTCTTGAATATAAGTTGCTTCCTCCTTCTTTGCTGTGAATGTCTTTAATGAGGAGCAGACCTCTTACCTTACCAATTCTCTATTGATAGTCACCTTAACACTCCTGCAGAAATGTCAAAATGCACAGTTGCCTTTTGCAGAACTTGAACTTGATAAGGTGATCTTCTTAGACAATTTTTTTGATCTAACTTGGACAAATAGGTGTTGAATTTCTTTCAAATTTGATTCAGCTTCTATCAAATGCAAAATAGTGCTTCAAAACTAATGATAACCCTACAACCTATGAAACCCTAATGACCTAGTGGGAGGTTGTTTTGACTTGGTCTTTGACTGAAAGCTTGGCTTTGTGTCTCCAGGTGTGAAAAACAGATTTTTTGACAATTTGATGTATTGAAGATCCAAAATCCAATGTACTTGATTTATCTAAAGAGCCTGTAGAGATAGTCTTGATGCCATCAATGCTTGAGGCATCTAGTGCTCATGTGTAGGAGCAGGTTGTTTGGCAATCCTAGGTGGACAGTGGAGGCGTGGGGCAAAGGAAAAATATAGTACTGAGGTTATGGGTGAGAAAAATAAGATAAAGATGAATGACATGAGCTCATGAGGGGTCTTTTAGGAGTGGTAGTCTAACCAGGGAATGGCGGAGTAGTAAAATAGTGAAAAATTTGTTCTAAGGATAATGAAAGTAGTGAGATTTCTAAAACTCACAATATTCATGAATCTTGTTTTTAGAAATCTAGGACAAGTATTTAGTCATCTATAAAATAGAAAAAATTACTGATGACTAACGCTAGCTAAAATAAGTGATGAGTCGAACTGATATCTTAGGAACCATGAGAGTCTAGAAAGATTCCTCGGTCACAGGCACAAAACAGGGAGAAATTTTTTGTAGTCGCTCCCTAGGTCATGATGCAAGCAATTGGAAGGCTCCAGCGTCTCTCACAAGGTCATTATCCATGTGAATGGCTTTCATGACTAGAAAAAGAAGGTATGAGGCTCAAGTAAAAGGTCAATCAACATGATGTGTCAGAGGCACTAACCCTAGGGAGAAAAATAGGGTGATAAAAATTAGGTGCATCTCCTGAAATTGCTTATTTGAAATCTTATACATGAATGTTATGTGTGCTTAGGAATATAATATATTTTCTTTCATTGTTATTTTCATATTTACACACACATCTTCTTCTCTGTAGATTCTGAGCTAATATGTTGGGTTAAAAGTAGCCTACTTCTATGAAGTGAAATTCTCCTATAACAGGGTGACCCATGCCCAGGAAGGCACATATCTCGAGGTTGATTCTAGGGATATTTTGGAGAATATTATAGAGAATATTCCAAGTATATTATAATATTCCATGGCATGAAATGTCAAGAGGTAACAGTTCCAGAAACTTATGAATTTTATATTCATTTTTCTCAAAATTTCACGAGGAATCTACTGGTGCAATAAGAATTGGGATTTGAGCATTATATTTTTGGTTCATCCCTAGAAGTGAGGTATTTCCATGTTTTCCCCATTATTTTTTTGAGATAATAATGTGGCCTCTCCACTTTGAATCTAGGCCCGAAGATGTAGCTCACACGTTGTGAGTGAACTCTATTAAAAAATATTGGTTCATAGTCAATATTGCATGCTTTTGTGTTGTTTCTTCTTCATGAATGTTGCATTTATGGTATTTTCATGTTATTTAAGAAATTATGTTTAACATCACTCAAGGAAAGATCCCAGGTCACCGAGGTAAAATCTCAATAGAAAAGTCTACTTCTATATGTGGAGGTAAACCAAGAATCTCTTCGAGAAATTGTTGGAAATACTGAGAGGGGGGCTGAATCAGTATTCCTTTTAATTAGAGCATTAGTTAATCTTCAACTATTATCAGTGTATGTACAATGATAGCAGTAAACAAAAGGAACACAAATGCACACATTTTTTAAGGCGGAAACCCACTCTGGGACAAAAACCACCTAATGCTTTTCTAATAATTCTTTAATATTCAACTCCAATTGAAAATAAAGCTCCAACTTCCTAGAATCTAGAAAAGCATTCTTCTCTAGCTCCCACTGGATGGACACTCCAATGCCCAAGATTCTTCAGTAGTCAACTGAACAGATGCCCGAACACCCAATGAGCTACAACTCACCCTAACACCACCCTACCACCCTGTAGAAGAATAAAATAAGAATGGACTCCCGTACTAGGGAAAATGGTCCACTTTACAATGATATAGAATGATGTAGAAGAAGAAGACACAACAGAACATAACCCCAACTATGATACAACCACCTAATGATGATCCTAGACCACCTGACACTACCTCTTCAACTCTTGGCAGATAGACATTAGTACAATTTTTACAATAATGTATTTACAATGACTTAGTACAATGATACCTTTACAATGACTGTATGCAGTGCTGCCCACTTGAAGACTTCATGTGATGAAACTCTTGTTGTTGTTATGAACCTTGGTTGCTACTCTTGTCATGCTACCCTCTGCAGAACCTTGATTTGCTTTGCTACCCTAGAAAGTCTGGTCCTTTGCAGCCCTTGATAGCACATGATCTAGCTTTTTCTTGCCTTATAGGAGCTCGATATTAAAACTAGTGTATCTCTGTTATTTTAGATCTCCAATATGTTATTTTTGGTCCTATAGTATTCCTCTGAGTCATATTTCCAATGCCACAGGTCTGACCCAATTTGGATTCTTCAGGGGAGAGTTATTCCCAATCTCTCACAATGCCCTAATTATGGATTGTTTCAGTAGAGTGAACTTGTATGGTGTACCACGTGTCACTGTTTCTTCATTTGGCTCTAGGATTTATAGAGCAAAAACTACAGTCCATGCACTTTCTATCATGTTTTACAAAACCAATCCGATACACAGAGAGAGAGTTATGACGACTTTTCCAGGGTCACTTCTTTGAGATGAATTTCAAGATCCTACAAAAACACTGACTTACACAGATCATATCTCCGAAAATGTTGTGCACCTTGATCTGAAATCTTCATATGAGCTTCCTTAGGATTTCGTCTTTGCCTCATAAAATTTTTAGCTTCTGAACCTTCGTAGAAACAAAGTTAGAGTGAAAATTCACGATGACCTGTTTCAGATGGCGAAATCCCTTGCATAAGGAGGATATGAGGATCACAATTTATATAAATGCTTAGGTTGAGAGAGGCTTCAATAAGTGAATGTGGGATGGATTTTAGGAGCTTAAAAAATATTAATTATGACTTTCCAATGACCCATGCCACAACCCCATGGGGTTTTAGCCCACTAACTTGGGGTATAAACTTCAAACATGAATATCTCTCAAACCATGAAGAATTACGTGGCGTGCCATATATCAATGGAAACATCTCGACAAGTAGAAACCATCAAAATCATTCTTGACCCAAAATATAGTAATTTGGTAGGTCAAATTCCCATGCAATATTGGGGTAGCCCCTAGTGCTGCTTGGATTGACATCAATGACAACTGTTGATCAACAATCTCCCCCTTTGGCATTGATGGCAACACAAGTACTCCCCCTGCGATCATGAAACCTCTTTCTACAACATTCTCTCCCCATTTGACATTAATGGCAAAGGGTAACTCTCCCTGACACACAACCATCCTGTGAACCTGTACACACTTCCACTCCCCCTTTATATTCTAAATAAGGAAAATATAATGAGAACTTGGGAGAATCCTAATCTTCTGGCGAATATATTCCAATACTTCACGAGTACTCTCACAATCATCAACACTTCCTGCCCAATCTGCATTTGTATAGGAATGAATAATGAATTTTTTACCCTTGGGATACCACAAGCCATATTCTGTTGTTCCCTTTAGATATCGAAGAGTTCTTTTGATGGAAATAATATGTGATTCTTTTGGTGTTGCTTGGAATCTTGCTACTTGTCCAACTACTTGCATAACATCTAGTCGGGAGGCTGTTACATATAGAAGACTATCAATCATATATTTGTACAACCTTTGATCCACATCCTTAGATGAGTCATCTATGCTCAATTTTCAACTGTTACCATTGGACTAAGGATGGATTTGCAATCTTCCATTTTAAATTTCTTGAGCATTTCCTTGATGTACTTGGCTTAACATATAAATATTCCTTTCTCTTGCTGAGATATTTGAAGCCCTAAGAAGTATGTCAGCTCACCAAGTAAAGACATCTCGAAATCACTTTGCATCTTTGTAGCAAAATTCTTACTTATTCGATCATCATTGCTACCAAATATTATATCATCCTCTTTAGCTATTAGACATGCTTTAGTTGCTTCATCCAGAACATATATGTCGTTTGGAGCTTGACTTGCTGTAGCCACAATTTCACCATACCTGCCTTTCCTGATTTCACATTTTTTGGAGTTGAATAGTATTGTGTGTCCTTGATCACACATTTTTCCAACACTGGGCAGATTGTGATTCATTTTTTCAACCAATAGAACATTCTTGGCTAGAGCATATTTGCTTCCAAGAGTGACAGTACCTGATCCTATAACATTTGAAGATCCATCATTTCCAAAGGACATGGTTCCATCCTTCTTCTCTTTCAAAGATACAAATTTATTTCTATCTACAATCATATGCGTTGAGTAACTGCTATCAACATACCACACATATTTGTTGTTTTGAGCCTTGAGAGAGAGAGCATAATTATCAGTCTTCTTCTTCTTCCATGTTCGTTCGTTCTATGGCTTCGAAGATTCTTCTGGAGGATTTTCAAGTCTGCAGTCTCTATCTATGTGTCCAAAGTTTCAACATTTGTAACATTCAATATTATTTCTTAAATGTTCAAAACTATTGATGTTTCGTTGAGCCCTGGGAGGTTTATATTTGACAGATCTCCTGGAATTGTATTTGTTCCTGGGGTATGTGCGACATTCTACAACTTTATGACCAAATTTTCCACATGAATAAAAGTAGCCATAAAAAATATGTTGGTACCTGGATGGAAATCTTCATCGAGGAATTTCCTTCCAAGGCTGTTCTTGCGAATCTTGTCCAATGAAGTCCACATGCATGTCAGATCTCATAGGTTCATTGTATTTTGTTGTAGAAGGTCATGCTTCTTCTTCTTTGTAACCAATGCCAGTTTTGTCATTGTAAGATCGTTGATCGTTGATGAGTTCTTCCAATTCCCTTGAGCTGTTGGCATAGTTTTGGATATTTTTTCCTTTCTTCACCTCCTTACGCAGCGAGACTACTTCGGCTTCTAATTATTCCTTTTCTTGGTTGCTTTCTTCCAACTTCTTTTGAAGTGACTCTTCAATGCGTTTGTGTTCTTCAACTTCAATTTTGAGACCTTGAACTTGCTCTTCAAGAGTATTGGAATGGATCTTCTCTGCCTTGAGCTCTTTTATAAGTTTGATTGCTTCCTTATAAAATTCTTCTATGGTCAATCCTTCTTCTTCGTTGTTTGATACCTCTTGTTTATTGTGCTTGGCCATAAACAATACGCTCTCATTGGCTTCTTCTTCGTTGTCATTTTCTTCATCGGATGATGAGCTATCTTCTTTAGAGAGAAAGTTCCTTTTGGATCCTTGCTTGTTGAATTTATAAAAGCCTTTCTTTCCTTTTGAGTTGCCATCACTTATGTTCGAACATTTTGATGCGAAATTCCCAACCTCACCACAGCCGAAACATATCAATGGAAGTTTACCTTTGAATTTTCCCTTACCATTTTTTAGTTTTCTCGTAAAGTAAGCATATTCTTCATCTGAAAGACCTTCTTCATCATCTCCCTTTTCTTCACACTTGCAAGTGCATGTCTTTTCAATTGAAGGTTGTTTGTCCTTATTGGTTTTCTTAGATGCAACGAACGCAGTTTCTAGATGCGAAGTACCCTCTTCTTCATCAAGTCTCATTTCATATGCTATGAGAACTCCATGTAATTCCTCTTTGTTGAGTTTGTCCATATTTTCACTGTATTCTAAGACCGATACCTTTGGGTTGAATCTCTCTGGTAACGTTCTAAGAATATTTCGTATAATAGTCTTCTCATCAATTGGCTCTCCCAATCCTTCCAGAGTATTGGTTATTTCATCAACGTATTGCAAGTATGCAACAATGTTTCAATCTTCTTTCATTCTGAGTTGCTCAAATTTTGCTCTATAGATTTGAAGCTTTGCTTCTTTGACATTTGAGTCACCTGCATATATATTCTCAAGCTTGTCCCATATATTTTTGGCAGTTTTACAACCCAACACCTTATGATAACCAGATTCAATAAGTCCACTTATAATAATATTCTTTGCTTTTGCATCATTTACCAAATTCTTCTTACCTTGTTCATCTGCGGTTGATGTAAATCCATTTTGAACAGTGTCCCATACTTCGTAACCTTGCGCCAAGAGATAGACCTCCATTCTTCCTTTCCAGAGTGCATAATTATTTTCATTGAACAGAGGTACACCATTATTGGTATGCTCCATGACCTCCTTCCAGCTGTTAAACTGCTATTGAAGGAACCAAGCTCTGATACCAATTGTTGGAAATACTGAGAGGGGGGTGAATAAGTATTAATTTCAATTAGAACGTTATTTAATCTTCAATTATTATCAGCGTATGTACAATGATAGCAGTAAAAAAAATAAACACAGATGCACACATTTTTTAAGGTGGAAACCCACTCTGGGACAAAACCACCTAATGCATTTCTAATAATTCTTTAATATTAAACTCCAATTGAAAATAAAGCTCCAACTTCCTAGAATCTAGAAAAGCATTCTTCTCCATCTCCCACTATATGGGCGCTCCAACGCCAGAGATTCTTCAGTAGTCAACTGAATGGATGCCCCAACAACTAATGAGCTACAACTCACCCTAGCACCACCCTACCACCCTGTAGAAGAATAAAAGAAGAATGGACTCCCGTACCAAGGAAAATGGTCCACTTTAAAATGATATAGATGTTGAAGATGGCAACAAGAAACAGTGAAGGAGGCATCCTGAAACATCTTTCTTGATCCTAGTTAGAGAGTGATCACCTAAACTAGGTGGGGACCACACAGGTGATTTTTGTCGCAAAGTCTATTTTTAGACATATGGATCATGTTCTATAAGTTGCGGGATGCTATTTATGGATGGTTGGTCAAGTTGGAAAAATATATGGATTTCTATTTTTAGACATACTGGGCGAAGTCTATTTTTAGACTGCTAGTCTAAAAATAGAATAGTCGAATATTATTAGCTCTTAATAATATTTGGACTATAAACATTATCTTATCCTCTTGCAGCACTTCAGTTTGAGCTACGGATGTGGCCCACGCAGCTGATAGAAGGAATTACGCTATTCCTAGGGTTTAGTTGAACTATTGCATGGTTGACTTTAGTTAGAACTCATGTGGCAGAGTTTGGTGGAGTTGATGAGACAGTTGATGGAGTTGTGTTCAGTTTAAATTATTTGAACTAGTTGTATTTAGTTAAACTGACTAATACACTAGTGATGAGTGGTGTGAATTAATTATTAATTAATTCACTAATTATTAACTCACAAAATAAACTAAAGAATACATCAGTTAACTGCAGTGCATGGAAAGTTCAGTGGAGACAGGTGGAAGAGGTGGGTGAAAGGGTGAGTCTACTATCAGTTGTGACTATACCGTGCATGAGATTTGCACACACATTGATTGAGATTTCCAATGAGAATTGCGCAGTACAAGCTAGTGGGATTCGAACTTGGATCTCATGCTTATTTATCTTGGATTGCGCAGTAGAGGCAAGCAAGCTAGCGGAGGAGATTTGAACCTGTGACTTGTTCAGATCTGAGCTAGTTTGTGTGTAGCATGTGAGATAGTACCGAGATACTTGTGAGGAGTATTGTGCTATGTATTGTTACATGTTCTCTATCATTATAATATACAGATAGTTGGGGGTTTTCAGCTGCAGGCTTTCCCCAGTACACCCAGTGTTTATATGTGTGAATGTTTGATGTTTTAATGTGCGCATGCGATTGTTTATGATTCCGCAAATTGATGATCAATAGTAGAAGAGGTTATGTATTGTACATGAAGATCAAATAGTGTATGATTAGGATAATCTCGGTGAATAAGTGTCATATTATTCAAATTTATACATGGTATCAGAGCGATATTGATCATCGGAGCAATTGCAGTGATTACATTTTATTTCTATAGGCAGAGTCTGTAAGCGGGCCAGGTAGCCTCTAGATTCATCCTTTCCTTGAAAGGTGAGAGATCCAGTAAATGCCCCTACAGTCGATCTCTGTATTAGAAATAATTTGTTCTCACATTAAAGCGGTTGAGTTTGGAGCTGGTGGAATTCGAATTTGCAGAATTTTTTTCTTGGTGTCAGAAGCGAAGATGTCTTTCAACGGATTGCAATTAGAGTATGCCCTGGAGGGTAGCTCAAATTATATTGCATGGAAAGATAGGATGGAGGTGGTGTTAGATGATAATGGGTTGTTGGAGTTCATAGAGAAAGAAGTTCCAAAGCCTACTTCTACTGATGTTGCTGTAGTTGAAGCTTGGCAAAAGAAGACAGCAAGGTGTCGAAGGATTCTGTTGGAGGGCGTGAAGGATCACATAGTATCCATCATGCATGGTAAAGCTTCTCCATTCTTGATGTGGAAAGCTTTGACAGATTTTTTCCAAAGCAAGAGTGACCAAAGGAAGTTCGTGCTCAAGGATAAACTCAAGAAAATAAAGATGGAGAAGAATGACACTATTCTGGTATACTTGACAAAGTTTGTCCACTGCAGGGATGAGCTTGGGAGTGTAGGAGTAAGTGTGGATGATGAAGAATTGGTGAGCTTGGCTCTCCTTGGGCTTTCGAAGAGTTGGCACTCCTATCAGGACTCTGTCAATGGTCGGGAAAAATTGCCAGGATGGGAGCAACTTTGGTCGAATCTTGTACAAGAGGAGATAAGGCGGAGTACCTGGGACGAATCTTCATCAAAGGCATCTGATGAACAGGATTGCGCTTTGGCTGCCAAAGCAAGGAAGGGGAAGGGTAAGAAGAATGCTTCTCAATCCGGTGCAGATGGTAAAGTGCGTGACATGTCCAAAGTGAAGTGTTTTCACTGTCACGAGCATGGGCATTACGCCACGAATTGTCCACAGAAGAAGAAGAACAAGCAGGCTGCTGGAGCTGCAGCTGGTGAGGCTCTTGCCTCGCAATTTGAGCTGGACTTCTCATTGATCGCATGCATGGTGTCTAGTGCATTGGGATCGGGGTGGTATTTCGATAGTGACGCTTCCTTTCACATGACGGGAGATGTGAATCTTTTCAGTGACTTGGTGGAGAAAGGTCTCCAATTGCATGTTGAGTTGGGCGACAATGGACGATACAATGCAACCAACATTGGTACCATAACCTTTCAGATGGAGTCAGGTAAACTCATTCTTTTACAAGATGTTGTGCATGTTCCAGGTTTGAAGAAGAATTTAATCTCAGTCGCAATGTTAGAGGATAAAGGCTATGATGTTGTCTTTAGTGAAGGAAAATTTTTCCTTCGGCACAAGGCAACAGGACAAGTCAAGAAGGTTGGGATTCGAGCAAAGAATCTCTACAGAATTGAAGTAGATGGGATGTCTACTGAGCTTCCTACTGTTGGGAAGTGCAAGAAAGACATGCAATTGAAGCTTGAGAGGAAGCAAGTTTTGCATGCAGGTAAAAGTGAACCTCGGGATGTGGAGCAGCCACAAGATGAGGATCATGGAGTGGGAGAGACCACTCATGCAGAGAAATTTCGTGCCAGATGGGCAAAGGGAGTGCATGCAGCTATACCACCAGGTGAGAGGTGGGGCGACATGCATGATTAATCCCAAGAGGAGATTTCTGGGCAGGATTCATGAGATGGTGTGGATCTCATGAATTGAACCTGGCTACGAGGCGCCCACAGCGCAACAGTAGCATGATCAGTTGGATTGATGCGGGCAGATCAAAGTGACAATGTCGGATACTGGAGCGCGAATTAGAGTTGACAGCAAGTGTAGAGTGCATGGGTGCAAGAGTTCAACAGCACAGTGGTTCCTGATGACATGTGCAGTTGGTACCAGCAGAAGTCGAAGAATTTGATGATAGAAGCATCAGACTGATTGAGTTGTTTGGAGCCTATTCAGTTTCAGTGGAGTTGCAGAGCAGATGCATGGAGTTGCATGGCGCTTGTGAAGGTTGCAGGGCGAATGCATGGAGTTGCATGTCACATGCAAAGACAGTCCTTTCTTGTTGAGAGGGAGTGTTGAAGATGGCAACAAGAAACAGTGAAGGAGGCATCCTGAAACATCTTTCCTGATCCTAGTTGGAAAGTGATCACCTAAACTAGGTGGGGACCACACAAGTGATTTTTGTCGCAAAGTCTATTTTTAGACTATGTCTATTTTTAGACATATGGATCATGGTCTATGAGTTGCAAGATGATATTTATGGATGGTTGGTCAAGTTGGTAAAAATAGATGAACCTCTATTTTTAGACATACTGGGCGGAGTCTATTTTTAGACTGCCAGTCTAAAAATAGATCAGTCGAATATTATTAGCTCTTAATAATATTTGGACTATAAAAATTATCTTATCCTCTTGTAGCACTTCAGTTCGAGCTACGGATGTGGCACATGCAGCTGACAGAAGGAATTACGCTATTCCTAGGGTTTAGTTGAGCTATTGCATGGTTGACTTCAGTTAGAACTCATGTGGCAGAGTTTGGTGGAGTTGATGAGACAATTGATGGAGTTGTGTTCGGTTTAACTTAGTTGAACTAGTTGTATTTAGTTAAACTGACTAATACACTAGTGATGAGTGGTGTGAATTAATTATTAATTAATTCACTAATTATTAACTCATAAATCAACTAAAGAATACATTAGTTAACTGCAGTGCATGGACAGTTCAGTGGAGACAGGTGGAAGAGGTGGGTGAAAGGGTGAGTCTACTATCAGTTGTGACTATACCGTGCATGAGATTTGCACACACATTGATTGAGATTGCCAATTAGAATTGTGCAGTACAAGCCAGTGGGATTCAAACTTGGATCTCATGTTTATTTATCTTGGATTGTGCAGTAGAGGCAAGCAAGCCAGCGGAGGAGATTTGAACATGTGACTTGTTCAGATCTGAGCTAGTTTGTGTGTAGCATGTGAGATAGTACCAAGATACTTGTGAGGAGTATTGTGCTATGTATTGTTACATGTTCTCTATCATTATAATATACAGATAGTTGGGGGTTTTCAGCTGCAGGCTTTCCCCAGTACATCCTGTGTTTATATGTGTGAATGTTTGATGTTTTAATGTGCGCATGCGATTGTTTATGATTCCGCAAATTGATGATCAATAGTAGAAGAGGTTATGTATTGTACATGAAGATCAAATAGTGTATGATCAGGATAATCTCGGTGAATAAGTGTCGTATTATTCAAATTTCTACAATAGAATGATGTAGAAGAAGAAGACACAATAGAACATAACCCCAACTATGACACAACCACCTAATGATTATCCTAGACGACCCGACATTGCCTCTTCAAATCTTGGCAGATAGACACTATTACAATTTTTATAATAATGTATTTACAATGACTTAGTACAATGATACCTTTACAATGACTGTATGCAGTGTTTTCCACTTTAAGACTTCATGTGATGAACTTCTTGTTGATATTATGAACCTTGGTTGCTACTCTTTTCATGCTACCCTCTGCTTCACCTTACTTTGCTTTGTTTCCCTAGAAAGTCTGGTCCTTTGCAGCCCTTGACAACACATGATATAGCTTTTTCTTGCCTTCTAGGAGCTCGATATTGAAACTGGTGTATCTATGTTTTTTTATATCTCCAATATGTGATTTTTGGTCCTGTAGTAGTCCATGTGAGTCGTCTTTCCAATTCCATAGGTCTGACCCAATTTTGATTCTTCGAGGGAGAGTTATTCCCAATGTCTCACAATGCCCTAATTATGGACTGTTTCAGTAGAGCGAACTTGTATGGCGTGCCATGTGTCACTGTTTCTTCATTTGGCTCTGAAATTTATAGAGTGAAAAATATATTCCGTGCACTATCTCTCACTTTTTACCTTATTCCAATCCAATACTCAGAGAGAGATATTTATGACGATTTTCCCAAGGTCACTTCTTTGAGATGAATTTCAGGAGCCTGCAAAAACACTAACTTACACAGATCATATCTCCGAAAATTTTGTGCATATTGATCTGAAATTTTCACAAGAGCTTCTTCAAGATTTTGGCTTCACCTCATAAACATTTCAGCTTCTGAAACTTCTTAGAAAAAAAATTTAGAGTGAAAATTCCACGATGACCTGTTTCAGATGGCGAAATCCCTTGCATAAGGAGGATATGAGGATCACAATTTATATAAATGCTTAGGTTGAGATGGGCTTAAATAAGTGAATGTGGGAGGGATTTTAGGAGCTTAAAAATATTAATTATGACTTCTCAATGACCCATGCCACAACCCCATGGGGTTTTAGCCCACTAACTGGGGGTATAAACTTCAAACATGAATATCTCTCAAACCGTGAAGAATTACGTGGCGTGCCATATATCAACGGAAACATCTCGACAAGTAGAAACCATAAAAAGCATTCTTGACGCAAAATATAGTAATTTGGTAGGTAAAAATTCCCATGCAATATTTGGGTAGCCCCTGGTGCTGCTTGGGTTGACATCAATGACAATCGTTGATCAACAGAAATACATGTTGAAATTGTTTCAAGATTGGGTGGTCCAACAAATTTTTGTTGTTTCTAACTTCAACATTACTACTGACTTGGACAAAAAAAATATTGCAACCTTTTTGGAAACTTCTTTTGGCCTACATAGCTATAATCATCCTTAAATATATGGGTTTTATCTTCCCATTGCAACACTCTTCTTTCATCGGCCTCATAAATCCATTCAAATTATTTTTCATAACATTCAACCTCGGTTCAGTGAAGGGCCAACGAATAAATTCCTAGCAATGCATCATGTGTGTCCAATAGTAGTAAATTAAAATAAGTATTTGTAGGCATGCCACTAAATACAAGGGAACATGATTTAACCAAGTGTTTCACTCTTATTTTCATTCTTGTAGCTAACTGATCTAGCCATGAATTCTTGTGTTCTTCTTTGGATAGGTTGTATTGTTCAACAAATACTGGGATAATGTAGTTAAAATTCAACCCTGGATCAATCAAAATAGATGCATGCTTATTACAAATTGTACCTTCCATATCGATAATGGATGTTTGGTGGTCATTTTTTCTATTGTCCACAACAACATAAACTATAGCCTTGTTCTCAACCACGTCCCAAACTATTTTGGCTTCCTAGGAACTATGCAAGTTTGGACCATCTCTCCTTCACTATGGTTAATCCTTCTTTAAATGGTTCTCAATGCAAATCCAACATATCAGAGGCTCTCCCTCGATGCCCCTACTTTTTTCTATCTTAGGTTGGGTAAGATGGCCTCATTTACTTCATTTTATCTCTGTTGGCGTCTACTTTGATTAAATGTGGTTGTATTCGCTCTATTTCATAGTGTATCTTATGATTTCCAACTTTTGTGCCCCTTTCCTTTGAACCTAAAACTACCCTTCTATTTCTATTCAACCTCATGCGCTGGCCTACGTTTAAATTTCTCATAGAAAAAAATTAATTTCTAAATCGCATCTTCCAGCATTTTAGGCTCATCGAACTCATTTTTGTCCGTGATGTTATGTGGTAGCCCACTAATATATTTCAAGACACTTTCCTTTTCCTCCTTTAGGTAGGGCACATACCTAAACAACTCTATGAATTTGGTGGTGTATTCTTCATCTATATTTTCCCTACCTTTAGTTCATAAAAATCCTTGGATTTATTGTCAAAGTACCTATCAACTAGGTACTTGTCCCTGGAATATCTCTCAAACTCCATCAATAAAAAATTTCTTCCATTATATTATTCACCATTTATTTGATCCTCCCACTAGAAATCAACATTTCCCTTCAATCTGAAGGTAGCCACCTTTGCCTTCATGTTCTGAGAGTAGTTGTGGAATCTAAAGAACTTCTTCATCCCAAGCATCCATGCCTCAACATCCTCTGCCATCTTTACCTCACCATCAAATGTAGGAGGTTTGTCCTTCCTAAATTCTTCCAACATATGCTTATTTTCCCTCCTCCTATGATGATGTATATTGGTAGTAGCACCAGAGTGTCCATGGGTGCTTTTCCTTCTCTCCAAGGTACTCAATGGAGTACCTCCCCTCACTATAGCTTCACTTAATAGCCCATTAATTTTCTTGGATCTACTTCCATCTACCCCATCAATATTTTCTTCTTGTTTTCCTTGTCCTAATTAGCTCTTCTTAACCCTGTGGCTAGCCCCAAACTCATGTTTCTTTTGTTTCTATAATCCTAAGAGACTTTTTCGTATAACTGCATTCACTTAAAATTGCCTCTATGATTCCCTAACAAGATTCTTATTATCAAAATTTCGCTCCTTATCTCAGCCCTTAAACTTCTCAATGTATCCATCCAATTAGAAGAGCCTTCCTCTCCTAACTTCTTAATTGATTCTCTCTCATGCCCATGTTCTTACTTGCCAATGCTATACTGCACCATTATGATACTCATCCCAGTTTTAATATTTTTTTATTCCTTGCTAATCTCTTATGTATTGTCATACACACACATATATTAGAGAATTAAAATCATAAATGCATCATATAATTCATCTCCTTGGATTGTTATTATGATTCTATTGGTGTAAGGCTAGTTGAAACATCACACATCATGTTAGCATGTCCATAACAACAATAATTCATATCAAGATCAGCACACACATATTATATGCATATATCACAACCAAATATCACAAGCACATGGCTATAAATAATTGGCAAAACAATTTCACAAGTTAGTTTCCTATAAAAATAAAATATCAACATACAATCCACACTTTAATACCAAAACAACATATAACATAGTTCATGTGTCAAATAACCTAACCATGCAATACCAAACAAAACATAATAGAATTCATATTCAAATACTCTAACCATGCTTTAATCCCTTGGTATACTATATCAACACCTTGTTGTTGCTTCCATAGGTCTAGTGTTGAATCATCTACTCTAGTACCACTTTATAACATGCCCATCCATTCTATATAACCTACTAAGAGTAGAATAAGTTATTACTATCATTGACTCAACCTCCAATTCTTTTCTTGGAAATGGGGTCTTAAAATTTTTTCATTTTTCAAATTCCTCAAAACTTAAAATAAACATCACCATTGTGCTACGATCATCGAGAGATTACCGATAATATAAAAATTCTCGTAAACTGACATCCACATCACAAGATATGGTTGTTTGAAGTTGGGTCATTAAGTTCTTGCCATATTAGCATTGTTCTTCCATGTGACATCCCTCCACCCTTCATAGGAGGTCCATGTTATCATGCCCATCCATGTGTCATTTCCACATCACCATCCTGTTGTCCCTACTGGTCCACCCCCTTAGCTTTGTGAGTTATTATTTATAGTATAACACACACATATATATGTATGCATGCATGTGTGTATTTATGTATGTATGTATTGAACATATTATATAAAATATAATACACTCACCCCCTTGGCCAATCAACAAACTTCATTCAGAGAAAAGACTAATGGTTGAGATTAAAATGAGGACCCCTTCCCTCCCCCTCATGACATCATGGGGAAGTGTCCTCAATTGTGATTCCATTTCTTGGTTTCACACCCCCAGATTAACGATGGTCATTAAAATTGAGATAGATTGAAGTAATGAGAGGGGGGTACCTATGATATATGGAGATAATGGGGGGGGAGGCATCCTCATCAACATTCCACCCCTTCCAGAACCATGCCACAATCCTACTGAAGTCCCAAGTTAGAAACATTGTTGTCTCTTGTTGGAGAGATATCTATATCTTGGTTTATCAACTTGGTGCTTGTGTTTGTGTGTGTGTGTGCATGTGGGTAAGTTATTTTGTGCAAGGGCGTCATCGGCACTTGACCATATATGTTCTCCCTCCTAAGAATTTCAACTATGTCTATACACATATATTATGGTGGAGTGCTTCATATGCTTATCAAGCTCGGTTTTCCCTCATATATATATATATATATATATATATATATATATATATATATATATATATATATCCTATGACACTTATTCAATAGGACCATCCCTCCCAAACTTACAAAATACACATATAAATTCTCTACCCAGCTCTTCAAGCATAACATTTAACATTTTGTGGCCTTCCGACAAAAGGTATTTGCGCACAAGCATGTCCACACTAGATAATAGGTGAATCACTACCACATCCAGCCTTCCAATTATATGCCTACACACTCACACACACACACATATTGATAGGCACAACTCCTTTTCAATTTAACTAAGGGGCATAAGTTAATCATATCACAACCCTTTTATATAATACAATTTTTCCATCACAGGTCTAGCTAGTAACAATCAAGAATACCCATATCTCTTACCACAACCATGAACATGCATATAGTCCTCATCATGCATATGCATTTTACTAATAGTACTGTCACATATATATATATATATATATATATATATATATATATATATATATATATATATATATATATATATATCACTACACAATGAATATGGACATTCACATGTTGTGTACAACAACACAATAATTAGTGTGAAGTCACATTCACAATGACATAAGTAAACTGCTTATCTCACATTGCAAATGAACCTGTAAATTAAACTATATTTAAACTTAGAAATAGGCATAAATTTTAACCATCATTCATCAATCACACAAGAATTAAACATTTCCTCGAAATTCATACAAGAAATAACATGTTTTAGCATTAGTGTAGACATTCTAATAACACGCTGGTCATTTACACAATATTCACATACATAGAGATCTAAATAAGCACTTATCTTATGATGTAAAGTCTAAAAAAAAATTGGGGCTTCAACTCTCCACTGAAACTTAGATTTACTTGCACCATAACCTTTCTTGCATCTAATCACTCTTCAACCAGAATTATATCTTGAGGAGAAGTACTCAAAAGAAATAGCCAACGTTGCTAGCTGAAAAAGGGAATCGAGAGATCATTACATCTCCACCCTTAAATATATCCATGGAATCCAAAGGTTACTCAACCTACACCCTTATATTTTTTACAAGGAATCCATAGGTTGCTCCACCCGCACCCTTTAGCATTTATAAGGAATCCATAGGTTGTTCCACTTCCACCCTCCAGTTAACCAAGAGAACCTAGAGGTTGCACCACCTCAACCCTTTAGAAATTCCAAAAGAGCTCCACCCTAAAATGAGAGTCCATCGCTCACTAAGAATAACTAGGCACCGTTAGTATGAAATTTCTTGGAAGGTGTACCAAAAAGATCTCACTTAAGTCCTAGTTGACTAGTGACCCTAATAAAAATTGTCATTGCTTATATTTCATATATGCAACAAAATATGTGAGAAAAAATTGTAGAAAAATAGATGTATGCGATCTAAAAGAAAAAACAACAAAAACGAATCTGGTGTAATAACCCAATATTGGAAAATATTTGAAATAATGAATATTTTATTAATAGCACATGGCGAAGGAGATTTACAAAGGGTTGTAAATCCCTCTCCGTGGGATGGGTACTTTGATGTCCTTGTCACTTTAGTATTCAAATCTTCCTCTCTCAATGTGTGAAAACCCAAACAATATCTAGAACTCAAAATGGGAGCTCAAAAAGTATGAGACAATAATGGTGACGATAATAATGATCATGGTAAAAAATGAATGAAAAATCCTCTTATTTATAGTAAAGTATTGGGTTAATCTTGAAAATGGAGAATAATAAAATATTATTGACCAAAATCTAGATCTAACCGCTTGAAATATTTATTATATTTTTGGAGAGGGAAAAGATATTCAAAATGGTCAAATATCTTTATTTAGACCCCCTTGTCGGGAGGTTTTTAGGGTGGTGGTAGCCCCCCTACACAAGGTCTCAGGCAGCGCCCTAGGAAATTTTTTTTGGACCCTATAATAAGTGGGCGGACCTACCTATGGTTTTGTTCATGGGCTTTACACATGGTTTTCGGCATGATGGTTTTCTACCCATGTTATTTTGTAGATCCGGTCAAGGGAACTACAATTATGTTCTAATAAAGGGTTAATAGATTGGGATTTATGAATGCTTCGGCATGTATATATATGTATAGTAACATTGAAAGGAATATAATTAAAAATAAATCTGGTAGTCTCGGTTTTGGGATCCAGGGGAAAATATCTGTGTATATTTGTTTTATGTTCTCGCCATTGTTTATTTTTTGTTTTAAGAAATCGTTTGCAGGTAATTTTTGTATAGGGTTAAAACCTACATTTGGTATCAGAGCCATTTCAGCTTCAAGGGGACGTCTTTTCTACCGAGGGGTTTTCCTTAGGCCTATGGTAAACCTTGTTCAGTGGGATATTTGCGGGATTGATTCTTGAGGTGAAAGAAGATGGCAAGAAATGGAAAGATAGATATCGAGAAATTTAATGGTCATAGTTTTTATTTGTGGAAGCTCAAGATGGAGGATTTGCTGGTGGATAAATATCAGTGGATCACGGTATATCCAGTACTAAACCAACGACAATCTCAGTAGAACAATGGGTGAAGTTGGATCAGAAGGAAAAGATAACAATAAGGTTTTGTATCTCAGATTCAATTTTATTGAATGTATCAAGGCAAGCTATGATGAAGGCTTTGTCGGAAAAGTTAGGGACTTTGTACCAATCTAAGTCTCTGGTGTTCAAATTGTTCCTATGGAAAAAATTGTATAGCCTAAGGATGAAGAATTGAGACTCAGTGACAAAGCATCTAAACGCCTTTAATACTATGGTAAGCCAGTTTTTATCTTTTGATATTAAAATTTCAGACAAAGATAAGTGCATCAGTTTTTTTCTTCTCTAGCAGATTCGTAGGATAGCCTGGTTGTTGCAATAGCTAGCAATACAACTACTTTGAGGTTTGATGAAATAGTCTCATTCTTGTTGTCGGAGGAGATGAGACAGAAAAATATGGAGAGTCAGAATGGAGATGCCTTCTTTGTAAGAGAACGGTCCCAGAACATGAACAAAAATAAGTCCTCGAGTGGGAGATCTAAATCTCTAGGAAAACCTGTAAAGGTGTGTTGGAAATGCGGAAAGTAAGGGCACTACAAAAAGGACTATAGATCTAATGCTCCTGAGAAAGTAAAAGGATCTAATGATGCCCCTTCTGCATAAGCGAAAACAACCTCAGATGAAGGTGGGGATGTGTACTTGGCTTCTTATGTAATTACACATGTAGATC
This sequence comes from Pinus albicaulis, assembly GCA_034641835.2. NCBI lineage: Eukaryota > Viridiplantae > Streptophyta > Pinopsida > Pinales > Pinaceae > Pinus > Pinus albicaulis. Next base: position 290,582,261 of record CM076580.1, read on the forward strand.
ATGAGGCATGGTTGATTGACTCATGTGCATCCTTTCACTTCACTCCACATAGGGAGTGGTTCTGCAAGTATGATAAATATGATGGTGGTGATTTCTTCTTCGGGGATGATAAGAAATTAAAAATCATCGGATGTGGAAGAGTCAAGCTGAAGTTGCAAGGTGGAAGGATTAGAACACTTCCTAGTGTTCTGCATATTCCTGCATTGGCCATAAATTTGATTTTTATAAGCAATATGGATGATGTAGGTGTAGAAACAATGTTTGAGAAGGATACCTACAAGATGGTTCAGGGAGCACTGGTATTGATGTGGGAGGTTCATATTGGAACTCCAGACATGATTATAGGTAGCACTATTATTTATGGGTGCAACATTTTGTGGTTCCTGATGGTGGAGCATAAAACCTTGTTGTATCTAGAGAAAATACCATGCTATGGCATCAAAGGCTTGGACATATTAGAGAGAAGGGCATTCAAATACTAAATTTTAATGGTATGTAGAAGGTATTTCAAAATTTTATATGGATTTCGAGTTCTGTGAACATTGTGTATATGGGAAGCATTATCGGGTGATTTTCCCCTCTAGTGTTAAGAGGGTGAACAAGATATTAGAGCCTATGCACAATGATGTGTTTGGACCTGTGTCGATTCCATCATTGGGTAATTATGTGTATTTTGTGCCATTTATAAACGGCTTCTCAAGGAATGCGTGGATATATTTCCTAAGGAAGAAATCTAAAGTCATTGACATGTTTAAAGAATTTAAGGCTTTGGAGGAAAACTAGACAGAGAAGAAGATAAATGTGTTGAGGACAAATAATGGTGGAGACTTATGAAAGAAGGAATTTGAAGAGTTCTATAAGAATTTTGGTATATCATGACAAAATACTACTCCATACACACCTTAGAAAAATGGAGTTGTAGAAATAATGAACAAGACATTGATGGAAAAGGAAAGAAGCATGCTCAGTGGTTCCAGGTTAGGACAAGAATTCTAGGTAGAGGCAGTGGAGACTGCATGTTACTTGGTTAACATATCACCTTCATCAGAGTTGGAGGATAAGACTCCACACGAGGTATGGACTGGTAAGAAACCCTCTCTTTCAAATTTGAGGGTATTTGGCTATGATGCATATGTACATGTTCCAAAGGTGAAAACAACCAAGTTGGATAGTAAATATGAAAGGTGCATATTTATTGGGTATAAGGATGGTTTAAAAGGTTATAAGCTTTGGAACCCAGAAACAAAGAGTATTGTGTACAGTTTAGATGTGGTGTTTAGAGAGGTGAGATTTTTTATTAAACATGAATTCCTACCAAAGGAACCTGAGAAGATAGAGTTTGAGCTAAGGAGGAAGAGTCAAACTCTACAGCAAAACGTGATTCAAAAAAGGAAGAGCCACAAAATCCATTTTTAAGAAGATCGGTTCAAGAAAGAAGGGAACCAGAAAAGTATAGTCCATCTGCTTTCTATTGAAAATTTTATTTATATATGATTTATGATGATCCTAGAACCGTTAGGGAGGTAGTGGATTCAGAGGATGGAAAACTATGGAAGGATGCCACGGTTGATGAAATGGAAACTTTGGAGAAAAATGAGGCTTGGGATCTAGTGGAGTTACAATCTAGAAGGAAACCCATTAGCAACAAATGGGTGTTGAAGAAGAAGATGAATGTAGAAGGTAAGGTGGAGAAATACAAAGCTCGGTTGGTAGAAAAAGGTTATTCCCAGGTATCAAGAATTTATTTTGGTGATATTTTTTCTCGTGTTGCCAAGTTAGCTTCTATTATACTACTTTTATCTGTTTTTGTTGCTTTTTATTTTGAGGTAGAAAAGATGGATGTGAAGACACCATTTCTTCACAGGGATCTAGAAGAAGATATCTACATGAAGCAACCTGAAGGCTTTGCAGTGAAGGGTAAGAAAAAACTAGTATGCAGGTTAAAAAAGTCTTTGTATGGGTTAAAAAATCACTAAGGATGTGGTATCAGAAATTTGATACATATATACAGGGACTTGGCTTCACCAGAAGCAAAGTAGATAATTGTGTGTATTTTAAATTAATTTTTTATCGTGTTATTTATTTGGTCTTGTATGTGGATGATATGTTGCTGATTGGAAATGACAAAGGAATTATCTAGGATTTGAAGACCCAATTATCCTCCAAATTCGACATGAAGGATCTTGGTGTTGCAAACTATATTTTGGGCATCGAAATTATATGAGATCAGGCAAAGAGGAAGCTCCCGTTAAACCAGAGTAAGTATGTCGAGACAATATTATAGAGGTTTAATATGTAGGATAGTAAACCGGTGAAGGTTCCTATTCCTGTATGTGTAAAGTTATCTGTTGAACAGTGTCCCAAGACACAAGAAGAGAAAGAAGAAATGTCCCATGTTCCATATGCAAGTGAAGTCGGTAGCATGATGTATGCAATGGTTTGTACTAGACCATACATTGCACATGAAGTGGGAGTATTGAGCAGGTTTATGTCAAAACTAGGGAAGGAGCATTGGACAACAATGAAGCAAGTTTTCAGGTATTTGCGTGGCACTAGTGATTATGGTCTGTGCTACCAAGGAAGACTAGGACTGGACATGGTTATTAACATTTCTGGCTTTGTTGATGCATACTCGGTCGGAGATCTAGATCAGAGAAGATCTACAAGTGGGTATGTGTTTAACCTATTTGGAGGAGCATTCAATTGGATGAGCCTGACAGTTTGTAGTGGCTATTTCAACTACAGAGGTCAAATACATGGCAATCACTCATGTAAGCAAGAAAGAAATTTGGTTGCAAATATTGTGTTTAAGTATGGGGTTGGTACAACAAGCTATAAGGATATACTGTGATAGCCAAAGTGCAATTTTCTTGGCAAAGAACCCTGCTTATCATTAAAATACAAAGCACATTGATGTTTAGTATCACTTTGTGAGGGATATGGCTGAGGAAAAAAAAATTTGTTGGTAAAGGTGGACACTTTGAATAATTTTGCAGATGCATTGACAAAGTATGTGAGCACTGAGAAGTTTTCTTGGTGTAGAGAAATAATGGGGATTGAAGGGCTGGACCATTGACTAATCTCTCCCGTGGCTTCGTTGTGTGGAAAAGAAAAAAACAAGTGGGATAATGTTCGGTGTGTGTTATATTATTTCCATGACTAGTCACACGTGCGAGGGGGTCACAGGGGGGGCGTTAGACCCCATTGTTTTTTGTGTTGGGCACAACATGGGGGTCACAGGGGAGGTATAAGCCCCCCCTATCGGGAGGTTTGTAGGGGGGCGGTAGCCCCCCTACATAGGGTCCAGGGCAACACCTTGGGAAAATCTTTTTTGGACCCTATAATAGATGGGTGGACCTACCTGTGGTTTTGTGCGTGGATTTTGCACATGGTTTTGGCCATGATGGTTTTCTGCGCATGGTATTTTGAATATTTTGTCAAGGGGACTACTATTATGTTCTAATACAGGGTTAATGGATTGAGGTTTATGAATGCTTCAGCATGTATATATATGTATTGTAACCTTGAAAGGAATATAATGAAAAATCAATCTGGTAGTCCCGGTTTTGGGATCCAGGGGAAATCTCTGTGTATGTTTGTTTTATGTTCTCACCATTGTTTATTTTATGTTTTAAGAATTCGTTTGCAGGTAATTTCTGTTCAGGGTTAAAAACTACTTATCCTAACATTCAATCATGTCCCCATGAATGAGCTCCCCCTTTCGTTATAGGGATGGCTATTTGAATACCATCGGTCACCTTTTCTCTTAGTAAGGCGACTTTATAATATTCTCTTTTCTTGGTCACTTTTAATTAATTAATTACTTCATAGCCTAAAATTAATTTTAATTTGTATCCTAGGCTACTAAGGTGGTCCCTATTCCAAATGCCTATAAAAAGGGACGTTACACATGTCTAAGAAATCATGTGAAGAAAATGTTTACTTAATCAAAATAAAACAATTATTACCATAAATCAATACTTAGATGAAAATATAAGATCCTTTTCTATTGCTTATGTCCAACCAATTATGCAACTATGATGATGTCCTCTTTTGATAGGGTTAAACACAATTCTTTGTTGTAAACTTTACACTTGAAACCATGGTGGGAAGAGAAGAAACAAGATCACCCATGTTATTTTATTTATTTGGAGTTTTAAAACTAAGTTATGTTGATTGCACGTATGGTTAAATTCATCAGAAAACACAAAATATAAGTCCACCATCAAGTTTCATTGAAGGTGAACTTCATATCTCCATAAATTTAGGAAATTAATATTGCATAAATTCAATATCACCCTCTTTTTATTTAGTAGTCAGTTATCAGAATATGGCCACTCTAAGTGAAGGAAGTTGACTATTTGATTATAGGACTTGAATTTTTTAAATATCACATTCTATTTACTCATTGTTTCGAGAAGAGTATTCTACAACCCAATATGAGGGGGATGTGCAATTCCTTTCATGTTCAAATTTGAGTTAACACATGTCCTTAACAAAGTAAAAATATTATCTATATAATTAACAAAAAATAAATACATATTTGGTTAGTTTTAATTAAAAGCATTATAAAACATCAATAATACCACTCTCATTACTCTCAATTCGTTGTTGATATTACAACCCCATATGAGGGAGATTTTGTAAGAATATTTTGATATCCAAGAGAAATAACATAATTTTATATCATGTTTAGATAAAGTGAAAAAAAAAAAAAAACTTTTATTTTTTACTTTTGAGTATAAGGGAGATGTATAATTTTTACGTTTACAAAAAAAATTATTTCATGTTAACTAAATTATTTTATTATCGATTATAATTATAATTATAATATTATAATTATACACACACACACACACAAAGAGAAGAAGTGAAGGTAAAAAGAAATCAATATGGATTATAAATAAAATATTTCAATATGAAGGGTTAAGTAATATTGATGAGTATTTATTTTTATTTTTGAAAATTAAATTAAATTATTTCCAAAAAAATAATATTACATCAAAAGACTTGAATCATTGGAGTACACAAAGTACATTTTCCACTTTCTCGATTTCAACTACAAAAATGATTCAAGGTTTTTCTTTTTTCCCCTTTGTCCTTTAAACATCTTTCCATCATATAGTGATATCCCTCCCAACAACAACTAGTGCTCTTTCTTCATTTTTTTGAGAAATATCCATAGCATCAGGATCAGTCATATTCGCTATATCTTTCTCGCTATCAGAATGATCAAAATCATGATTACACTTTTATCCACGGGTTATAGGCACAATTATAGCTAAAAATATTTCATTATTCTTTTCAGATAGGATTTCCTCTAAAAAGGGTTGAGACTGTGCCACTAAGGGTTGACCTAGGTCCTGAGAAGATAATTTGTTGGGAGATGTCTTATGATGATGGGAGATGTTTTATGACCTAGATAATTCTTTGATTTTATTGATAAAGTAGAACTAGATGTAGATCTCCTTGATGTATGTAGAGTGGTGTTTGGAACCCTACATGTACACATGAGATGCAATCTTCATGCGGAGATCCAGCTAGTACCGACTCGTTAAGGATGGAAAATCATTCACCATCAATGTGCACAAAGGCAAGTTAAAAATTTCACTAGTAAGTTCAAACCAAGATAATAAACTGATCAGTTATAGCAAGAAGTTTTTTTTTACTATTTTTAAGAGAGAATTAGTGTGTATAAGAGTCAGTAAGAGTAAAGGAATCCCTAGAAGGGTTTATTAATAATAAAAAACAATAATTGGAAGATTTTATACAAGCATACAAAGATGCATTTAGGGAGACTAAAGGGTTACCACTGAATATGGAAGTGGAGCACGATATCCAACTATTTCTAGACTCCCCATTGAAAAACATTGGGTTGTACAAGTAGTGTGTTATAGAAGCAAGTGAGGTGAAGAAACAATTGTAGAAGCTACTGGAACAGGGTGTCATTCAATCGAGTACATCACTGTGTGGTTCACACATCATCATAGTGCCAAAAAAGGATGGGACTTGGTAGATTTGTTTTGATTACATGGCACTGAACAAAATCATGCTCAATAATAGGTACCCCTTGCCCAGGATTGATGATTCACTAGATCAATTGCAGCAAGAAAAATACTTAACAAAGATGGACTTAAAGTTTGGATATCACCAGGTTCAAGTTAGAGAAGAAGATACCTAGAAGACCACCTTCAAAAATAGGCAATTTTTGCATGAGTGACTAATCATGCCATTTGGCCTATGTAATGCACCAACTACGTTTATGAGGTTAATGAATGATATATTTCACCCTTTTATAGATTAATTTGTTATTGTATATTAGGATGATATATTGATATACAATGCTACATGGGAGGAGCACATATCACATTTGACACAAGTGCTAGAAACATTAAATAAGAATGAGCTACTAGAAAATCTCAAGAAGTGTGAGTTTACACAATATTTTTTGGTATATCTAAGGTTTGGGAAGATAGGGGAGGCCATCATGAAATGGTCACTGCCTACAAATGATTTTGAGGTTACGAGTTTTATTGGGGTGGCACAGTACCTAAGGAAATTCATAACCTCGCTTTTGGCAGTAGTAGCACCACTCCATGTCATAACGAAAAGTGGAAAGAGTTTTTAGTTGTGAAAAGGTCAGCAGAGGACCTTTGAGAAGTTAAATAATAAGATCAATCAAGCACCCGTTCTAGCATTAACAAACTTGCAGCAGGCCTTTGAAGTGGAGACGCATGCTAGTGGGTATGTTATGGGAGAAATCTTGATGCAGGGAGGAAGGTTTGTATGCTACCGTTCTGTAGGATTCATGGGTAAGTTCTTAATTACCCCACCTATGAAAAGAAGCTTTATGCCCCGGTGCAAGCAATGAAGAAGTGAAAGCATTATCTGATGAGAAAGGAGATAATAATCCACATAGATCACCATCCACTATAGTAATGCAAGCCCATAGTAAGCTACAATAGACCAGGCATTACAAGAGGGTGGGGTTTGTACAATAATTTCATTTAGTGATCAAGTACAGGAAGGGTAGCACAAAAAAATTGGTTGACATGCTTTAAATGTTGAAATTTGGTAGCATTAGGAGGTACTCTCACATGCCCTTAGTGTTATGCTTGTGAAAGAGGAACACCCATAAAGTGACTATGTGGGCATTGCACTAGAGTTTGGGGTTTTGGACCAAAAGGAGTGGGCTTGGAACCCAAGAAAGAGAATTTAGTATTCTAGTTTAAATGCGGGCATTGCATTAGAGTTTGGGATTTTGGACCAAAAGGAGTGGACTTGGAACCCAAGAAAGAGAATTTAATATTCTAGTTTAATGTAAACGTTGAGTTTTAGGTTCCTTGAAGGACATAATGGATTCCTAAGGTGACCCAATGACAAGTATAAATAAACAATTTGATGGAAAAGCTTAGGACAAGAAGCACAAGGATTAGTCTTCCTGTGGAGGAGCTATAAGTGATGTAGCCACAAACCTATGGAAGGAAGGAAGTCACAGGAGAAAATGACAACTAAGAGGCCAGGTCTTATGTGTTTTGGTAAAATCCAAAAGAGAACATAACTAAAGAAAGAAAGAGGTCAAGTTTTTTGGTTGAGTTAAGAGCCAAAGGAGGTCGTAGCTAATATAAGGCTATAGGTTCGTAGGCCACAGGGCCACACAAATGGGCCATTATCTTAGGGAGGAAGCCACAGACCCAAGAAGACAGACCACAGGCCTGATAGGGAAAAGGGAGGCTTCATTAGCCAGATCAAGGCTTGTTGTGGAGGCTACCACAATAAAAAACGATGTTGAGTGTGCTAAAGGACTAACAAAAGGATACAACAAAGTGATATCATCCTTTCAGGTAAGCATATCATTGTTTGAGTGAATTTAATGAGGGTTAGTTATGTTATAGTTATTAAAGGTATGCGATTTGGATGTTGTAGGTGTATTTATTTAGGTAGGGAGGGATTATAGGTCAAACTTTCCTCAACCTTAGTATTTGGTCAAAGGATTAGATTTGTATTTGGAAATTGAACAGGGATATAAAGGGCCATTATCCCTAGTATAAGAGCCTTGTGATTTTCTTATTAATGGAATAGTAAGAGACAAGTTTGGGCATTAAACTCTTATGTATTATCATTGATCTAAATGATGTTATATTTATATTGTGCAAGTTGTTTTAAAGTTACGCATTGCTAGTGTGTTTATGTTTCTAGTTGAGACATAGAACAAACCTGGGGTGCGTGGATTACATCAAATATCATAGCTTTGGTAACCCTTATGCACATGAATCCATTCACCCATGATGCATACAAAGAGGAATATTTAGAGGATGAGGACTTCAAGGAGGTGTTTCAGTGTTTGAATAGTTAAGAGTCATGTGCATGACAACGACAACACTATTGACAACCATCTCCATGATGGGTTATTCTATATGTTGGATAAGTTATATCTTCCTAAAGGTGATTGATTGCAGTTGATTAGAGAGGCTCACACCTCCAAGGTTGTTGGGCACTTTGGTGTAGGGAAGACGGTGGCTAACTTGCATAGGTACGTGTATTGGCCTAATATGCAATAAAAGGTAGCTAGTTTTATAAGCAGATGTAGGCTTTGTTGTAAAAACAAGCCTTGTAACAGGAAATAAAGTCTATATCACCCCTTACATGTACCCACTTGTCCTTTATGGGAGGTTTAAAGATAGCTAGGAAGGGACATGACTACCTGTTTGTGGTAGTTTATAGGTTCAACAAGATGTGTGTTCTAATGCCTTGTAAAATGACCATCAGTGGGAAAGAAACAACAAACTTGTTCTTTAGACAAGTTTGGGCTACACTTTGAGATACTGATGAGCATTATTCTAGATAACGACATGATCAAGGTGGATATTGGTGGTCACCCGCCTATTTCACTTGGGGCTCCACCATTGTCTATTTCAGTTTTTCAGTTTCGGCACATTTTACTGTTTTTAGCAGTTTTTCGGGTCCTAAACTTCCGGAGCCGTTTTGAGGCCCTAAACGACGTTTTTTTGGGAAAACGGAGAGCAACATGGGTGCATTGACCAATGTTTCTCATTCCAAATTTGTAGTCCTCGGATATATCTTTCTAACGAGGTATGGTACGCGTCAAACGGAGATCGTATGCCAAAGTTACGCCCCTGGGAAGTTGAAACACCAATTTACCCAAACGGGGCCCATAGTTTTAGCGCTTCATCTCCTAGGGTTAGGGTTTTGGCTGTTTAGGATTTCCCATTGTTTCTAAATGATAAATAGGCCCTCGAGCCTCATTGTAACACAGTTCAGAGGCCTGTAGCCGCCACATCTCTTCTCAGAGATAGCTACCAGCGCCCTAACTAGTTTTATTTCCATTCTGTCTGTAAGCAAAATTCAGTTCGTTGATATTAATGAAATGAAGTGTTATTTCCGCTGCATCTCTGTATTTATGTTTATGTGTTTATTCTGTTGCGTTCCTGCATAAATCCGGATCAGTGGTATCAGAGGGGTCTGATTTTTCTCAATCCTTCTTTGCATGTCCCCAACGAGGTCGGGGTATAAGGAGCTAGGGCTCGATCTGGTGGAACCTTTGCAAGATCAGCCTCGCAAACCTCGACGAACGCCCATGGGGGACGAAAAGAAAGATGAGGGAGCAGGAGATCCTATCAAAATATTGCTCGAAGAGGCCCTCGAAAGACAAAGGAACGTGATGATGGATAACTTTGCTCAGATCCTTCAACGGCTACCCACCGGCGGCGCATCTGCATCCAGCAGCCACTCTGGAGGCGCGACTCCTTTTAAGGTACAAGTAAATTTTGACATTCCCATATTTGAGGGTCAAATAGATGCGGATGCCGTAGATAGATGGTTGAATCTGTTAGAAGGATATTTCTCGGTTCATGACTTTTCAGACCGGGAGAAGATTATTTTTGCACTCCTCAAAGCTACCCCCCATGTTAAGGACTGGTGGGAAACCTACTGTGAGAACAAGGACCAGATAGAACCCTCTCTGTTCTCGGCCGTACCAACTTGGAATTCTTCCCGAGACGCCGTCAAGGAACAGTACTATCCCGTGGGGAGCTATGAGGACAAGTACATACAATGGACCACGCTGCGACAACAAAGGGATTAAGATGTGCATGAGCTGACGAAACTGTTCCATACCTTGCGCACAAAGTTGGGTATCAAAGATTCAGAGAAACATCTGGTGCTAAAGTATCGCAGTTTTCTGCACAAATACATTCAGGAGGAAATGGAGTTCCTTGACATCTCCTCGCTTGGTACGGCATACCGGTATGCTACCAAGATTGAGTAGAAATTCAAGCAGAAGAAGCGAGACTTTTGATCTGCAAATCAAAAGCAAGGGAAAGGTGCTTCCAAACCGCAGAACAAAGGACCGAGCCAAGGCATGGCGGCTAAAGACAACTCATCGAAGCCACAAGAAAAGAACAGCACCGCAAAGCCAAAGAAGGACACGGGAAAGTGGTGTGAGTTCCATAAGAGCTCCACTCACAACACAAGTGAGTGTCGGGCAAAGCAGTCGCTAGTGGCCGAGATGAGGGCTTCTGAGTCAGATGCATGCTCTGACTCCGAATCAGAACCTGAAAAGGGGAATGAAAAAGGGAAACAGATTGTTGATGCGGAGCCCAACGCCACTGTTGCCACTACAAAGGTCCAGAAGGAGGAACCGGAAGATCCAGAGGAGGAGGAACGTCTCTTCCACTCCCAGATGTGGGTAAAGGGCTCCCCTGTACAGTTCATTGTCGACAATGGGGGCCAAAAGAACCTCATTTCAGCAGACGCCGTGAAGCGGTTGGGCTTGCCGACCACAGCTCACCCACATCCATACACCATCGGGTGGCTTCACCAAGGACGAGATCTCCGCGTCAGCCGGCAGTGTCGCCTTCCCTATAGCATCAAGCCCTTCACAGATGAGGTATTATGTGACGTTGCTCCTATCGATGTTTCTGATGTATTATTAGGACAACCATACTTATGGAAGCGTCATGCTGTGTATGAATCTCGGCCTCGTGCTGTTATTGTTACTTTGGGAAATAAGTTGTACAGGATACCAGAGGTACCACCTCCTGCCGCTATCTCTTTGGTTACTGCAAAACAATGAAGTGAGCTCATTTCCCAAACCAGGAAATTCATTTTCCTGATGATCCGCCCCCAGGGCAAGAAGAAGACTGTGGCCACGACCTCCAGACAGGGCTCCTCTGCACAACAACAACAAATGGATAAGGTTGTGGAGGAGTACGGGGACATATTCACCTCACCCACAGGGGTTCCTCTGCACTGTTAGGTCAAGCACCCAATTGATCTAACCCCAGGTGCGCCGCTACCCAATGGACCGATCTATCGACGCTCTGTTCTGGAAAATGATGAAATCAAGAGGCAGATTCAGGAGCTGTTGCAGAAAGGTCACATCAGACCAAGTTCATCGCCCTGTGGGAGCCCGATCGTGTTGGTACAGAAAAAGGATGGGACGTGGAGACTCTGTATTGACTATCGGGCGCTGAACAAGATCACTGTCCGGAATAGGTACCCAATCCCACGGATTGATGACCTTCTGGATCAACTCAAAGGTGCAAAATATTTCAGCAAGATTGACCTGAAGTCTGGGTATCACCAGGTACCAATTGAACCCTCCGATGTGTGGAAGATGGCCTTCAAAGCCAAGGAAGGCCTTTTCGAATGGCTGGTCATGCCTTTTGGGTTGACGAATGCTCCCGCCACCTTCATGAGGATGATGGATGACATCTTGCGGCCATTCACCAACTCATTTGTAGTGGTGTACTTGGATGATATTCTAATCTTCAGCCAGACTTGGGAAGAGCACCTTCACCACATTCGACAAGTCCTCCAAACACTGCGGCAACACAAGTTGTGTGCCAATTTGGAGAAGTGCACTTTTGGCATGACCCAGGTTCAATATCTGGGATACATTATTGATGAAAGGGGGTGCATGTGGATCCAGCCAAGATCCAAGTCATTCGGGATTGGCCAGCCCCAACCACTATAACAGAACTTCGCAGCTTTCTGGGTCTTGCTAATTTCTATCGGAGGTTCGTGTTGGGATTCTCTCATATCACTTGGCCCTTGAGTCAAGTCACCAAGGGAGGAGCGAGAGAAAAAATTTTTTGGTCGGAACCTCAACAGAAGGCGTTCACAGAACTGAAAAACCGCCTCTGTTCTGCCCCAGTGCTCACTTTACCAGACTTGCAACAGCCATTTGAGATCGAGACAGATGCCTCCGACTATGCTATTGGGGCAGTTCTTACTCAACAGGGACATCCAGTGGCATTTCACAGTGAGACATTGTCTGACACAGTTCGCAAGTACCCCACATATGACAAAGAAATGTACTCCATTGTGCAAGCTTGTCGACAATAGAAGCATTACATTTTGGGGAAGGAAACAATCATCCATACAGACCACAGGCCCCTGCAGTTCATACAGACACAAGGGAAGTTGCAGAATGATCGCCATCAGAAGTGGTCTACATATCTGCAACAGTTTCATTTGAACATCAAGTATAAGAAGGGTAGCACTAATCATGTTGCAGACTGCCTCAGCCGACCACCGATCGTGGCGCTCACCACTGTACTCAACGCTTGTGGGCAGGAGACTTCTGATTGGCCGCTTCTCTATGAGAGTGACCCAGAATTTGGCCAAACTTACAAGGCACTCCTGGGGGGTATGCAAGTTCCAAATTTTCACCTCCAAGATGCACTTTTATGTCACATGGGACACCTTTGTGTTCCTTCAAGCGAGAGTGCCAAGATGATATGGGAAGCACACTACAGTCGAGTCGCTGGGCATTTCGGGGTCGAGAAAACAGTAGCAATCCTGCAGAAGTATTTCTATTGGCCGAACCTTCGAAAGGATGTCGAGAAGCACATCAGATCCTGCACTGCTTGTGCCATTGCTAAACCGACCATCAAGAAGCAAGGCCTATATACTCCTCTACCTACCCCTAGTCGACCTTGGGAATCCATCTCCATGGATTACATGTCGGGCCTGCCTTCTACTAAGCAGGGAAATGACTGTGTTTTTGTGGTCGTCGACAGAGTCTCGAAGATGGCCATTATGGCGGCCTGCAAGAAGAATATCACAGCAGAAGCCACTGCTAAACTCTTCTTTGAACGAGTGTGGGTGCACTTTGGGATCCCACAGCCTATCATATCAGATCGGGATAGCAGGTTCCTCAGCACATTTTGGTCCAGCCTCTGGTCGATGTTGGATACCAAGCTCACCAAGTCCACAGCTTTCCATCCCCAAACATATGGCCAGACAGAGGTCGTCAACAGAATGATTGTACACATTCTGCGCATGTACAATTCAAAGCATCCACGCACATGGGACGAGAGCCTCCCCTATGTACAACATAGTTATAATCGGGCTTTCCACAGTTCAATCGGCCATAGCCCCTTTCAGGTGGGCTTGGGATTCCAGCCACTATGTCCCATTGACGTAGCCATGCCATTTGCAGCTGCTCAGGCCAATTCAGCTCATGTACAGTCTGAAGTTGACAAAGCCAGTAGCTTCATCGAGCGCATTCAACACATCCGCCAACAAGTTCATGATATATTGGACAGAGCCAATGCCAAGTACAAGCAACACCATGATCAACACCGGGTGCCACACAACTTCCAGGTGCGTGACAAAGGATGGCTACATTTGCAGAAGAAGCGCCTCACTGGACCCCACCGCAAGCTTCGCCCGCTCCGATACGGGCCGTACACCATCACCAAGGTTGTAGGGAACAATTCATTCGAGCTCAATATTCCACCATTCCTTGGTCTGCACCCAGTCTTCAATGTGGATCGCCTTCGTCCTTACTTCCCACCTCTACTGGACACCTCGGACATTGCAGAACAACTCACACCAACTGAGTTAAATCCAGACTGCATGGAACAGGCCACCACAGATTGCATCATGGACATGCAAATCAAGAACACTTGCCAGCAGAAGATCCAACTATATCGGGTTGTCAAAGCCGGCCAACTCCTGCACCAAGGAAAGTGGTTCACCAGGGACCAAGTTCAGCAGAAATTTCCTCATCTCATGGAGGAACTTAACGCAATGGGGACCATTGCTTCCTAAGGGGGGAGGAATGATCCAGGAGGATATTGGTGGTCACCCGCCTATTCCACTTGGGGCTCCACCATTGTCTATTTCAGTTTTTCAGTTTCGGCACAGTTTACTATTTTTAGCAGTTTTTCGGGTCCTAAACTTCTGGAGCCGTTTTGAGGCCCTAAACAACGTTTTTTGGGAAAACGGAGAGCAACATGGGTCCATGGATCGATGTTGCTCGTTCCAAATTTGTATTCCTCGGATAGATCTTTCTAACGAGGTATGGTACGCGTCAAACAGAGATCGCATGCCAAAGTTACGCCCCTGGGAAGTTGAAACACCAATTTACCCAAACGGGGCCCATAGTTTTGGCGCTTCATCTCCTAGGGTTAGGGTTTTGGCTGTTTAGGATTTCCCATTGTTTCTAAATGATAAATAAGCCCTCGAGCCTCATTGTAACTCAGTTCAGAGGCCTGTAGCCGCCACATCTCTTCTCAGAGATAGCTACCAGCGCCCTAGCTAGTTTTATTTCCATTCTGTCTGTAAGCAAATTTCAGTTCTTTGATATTAATGAAATGAAGTGTTATTTCCGCTGCATCTATGTATTTATGTTTATATGTTTATTCTGTTGCGTTCCTGCATAAATCCGGATCACGACACAAGATTTCTTAATGCAATTTGGAATACATTATGGGAGAATATGGACAAGAATTTTAAGAGTTCTACAACATTCCATCCATAAACATATGGGTAGATAGAAGTAGCCAATGGGACTTTGGTGCAACTTTTGAGGGGTTACGATTAGAAACATCTGAATACTTGTGATGGAAATTTGGTATATATACAACACTCTTATAACATAGTAGTCCACACTTCTACTAGTAAGTCCCCATTTGAAAATTGTTTCGGATATTTTCCACCTTCACCTTTGGATAATGCATATAGGAAACAAGGAGGAGTAAGGGAGGATCTTACAGGGGATTCCTTGAGGGTTGAAAAATTATTGAGAAGATTAGGAAAATCCATATAAAGGTACAACAGACATGTAGAAGTCATATGAGAAATATAATTCAATGCATGATCAACACAAAGCATAGAAGTCATTCAAGGTGGGAGACAGAGTATGGCTACAATTGAACAAGGAGAGGCTACAAGGTCACGGTAAAAAAATCAAGGCTTTGTGATATGGTCCCTTTGAGATACTAGAAAAGGTGGGAGATAATGCCTATAGACTCATTATACCCCCATACATGCACATTGACTCCGTTGTGAATGGAGAGAATTTGAAACTATATGAGCCTTCCATGTTATATCGAGAAGAGGAGCAGGTCTTACCTTATGTAAATAATTTGGCACTAAATTCTCATGTAGAGTTAACAAAAGATAATTTTTTGCAAAAGAGGACCAAAACTACAAGAAAGGGGCATCATTATCTCTGACATATTGGGTTGAAAGGAAAAATTCTAAGAAATGATAAATGGTACACCAGAAAGAAGGTGGAGGATAAATTTTCTCACTGCATTCAGTGAAAGCTTATAAGAACCAAAAGCCTCCCAAAATGGGGAGGTGTGATCTAGATTGGATCATTATATTCTTTTTCATCCATCTCAATTCTCTCAAAGTGGAAAAAAAGGAGGAATCAACTCACATGACCATTTTACTAGTGGGACGCATTTTGGCAAATTGGGGTCTGAAACCTTTCAGGAGCATTTTGAGGCATCAAACGAATTTTTTTTTTTGGGTTGGGGGTGAGGGGGGGAGAAGGGGGGATTTCCCAATTTAGTTCCACACCTTTTTTTTTCCTATTATACACACAGATACCTTTCTAGTGGTGCAAGAATCATCTTAATCAAAGTCCATATGCAAAAGTTATTCCACTCATAAGTTGACCTTCCTTTTTTGACCACCATAATTTGAGAGGATGCTACATCAGCTTTCATTATTCAAATAAAAGGGGATAGCCACGTGATCATGATGAATAATACTCTAGAGTGATCCATATTGTAACTTTGAATATGAGTTGAAGGAGACAAACCTAACCACTAGTAGGCTCAAGCTCTGTTATAACCAGACTGCCAAGAGTAAAATGGATTCCATTATTTTTCGATTTCATTTGTTCCATAAATGAGAAGAGTAGATGAAAGGGATAGGGAGGGACCACACAAAGATGATTTCTGCACTGTAGTAGCCCATAGGCCATAGGACTTACTTCTTTGTACTTGCATTAATTTTCTATTCAGAGAAAGAGAACAGAGCAGCCTTACCTTATAGCTGGGTTTTCTCTCAAAATGTTTCCCAAGATATATTTTGTGTCAATCATGGTTTGTGTGTTTTTATATCTTTGTTCTCCATTTTCTGCATAATTATAATTTGCATGCATACACAATATGTTGAAAAGTGTAACTAGGTCAGTCTTCATGTTGACTATGTAATTATGTACTTATGAAAAAGAAGAAGTCAAAATAATAATACATATATTTTTTGTACTTGCTTCTGGGTTTCATGAGCAAGATTATTAAGTAGATGGAATTCTTCTTGATGTCCATTAGGTTTGAGTTAAGTGTCATATTCATGAAATATCTAGTCTAGCCATATGCTCCAAGACCTTGTGGAAGAAGAGTATCTAACAACCCTCAAACAACGTTGAAGACATTCTCCTAAACACCCTCAAGATAGCCTTATTCAACGCTGGAAAATAATATGTTAAAGGCAACTTACAACCTTCGTGAAAGTCATCCTAAATGTTGGTTGACGGGTCAACCTAAAAGCCAGTCTTAGCGTTGTATATATAAACCTGTTCTGCGGCCATTTGGACAATAACAATTGCGGATATCTATGAGTAAAAAGTGCAGAAAAACAACAGGAAAAAGTGTGGATAAAGGACAGAGAAAAGTTCGGACTTGTGGCATAAATATGTGGATGAGATTGAAGGTTAAGGCAAACAAACTAAAGTGATAATATTTGCAGATTGCTTTGAACTATATTGTAGACTTCAGGAAGAAGTAATAGTCCGTATTTTTGTATGAATTAAGGGTCAGAAATACATTATATATATGATGTTACAGAATTCAGAGGAAACATGAGAGAAAAGTACAGCAGTCCAAGTGCGAATTTGGTTAACGAAGGTCCTGAAGTATATTCACTCACATAGTGCATAAAAGAGATCAATTTGAAAGGTGTGAAAATATACCGAGTTCTCTAGGTCAAGTGTAGAACAATGAAAATTGTTATAAAGGAGAAGAGTCGAGTTTTGGATCATCTAAAGAAGCTATATCAAGGTCTTGGAAGCATATCTACGTCAAGGGTCTAAGTCTGAGTCATGGTACTTGTCATTTAAAGATCTATAAGAAGAATTCTTTGTGGGTTTTCCTCTCCAAGAGGGAGAGTTTTTTCCCTGCCTCTAGGAGCCTAATTTTGTGTGTTGTACATGTTGATAATTAACTTGATGAAAGACTAACTAAGCTCAAGAAAGAAAGACATAAGTAACGCAAGCAAGCTCACAAGTAATTATCAAAGAAGAGAATTTGTATTAATCTCTAGCCCTCCAAATTCTCAACATGGTATCATAGCTAAAGTGTTGAACTCAAGGGCTACTTGACAAAGAGACACTCCAGGAAGCAAAACCCAAAGTTTGGGTGAAACGTCAAATCAGTTTGCAAGGAAAACTCTCAAGCTATTTTTAGTAAAGGGTCAGCCTTTCAGGAAAATAATCTTTGCCATCAAATATTTACATTCAAGACATTGTTAAGAAAAGGACATTATCTTTTGAAGGCATCCTTTACCATCAAGGATCCAAGATCACCTAGATTAAAGAATTCTATCTTGGAAGAAGTTCCTAACCTCTTCTTCATCATCAAGGAAGTTGTTGAAGGAGAAATTCACTCTCTCAAGTAAGTATGTATGACTTCATCTGAATCTGTCAAAATGATTTATTGTTTAGAAAGCAGCAAATTGGCTGGGTTATACAAATTCAATGCATGGAAGAAAAGGACAGATCTGAAGCTAATTGAAAATGAAGTTATGGGCTCCATGGAAGGATCTACAATTCAACCTCCAAAAGAAGACATTCTATCATATATCAAATACATGCAGGGATACATAAGAGCCCGAAGGATTCTTATAGAATCCATAAAAGACTCTCTCATTCCCTGTGTATTAAAGCTAGAATCCTCAAAAGAAATATATGATAAATTGGTGGAACTCTTCTGGAAAGGTTCTACAAAGGAAATAATATCCCTAAGACAAAATATATACAAATTGAGAATGTCAAAGGAAGGAATAATTCTATATCTGATGGATATTTTCGCAATACGAGAACAACTACTGAATTTGGGAGAAGTATTGTTGTAATATTCCCAAATGGGAAAAGCAGGAATATAGAACAAAATGCTTGAAGTAGCAGTGTAAAACATCACACCAAGATATGAGGCCAATATGGAGCTTCTTTATTCATCATAATAGCAGCAAACATGTACAAAATAACGGGGTACAAAGCATATAACAAGATCCAACAAGCCTCCAATAGATAAATCCCCTCCATAATGAGGTTATGCTACTACAAAAAATGCCGGAAGACTGCTACATCGCAGTCATAACAGCATTGCAACAGAAAATGAATACACGAAAGATAAAATGGATGATATATGCCTCAAAGATAATATACAATGAAGATCAAGGCTCTATACAACCTCCTACAAAGAACCCAAGAGGTTTTTCAGAAATACACCAATATACAATAAACAAACCAAAGCCCTAAGGCTGAAGATTCACTGCAACAATACAGCTGGAAAGATGTGGCTGATCTGATATGGCAAAGAATATAGCCTCCTCCAATAGAATCTCTAGATTAAAGGTTGATCCCTTCTCTAGAAAACCTTCTCCCCAAATGGTGTACTGAAACCACCCCTGCAACTCCTCCCTAAAATAACGCAGTCCAAGACAGAAACTGCATTGTAGGGGAAAATGATAATATGGCCTAGTGCCAAATGCTGCAATAAGGCTCAAGGGCCTTTCTCATTAGCCTCCCAATGGAAGGAAACCTTCCTCCACTGACAAACAGCTCAGAAACCACCCAAATGTATTCTCCACTGCTGCAACCTGCAACACAGCACAACCCTCTGCATAAACTGTGTTGTAGATGAAAGATGGAGCTTGGCCTAATGCCAGATAGTGGAAATGTAGTGAAATCACTTCTCCTGAGCAGGCACTCAAAGTACCCAGAGGATGAAGGTGGGATTCCCGCTCAAGAACACCCTGTGCTAAACAACACTGCAGTCTTAGCTAAACAACTAAAGAGAGAAAACAAGTCTTAACAAACCACATCAAAATAATAATCTACAACATGTCCTTTATGGTTTCCATCCCCTTCCTTATATAAGTGGTGAGCTTCCTCACCCTTGGCCCCACTCATTAAAGCCATTACTTCCATGCATGGAGTCTCCCTCCAAAACTGTGTTGTCCCACAATGAATGCCACTCCTCCATGACAGCGCTGTTGATTTGGTCAAAGTTCACCGAGTCTACATGCTCCAGCCCCTTTTCACACATAAGGGTGCTTTATCAAGCCACTAAAGTGATCTCCTTTCACATTAACAATGATTTTATTCCTACTAAGGAGATTTATGGGTCTCCATAACCTCTTATTCAGCAAATTAAGAAGCAAAAGAAAAATTTAATACCAACTAGCTCATGGCTAATTGGGAATATTACAGTCCTCCCCTCCCAAATGTTGCTTGTCCTCAAGAAACTGTAAAGGTGAGTGCTGAAACTCTTCTCCTCCTTCCTTGGTGACACCTCCATGTGATAAGCTCTCCTCATAAGCCAAGCGTCTCCCAATCCATCCCTCCATGAAATGCTCCTCCCAAATTCTCATATGCAAATGGCTCATCCCACAAGGAAGAAAAAGACCCAATGAAGCAATCATGGTTTTCCCAATGTTCTCCCTGAAACATGAAGCACAAGAAACATGGAGAATCTCTCTCCCAAAGGGCATGTTCACTCCTCCCATCCTTCCTCCATTCATTCCCATAATAAGAATAAGAACATCATCAATGTATGGGATCAAAACCAAGGACACATAAAATTCCATATGCGGTTATGGAGGTGGATCATAGTCCCACATGTGGAACCATCGCAGTATATCTCCTGACTGCCTCAGATAGTGATATGGTAAGTGGTTTCCCCACCACTTACTTGCTGCTATAGTCTTATCAAAAGTTTTGAGAAGGTGAGTAATGTTTGGTGCTTTTGGAGTGCACCCTGAATGATATATCACCTCCCTATATCCTCCTAGGGAGTGGCTATGCTCAACACTGTTTATGGCCCAAAGTTGACCATGAAATTTATAAGGAAGAATTCTAACACTTGGAGTAATGGTCTGCACATGTATGGTTAAGGAATGCACATATTCATTATATAAATCATTATGCATACAAAAATGATTCTTACCATATGATTTTTTCACACAAATGGAGTGGTCCATAGATAGATCCCCCCTCATTACCCAAGAGGAAAGAGGTGGTGGTGGTATCTCCTCCATCTCCACATGATCCATGCATCTCCTCAAATGCTGATATATCTCCTCTTCAAATCCTTCCCAAGTAAACCCCTCCATGATAGTATGGTATGACCTCATGGAATAAATGTGGCTGAAGAGAAAATCTTCATGTGTTGCATGTAGAAACTTCTCCTTGAGCTTGGATGCTCTAGATATTAATATCCTACCATGATAGTAGATGACCTCATCTTTGACTGAATATCCCTCCTCTTGTAGTTGGTCATCAAGTATCATACAAGTAAAAAGATCCTTGGAATAATCCACCAACAACTAGGATTTCCAATATGGATCTATCCTCCATAGTAACAGCGGTGATGATCTGTTATGTAAAACATCTGTCATGTGGCTGCCCTCCTCTTTGACACCTCCCATGCCAAAGTTACATACCGGGATGCTGCTATCCTCTCTCTGCTAATCTTCTAGTAGTTGCTCATGCTCTAGTAAAGAGTGAAGCTTTTGGAGGTTAGTCTTCCACGGGAAGCTATCACCTATCCAAAACATCCTGAGTTTGGCCAAGGTATGCATGAGTGGCCACCATACTCTACCATGTGTGGAATATTTCTCCCCAAGTGAGAACATTTTCTAAGCCTCCAAAGTCAAGGAATAGTCTCCTTGCACCATGATGGTGCCATCCTCCGACCCTGTAGAATTCTCTCTCAGCGCAAGTTGTGGTGTGAGAGTGGGTAATGATGATAGTGGGAGAATTTCTCCCTCCTCCTTAAGTCTACCCAAGACTCTCCACGATGTACCATGACCTCCCAATGTTCCCACTCCTCCTGGATCTATGAGTGGTGCAACATGTTTTGAGACATTTCTCACCAAATCCTGATCAGGTGGCCTCCCAGGTGGTTTGCCACAAAATAGTAATGTCTCATGGGTCAAAGTCATGTGCATAATAGATGGGACTATCATGTACTTGCTTCCACTGTGAAAATCCAACTTTGTTTTCTGTGTGGAAGTTTTTTGATATTTGGGTACTACTCTCAATGATGCAAGAGTCCCTCCAATTGGAGCAATTTCTCCATTCTCACCTCGTGGTGGTGGTGGATCATCTCCTGTTATCCCAGCGCTATGACCTCCTTCTGGTTCTTCTTCTTCCTCCTCCTCATCATCTGAAAAGACCTCTATATAGTGTGCCTTCCTTGTTGCACATCTATGTCTGGGTGCCCATGATTCTTGGCATGTGAAGCAAAGCTTCTGTCTCCTCAAATCTCTTCGGACATCATGACTAAGAGGTACTTTGTTTTGGATATCCTTTGAAAAGGAGCCTTCTCATCTTTTCCCTTTGATGGAAAAGTGGGCATTTGCTGAAATTTTGCCTTTGCTTTTGGCAAGGCATCTTGTAGATCTCTAGCCCTTTCAATGGCATCTTGAAGGGTAGTGGGCTTGGTAGATTTAACCAACCCATGAAGAGGTTATGCTCGCCCATCAATAAACATATAGACCCTCCTTGTTGTAGATAAATCATGAACCATAACAGAAAGTTTTAGAAATTCAGAAATATAAGTTTCTGGATTACCTGATTGTTTGAGCTTTGCTAGCCCTATGAAAGGTGCCTCTGGATCTCTTCAATCAAACCTCTCCACCAACCTCCTTATGAACTCTGAATATGCAATCACATTGGCATGACCCAATGTAGATAGACCATGAAACCACCAATCATGTGCCTTACCCTCAAGGTGCAACGATGCTATCTTGATGGCCTCCATCTCTGGTACTTGGTTCAGCTAGAAGTAGGTGTCTAGCTTCTCTACCCATGATTTGGCAGTGCATTTAGATGACCCATCAAAGTTGGGTAAGAAAATCTTCCCATAGTCCGGTGTAGATCATGATTTTGTATGAATCCTCCACCTCTATTGTGATGTCGGGGTCTCCTATTGTCCTTGATCTAACAAAATTCTTGAAAACTCAAATGATCCTTGAATCTCTGAGATTTAGACTCATAATCCATGAAATAGTCTTCAAGAGTTTCTTGTTCTTGAAACCCTCCATTTCCCATTGCTAAGAATGTAGCCATTGTAGAACGTTGGGAAACCTGCTGCTTCACTGGTTGATCACTCTAATGATGAGAAATGCCGGAGCCTTCACCATGTAGAAACCATTTAGGGGATTCCTTGTGTCTATCCTTCCTCATCTCCTTTATTTATCTTACAATGTCTTGCATAGTTCGAAGAATAAGCTTAGGAAACTCTTTGTCATCCTCTTCTCCTGATAAAAGGGGTTTTACCCTTGTCTTCTTTATCATCTGTATAATCATACTTCCAGTTTCTTCTGAGATACCTCTTCTCTCTATCTGGGAGAGGATATCCTTCTTCTAATGACATATTGGCTTAATATGCACAAGATGAGCCAAGATTATGCTCCGATACCACTGTAATATTCCCAAATGGGAAAAGCAGGAATATAGAACAAAATTCTTGAAATAGCAGTGTAAAACATCACATCAAGATATGAGGCCAATATGGAGCTTCTTTATTCATCATAACAGCAGAAAAAATGTACAAAATAATGGGGCACAAAGCATATAACAAGATCCAACAAGCCTCCAATAGATAAATCCCCTCAATAATGAGGTGTTGCTACTACACAAAATGCCGGAAGACTACTACAGTGCAGTCGTAAGAGCACTGTTACAGAAAATGAATGCAAAAAAGATAAAATGGCTGATATATGCCTCAAAGATAATATACAATGAAGATAAAGGCTTTATACAACCTCCAACAAAGAACCCAAGAGGGTTTTCAACAATACACCAATATACAAGAAATGAACCAAAGCCCTAGGGCTGAAGATTCACTGCAACAATACAACTGGAAAGATGTGGCTGATATGATATGGCAAAGAATATAGCCTCCTCCAATAAACTCTCTAGATGAAAGGTTGATCCCTTCTCTAGAAAACCTTCTCCCCAAATGGTGTATTGAAACCACCCATGCAACTGCTCCCTAAAATAACGCAGTCCAAGACAGAAAATACGTTGTAGGGGCAAATGATAATGTTCCCTGGTGCCAAATGCTACAATAAGACCCAAGGGCCTTCCTCACTAGAATCCCAATGGAAGGAAACCTTCCTCTACTGACAAGCAACTCAAAAACCACCCAAATGTATTCTCCACTGTTGCAACCTACAACACAGCACAACCCTCTACAGAAACTGCACTGTAGATGATAGATGGAGCTTGGCCTAATACCAAATAATGGAAATGTAGTGCAATCACTTATCCTGAGGAGGCACTCAAAGTCTCCCGAGGATGAAGGTGGGATTCCCTCTCGGGAACACCCTGTGCTAAACAACACTGCAGTCTTAGCTAAACAACTAAAGAGAGAAAACAGTTATTAACAGACCATATCAAAATAATAATCTGCAACATGTTCTCTATGGCTGCCATACCCTTCCTTATTAAGTGGTGAGATTCCTCACCCTTGGCCCCACTCATTAAAGCCACTACTTCCATGCATGGAGTCTCCCTCCAAAACTACATTGTCCCACAATGAATGCCACTCCTCCATGGCAGCACTGTTGATTTGGTCAAAGTTGACCCAATCTACATGCTCCAGCCCCTTTTCACACATAAGGGTGCTTTATCAAGCCACTAAAGTGATCTCCTTTCACATTAGTAGTGATTTTATTCCTACTAAGGAGATTTATGGGTCTCCATACCCTCTTATTCAGAAAATTAAGAAGCAAAATCAAAATTTAATATTCCAACTAGCTCGTGGCTAATTGGGAATATTACAAATTTCTAATCGAGAAATAATCACTATGGTAAAAAATGTATTTTTGAAAGAATGGAGAGATTCCTCTTCCAGCATAGATGGGAGAGAAGAAGCCATGTCATTCCAAAGTCTAGGTAAGATAAAAGAATCAAGAAAGAAAGAAGGATCAAGAGAAGAGAATCAAGCCTTTACCACCATGTCCGGGAAGAAAGGAAGATTCGGTAAATTTGGTCCTCAAAATAAAAAGAGAAATGCAGACAAAGCACTATGCTTCGGATGTAATTATCTTGGGCATTATAACTGAGATTGTCCTAGATTTAGAAAGGACAAGAGGAAAAAGGAAGAATCCCATATAAGAGAAGAACCTGATGAAAAGAAATCTAAGAAAGAAGAAGAGAGGGATCTCAACTATGATAAGGATCTTCTTCTCCTTTAAGTGATTTCTCTTGGTTGTAAAGTAGTATGATAGGAAGAAATGTATATTATAGCATCATGATAAAAGCATGATAGGAGCTCTTGGTGTAGTAGCTCCGGGGAAAACCTCTCTGATAAATATTTTGATGGAAGGCAGTCATCAAGATCAAGGATCATCATGGAAACATATTTCTGAGATGTGATGGCATATTGATGGCGCAGGCCAAGGGAATGAAGCTCTTCATTCTTAAGAAATTGCTACAGGATGGCTCAAGGGTAAAAGGTACGAGGTATGTATATATTTATATAATGACATTGGATGCTGTGAAGTCATGTCATATGGTTGCAGGTAATATTTAGAAGTATGATCTATGGAGGAATATCTCTTCGTGCACGAACAGATGAAATCAACATAATATTTCCTCATGGAATATGAGGTGGTTGTATATGAACGAGAAACTAAAAAAGTTGTAAATTCCTAGGAATGAAGAATGTGTAGAGAGGAAGAGATCATGAAATTCAACCATGTCAAGAGGGAGTTATCATCCGGAAGCCAAGAAGATGTGACTAAGAGATCTCTCGGGAAGATATGTAGACTCCGATTGAAGTCTGGTAAAGAAGAAGACCCTTGGAAAAACATATCATTAGGAGATGTGTCAATCTGTATAGAGGATGTCGATGCCTACAATAAGATGTCATGGTGAAAGATCATCACTTAGGTAACCTTTTGTTTTAAAAGGTTCATATGTATATGTTTATCTAGATGAATTTGTGCAGGGCTGCTAATCATGAGAAAGGATACATGATCCTTGGAGATGATTTGAAGGAAAGCAGCATGGCATAATGGTGGGCCAGATGAGAAATATTGATGAATCACTTTCCGGTAGTGGACATGACTCATGACTAAAAGTGATCGATGATATGTGCCCTATGAAGCCAAAAGTTGAAGATTCCTCAATATCGAAATCCATGACATCGAGGGAAGGAATTCTTCATGAGTAGCTGGATTGTTGTTGCAGGACCCTGGTTGAGAGGGAGCCTGGTGGTAAGTTTCTTATTTGGAAGAAACTTGAAGTATGTCCCTCTTGTATTAAGAAGGAGAGACGTATGTAATTCTCTATTACATGTGTCATGCACTAGATCAGGACTAACAACCGTAAGTCTTAGTGAAGGCCATGTGAAGAGAATGGATAGACAAATCATTCTGGTCTTCACCTGGAAGATAGAATGGAGGATTGGGTAATCATTTGGTATTCAATACTCTTTGAGAATGAGATAGGGCATTCAAGATAAGAGTAGTCGTGGACCAATATTCTTTGAGGGTTGGCTACCCAAGAGAAGAATAGTCCAAGAAGGTCATACTCTGGGAACACCTAGGTGGGGTATGTACCTTGGAGAGACAATGACTATGGTGTCTATTAGTCACGTGTCTCACCAGCAATGTAGCCCATTATATCGTTGAGAGATGCGGTTGTTAGTCAAAGCCTTGCACTAGGACAATGTTGGTTGATATGATGCTATACAGATGAAATTACCAATCTGATTCTTCATATGAGATTCTTTAGTTTGAAAGTGACCATGTACTTGTATGAATACCTCCCTAGTTAAGAGGGACTATTGAAAAGTGTAACTAGGTTGATCTTCATGTTGACTATCTAATTATGTACTTATGAAAAAGAAGAAGTCAAAATAATAATATATATATTTTTGTTGTAATTGTTTCATGGGTTTCATGAGCAAGATTTATTAAGTAGATGGACTTCTTCTTGATGTCCATTAGGTTTGATTTAAGTGTCATATTCATGAAATATCTAGTCTAGCCATATGCTCCAAGACCTTGTGGAAGAAGAGCACCTAACATTCCTCAAACAACATTGAAGACATTCTCCTAAATACCCTCAAGACAACCTTATTCAACGCTGGAAAATAATATGTTAAAGACAGCTTACAAGCTTTGTGAAAGTCAACCTAAATGTTGGTTGAAGGGTCAGCCTAAAATCCAGTCTTAACACTGTATATATAAACCTGTTATGCGGCCATTTGGACAATAACAATTGCATATATGAGTAAAAATTGCGGAAAAACAACAGGAAAAAGTATGGATAAAGGACAGGGAAAGTTTGGACTTGTGACAGAAATATGGGGATGAGATACAAGGTTAAGGCATAAAAACTAAAGTGATAATATTTGTGGATTTCTCTAAACTATATTGCAGACTTCAGGAAGAAGTAATAGTTTGGATTTTTGTATGAATTAAGGGTCAGGAAGCTATTATATATATCATGTTACGGAATTCAGAGACAACGTGACACAAAAGTACAACAATCCAAGTGTGAATTTGTTTAACGAAGGTCCTAAAGTATATTCACTCACATAGTGCATAAAAGAGATCAATTTGAAAGGTGTGAAAAGAGACTGATTTCTCTAGGTCAAGTGCAGAATAGTGCAGATCGTTATGAAGGAGAAGAGTCGAGTTTTGGATAATCTAAAGAAGCTATGTCAAGGTCTTGGATGCATATCTAGGTCAAGGGTTTGATTCTGGGTCATGGTACTTGTCATTTGAAGATCTATAAGAAGAATTCTTTGCGGGTTTTCCTCTCCAAGAGGGAGAGGTTTTTCCCTGGCTCTAGGAGCCTAAATTTGTGTCTCGTACATGTTGATAATTAACTTGATGAAAGACTAACTAAGCTAAAGAAAGAAATATATAAGTAACTCAAGAAAGCTCACAAGTAATTATCAAAGAAGAGAATTTGTATTAATCTCTAGCCCACCAAATTCTCAACACAATAAACAATGATTTATAGATCTAGAAAATCTAAAGAGGAATAAACCCTCATAGTGCATATTTTGGATTTTTAAGTATAATTTTATCATATCTGTTGTGACGAACTGTCCAATGGAATATCTACGATAGTTAATGAATTAGCAATTCTATTAGATCCTTGTGACATCTCTTTAGAATGTCACGATATCTCTAGAAATTGGATTAAATTTTTATGTAGGACAATGCCAATTTCTTATATGAATCTATTGTTTTTTTAATAACTAGAAGAATTAACAACTAGATTGAGCTTGTACTCATGTGATATGGGGTTGATGATGGCTACTACCACTATAACCACTTGGTGCTTATGAATGCCCTATCACAGACATGGGGTAATCATGGTTTGAACATGTGGCCTTTACTCAAGGATTTCCTTGAGGGTACACCTTGTCACCAACTGGTCTACACCCTAGGGGCTTTAAAAAAGGAAGACATGGGGTGGGATTTCTTCCCATTATGTGTGCATAGGAAATAAGGTCATTTAATATAATCTCTCTTGGTGCAACCACAAGTTTAACCATTACCTAAATTTTCCCCTATGTGAATAGAACCTTTCCCAATAATTAAAAACTCTTCACCTTCCATCATTGTATCCAAAACTTATGGGACTTCAAGAATATATTGGTACATCACATTCTATTAATATGTTTAATCAATAATATTTTAAATTTGTTTTAAATAACAAAGAAAATAAGGATCCAAAATAACATATATTTACAAGGATATTGTGAAGACATTACTTATGAATAGGGGTTTAAGGACATCAAAACCAACTCCAAGAAATACACTTGTAATAACAAGAGGGTAGGTGTAAGATTCATAGCTAAAATTCTATACATGCTTTAGTCTAAAACTCATTGGCTTATTAAGAGTTTTTTTTGGTGGTTTATCCTTCTATGTTATGGCCCAATTTGCTTCATTTCTTCCATTTTCAGTCAAATGAATCAACACTTTAACTCTCATTTATTCATTGTACTATAATATTTTGATTTTATTGGCCTCTAAAATCTTACTAGAGAAATAAATTGAAAATTTTAAGGATTTTATCACGAAAAAGTATTAATTTTCTACAAAGTTCAAAAATGATATGAAATGCCACATGCACAATAAAACCTACTATCATATATTCTAATAGTATAAGTGCAATTATATAAGGTTGATTTCCTTTTAAGATATCCCCTGCATACAAAGTCTAACAACATATTGACATTAAAAAATTGGTATTATTTTCCCTTAAGTGATTATACCTACTTAATAGTTAAGCCTTGTAGACTTGTAATGGAAAAGGGAAATGACTTATATTGATCTTATTTCTCCCCAGGTTTCATCCCTCATAAAAATATGAAGATTATCTTAATTATATTTCATATCTTCCATTTTCAATAAAATTACTGAACATTTTAACTCTTTCTTTTTCATTGCACTATAATATTTTCATTTGATTAACCTCTAAAATCCTATTAGAGAAATAAACTTCAAAATTTTAAGGACTTTATCACAAAAATGTATTAATTTTATATAAAGTTTTAAAAACTATATGATTACTACATGTGCAATAAAATTGTAATTCAATTGGTTTAATTTCAATTATCATTTAAACAATATTTAGCCTAGATCCATCTTAACTCTGAATCTACCAAGTACCAAGAGGGATCAAATCTCTTTTCACTCTAAAAGAGGTTTAAATCTCAAGATATTTGATCTCTATAGCTTGGTAGATCTAGAGTTAAGATGGATCTAGGCTAGTTTAATTATTAATTATAATTATTTGTTTTATTTTAGTTTTAGTTTTAGTTTTATGTAATTTGACAAGTCACAATGTTTTATTGAGAATATAATTATTAATTATTATATTATAATATATATATGTATATATATTACTAAGTCAAAATGTTAAATATGACATTACAACGTCTCTACGGTACTAGGTTCCACCTCTAGGTGCCATTAATGTAATTTTTGTCAACATATACAAGCAATGTAGGTAAAGGCTTTGGGTTATCATAAATGAGACTTGCTCAAATTCCCTAGAAGACATTTATAGACAATTATGTCAAGAAAATGTTTACTTAATCAAAATAAACAATTGCTACCATAAATCAATACTAAGATGAAATGTTGATGACAATAAAAGCTAAGAATTTTGTCTATTGCTCATGTCCAACTTTCCTATGCAACTATGACGATGTCATTTTTTGATAGGGTTAAACATAAGACTTCACTATAAACTTTATACTTGAAACCATGGTGCTAAGAGAAGTACAAGATCATCCATATTGTTTTATTTTTTTGAAATTTTAAAACTAAAGTAGAGTGAGTATATGTATAGTTAAATTCATTGAACAACCCAAAATATAAATCCACCATCAAATTACATTAATAATTAATATTATAAAAATATAACCACTTTAAACGGAAAAAATAAACATTTAATTATTAAATTTAAAATTTTTAAATATCATATACTATTTATTTATTAGCTTTCAATTATACTAACCCAACTCATATTAAAATATAATATTAAACTTATTATAAAATGTGAAAAACATTACTTTTAAACTATAATACTCAACTTTTATATTCACTCAAAATTAACATTTATTATAAAATATATAAATATAATATAATTTGCACCCAAAAAAAAACACACACACAACTTAAACTTATAAATATTAAATAGCATCCCTTGATATCATATATCACAAATAATCCAGGTATATATTCTTAAATACTTTATAAATATAAAATAACATGCCTTGATATCATATATCACAAATAATCCAGGAATATATTTTTACTCCATACACACTGAGCACCATTATATAACATTACCCATATAATTATGTTACCACATTGCTATGACACGAGCATTATTGTCAATGTTACATTATTCTGACTGGACTATTTTACATGTGTTAATATAAAAATATAAAATTAATAATTTAAATTTAAAATAGACATATATTAAAGAGCCACGTGAAAGCCATTAGTATATTTTTGTGTTTTATAAATACTACACCCAGAAGGTAAATTCATTAATAAAAATCTCTAAACCTTCTGTGTACTCGACCTTTTAATAATACGTGTAAGTTATATTTTTAGGAAGGTAAATTCATTAATAAAAATCAGTAAACAGTCTGTGTACTCGACTTTTTAATAATAAATGTAAGTTATATTGTTATAAAATTAAAAACACTACGATTCACATAATTTTCACTCAAAGAAAACACGAGTTGTCTAACCAGATGGAGGAATTGTTTGGATGGCTAAAATTGGCTGGAATCTGGGTCAAAAAATTTAAGAATTTTTACAGTAAGAGTCTTTGAATCATGATTTGATGGCGGAAATGGATTCAGCACTATCAAAAACCTCTAAGGCGCCCAAAATATTAAAGTTTGATAGTTATAAAGTGGATTTTTAAAAATCTCTCTCAAATTTTCTTAAAATCTTACTGAAATTTCCATAATTTTCAAGACAAAAAACAGTTTAGTTAGACTACGGCCATATATAACAAAACAGATTTTAAGGATTGCTCCATTTTTTTTCATAAATAGTGAAGTTAGTAAATAGTAGTGTTCTATGGAGTTCGACGCGAAGACCGAGAAGCAATGATGTATGAATATTCCACACCAGTCAAATGTAACCGTTGAAGAGGGAGTGGGAGGAATATTTCTGACATGCCATCATGATAATCACCGTCAGATCAGAGAGTGGGAGCGTAAGGAGTAAGTATGGAAAGAATTATGGTTTTTGAAGGCCAGAAAAGCTGGGCTAAAAAGCTATCTTCTGTTCTTTATAAATCCTTTGCCTAGACATAAGTCAAATCTGGGTGTTGATATTTCCCTATTTTGTGGTGAAGGAGATGACAGAAGGTAAATTGAGAGGTCTTTAATGCCTACCTGTTAGGGATAGTTTGGCTGCATGCATCAATGTATTCTTGGAGGTCTGTAATGCCTCTGAAAATCGATGATCAGATGCAGAATTATTGTTTTCATGGAAGCCCGGCCTGTAGGTTCCTTGCAGATTTCATTTACAACTTATTTTATAAGTAATGCTGAATTCTTTTTTTTTACTGGATACTAATATAGTTTCTTCTTCTAACAAATTTATTAGCAGTTATGTTCTGATATGTTTGTATCAATATTTTTTTTGTTTCAACATTTATTCTCTGCTCTGTTCTGTTTGTATCAATAATTTTCTATTTCACCAATTTCATTTATTCTGTTCTGCATGTCAGATTACTTTTGAAGTTCAAGGTGCTACAAATTTGCATTTAATGGAGAATGATGGATGGATTGAAAAATAATTAATGCTTTCTTGGATGCACATCCTCTGTTTCAGGTATTTGTGATTTATTGCTTTTGTTTCCACTCAATGGACTGTGAAATGATCTTTAATACAGGCTAAATATGTATGATCAGTTAGAGTAACAGGAATTATGTCTTTCATGGATGCACAACTAAGTTTCTTGGAAGATTTATTCACAACCTATTTTAGAAGTATTTCTGAGTTCTTTTTCTTAGCATTTTCCCAACAAGTTTATGTAGCAGTATTTATTCTTTTCAATTTGTATCAATAATTTATTTATCCTTTCTCTGCTTTGTATTTCCCATGTCAAACTAGTTACAGATTTGTCCTTAATGCGGTATTAAAAGATGGATAGGAGGAAGTACTGGAGCACATCCTGTGGATTTAAATTTTATTGGATGCACATCCTGCGGATTTACTGGAGCGATCATTCACCACCAATTTTTACAGGTACTTGCAAATTCTCTTGGTCATTTGAGGCGCTTAATAACAGTGATGTATCAATTCTTTTCAATTTGTATCAATAATTTATTTATTCTTTCTCTGCTTTGTATTTTCCATGTGAGACTAGTTACAGTGATGCACTTTAATTTTGAAAGATAAATTTAAATTTATGTAACAATGAGAAGTATGTTCTGTTCTCTTCCGTATCGATAAATGTTAGGTTCTGTTTTCTTATCTGTGTTGAGAATTGCTTTGATATGCCTTATATCAGACTAATTTTGGTAGATGTAGTCCTTCCATGCCTGTGGCTATGGCCAATACTTATTCCATTCAGTGCTCGGTTTTCTTAATTTTTAAAGGTCCAAAACTAACCTGAATATATGCGACCTGACTAGAAACTTCCAGGCCCTAAAAATTATGGCGTTATTGGGATGACTGTGTAAACACATTTTCAATCCACTGGTTAATGAAAACAGAGTATCCGGCTTACCGACATCGTAGGTCATGACCGGGGTGCCCGATACCACAGGCTACGTCCACGGTGCCCGGTCCAGTCCAGAGGCCACGATCAAAACGTGCAGCACACGGCTTTGCTGGCTGGAGTTTTTGTCGAGCGTATCGAATGATGATAACCACAGGTCACGAGCAAAGCGTCTGACACGTGGTTTGCGTTTGGTGGATAAGATTTAGGCACCCTGACACCGTGACATATTGAATGAACATAAAATCAAATTCTAATAGAAAAGAAAGAAAGAGAAAGTCATTTAGATGGACTTGGGTTTAAGAGTAGATGTTTTTGGCTATTGCCAACTTATTTTTATTGGTGCACTCGGTGTAGGCTAGTTTTTCACAGGCTACATTTACTTCATAATTGCGTAGTCCAAAAAAGTAGTGTTTTGGTTTTTGAAAAAATATGGCAAAGATTTTATCAGAGTTTACAATTGTTAAACTATAGTATTTTGAAAGCTTTAAGAGTTTTTGATAGTGCTGAATCTATTTCCACAATAAAAAATGGATTCCAAACACTCCAACTACTGATTTTTTGAATTTTAGTTGATCAGATTCCGGCAAAAAAACTGTCGTCCAGGGTATTCCACTGCCTGGGTAGACAACTTCCTTTATAATTTTGGTGTAGAACTTTCACTTAATAGGAGTTTTTATTCACAACTTTCACTACTGGATTAAATTAGGGTTTAATTTTTTTAATTTTGGATTATATTTTGAAGTATTTAATTTTTACATTTTAAAATTTTCTAGTATTCTTGTTGTAGGTGTAAAACACATTTTTCAATTTGAGAAAAAAAAATCAGTGTCCATTTTATATGTGGAGAAAGCTTATGTTTTGGGTGAAGAATGTATTGTTGCAAGGCTGTTTTTCATAAATTAGTTTTAAGTTATAATTTTGTTGTAAAAATTTCATTTATTAGAAGTTTTTTATTCAAGTCTTGATTAAATTAGGGTTTAATTTTTTAATTTTTTATTAAATTTTGAAGTATTTAATTTTCACATATATTTTGAAATTTGAGAAACTTATTAGTATTCTTGTTATATGTGTGGAAAACTTACTATCCATTAGAAAATGATGTTTAACATGTAAACTTTTAATTTTCATTAATTTTGCTACTTCAATGTTTTGTTTTATGTGTGTGTGTCTGACAATGATGTTGAGATCATAGGTCTAGGATGACCCTCATATTGGATAGAAGAATAATTTACACAATTGTGAGATGCTTTTGCTAGGATTGTGTGAGCCTAAACACCTCACAAGATAGTTTTTATTCTTCACGGTTTCCTCCAACCCTCAAACCTTCCCCATGAGATTTGAACTTGTGCCCTAACAGAGACTAAACCCCACATAAAAATAAAAGCATATATATCTTATTGCTTTAAACAAACTTCACAGTTATGTTTTCATAACCACACATGTAAATATGTTGTACTGTGAAGTTTCTTTAAAGATATTGTCTCATCACCAAGTTGATTCACGAGAATAACATTTTATTCAATAATTGCTTCCCTTGCAATATTTGTTGGAATTAATGCTCACACTAATGTAATAAGTCACATTTTATAAGTGACAAATTAGTTTGTGAGTTGTAATAGGTGGTTGGGATATTTTCTCAACTTCTCCTCCTAAATTAGGAATAACTTAGAGCTGATAACAAGCTAAAAACTCTATATAGTAGAATTATAGCAAAATTTGATACATTTTTTTGTGTGCTTAAGAAATATCAATTTGGTATCAAAGCAAGGTTGGGCCTCACTCCCTCGTGGAATTCCAAGCGCATAGGGAAAATAAAATGGTGTGTTGTTTGTGCTATTTGTATTAATGGTTTGTCCATCATTTGATATAGTTGTTTCCTAGGAGACTATTTTGGTATAGCTATTGTTCACTAGCTATTGCCTGAAAATATTTGGTCCCTCGCATTATCAATCATGGGCTAGTGGTATCCATTATGGGGTGAGGATATCAGATCTTGACGCCATTGGAAGTCGTGGGCATCTCCTATTTATCAACCACTTCCCAAGGTGTCTGTTCCATCGATGCATATCAAGCATGAACAATTGCTAGTGAAGGTCATTGTCACACGAAAAATCGATGATTTGTTTCTTTCAAAATCCAAGAACCCAAGATTTTTCAATTATGTTTCTAAATCCAAGAACCCAAGAACCAATGTTTTACGATTGTTTTTGGCACAAGGCTAGCTATCCACAACTAAGCATTTGGACAAAGGATGTTTGTGTGTTACCGCACTTAATGTGGTTCGATCCAGTGGCAAAATGGTGCAATAATAAATGTTGTACGATAATTGGAGGCATGCACATCTTACTGTTGTTATGCAGAATTATGATCTACGGGTAAATCAAATTCCCTAAGTGTGGTGCTAGGAATTTAGAACAACAGATGAAAGACTTTTCTATCACTTTCTCTAACATAAATAGACACACATAATGATAGAAGAACCTACTTGTGATCCAAGCACTTCTTCTTTTCTTTTTGTCGCTTTTGTTGTCGCCTTCAATGCAACTCAGAGTGCCAAATTGTTTCTTGCAAGTATAGACAGAGAACATCAAACAGATTACAATATACAGATGCCTACTTATCTTAATCACTCAAAACGACTAGATGTGAAACATATATATCATTCAAGATTTTATTGAATGAGAAATAGAAACATAAACAGATACATATATGGGAAAATTAACAACAATCTTTATTAAAGAGTAGAAGGGGAAGGTTACAACCAATGATCGATTTGATGCCACTAGTTCCAGCTTCATCCCAGCCTCATCACATCCAACATCACACCAGTAGCATATCAGTACTTTCACTCTCTCAAATGAGAATCCAACAACATTTCTTTACCCAAATTCTTCATTTCCTAGCACTAGGATCTGTGCTCAATTTATAGGGTAACTGATAGTAGTTTCTCAATGAATGACTTTCTAATAATAGGAAAGACATGTTCCCAAGTTCAGAGTTGTTAGATGGACACTTGGATTCGAAGTTTGACACATATGGACTCTTCTAGAAGGCACTGGGCATGTGGAGATTCCTGGAACAATGAGAATTCTGCCCCTAGGTGACAACGCACTCTTGAATGTTGGGAAGTGCATTGCAGTGCACCCTTGAATGGAGGATGTTGCATATGCAACGCAGTTAGTCCCTTTAGAGGTGGCGCTGATAAATTCATAAGTGATATAGCATATACTTCAAACCTTGGAAATCTCACAATAGAAGCCATGAATGATTTGTTCTTCTCTTAGGGCATATAGCAACTGAAATGTAAGGAGATGATAGACCCTATTTCATTGGTCTTGGGGATGATATCCAGTTTGACCAGGTCATGGGGGATGATGCCCAAATTGACCTATAACAGCTGCCCCCTAAAGCATGAAGTCAAAATAATAATAATATTTTTTGAATGAGATGATTTACAATGTGATGAGCTGGAACTGAAGCAGAATGGCAACCTACATCAATCTTACAATACATTACATCATGATATTTTCATCTTGATCATGAATTGTTGAGGGAGGCATTCCCATGCTCAACACATAAACTATCTAATAACATGTACATAGTGCAGAAAGTCGTCTACATTAGAATGTTTCCCAATATAGACATGCCTACAGAAATAGGCCCATGTTCAGATGACGATCTGTATGTAAGGTCACCGTACAGATGATGTGTACAACAATCCTGAAATCGCAGCCCGGATGACTGAAACTAGATCCGGGGTCTACTTATCTCATTCACTCAATCGTTCGGGTACAAGTCTAGCCATGTGAATATATGATTTGTAGTCGAACATGGTAAGACATCGTTTGATTACCAGCCAATGATGTGAGCTGTTAATAAACGCGAGAGAACCACCATTGATGTTAATGGCTCTCAAGGTACTACAGTACATTTTTTAAGGCATGAATAGATGATTTGATGTCGAACTCCAAACAAAATATTTCGTTCATAGGTCCGGAAGCGAGGATCTTGTCGATGTTGTAACAAGCTTCATGGTATTGGAAGATGATGTTTCTAAGTAAACTTCCTGGATAATGATTTGATGTTGACAGGAATTCACTTTATCACGAAAAGGGAGTTACTGATTTCGGAGACAAAATGTGACTTGATATAGCAATGTTCATGGATGACTGTCATGAAAATGAAGTTTTATGAGTATTGCAGAAGAATGAGTATTCACTGGATGACTTCTCTTGAACATATCGGCAACACTGAGATGAGTTGGTAGCATTGACCCAAAACCAAAGTGAAGGTATGATGAACCATAGGTATGAATGAACCATCAAGAAGATTACCCAACCCAAGCAGTCACGATGATGGAGTGAAGTGTCATGTTTAAGAGCGACCTGCTACCGTAAAAGTTCTGTTCACTTTCCCAAATTTTCCCCAGTCATTTGTCGACCAATACCTCTTTATTTTTTAACAAGCTTGAGGAGTATAACATATAATTGATCTATAATTCAACCCTACGGGCGAATATGCATCGCTATTTAATAATTTAACGAGTCTAGCGATAAATGAAACTCGATTATTGCCATGATCGACAAGCCCGTCGCTATTTTATGTTTTACCAAGCCTAATGACAGTGACAACCTAGTCGTTTTTCATATTTAGAGAGTTTGAAAAAGAGGACAAAAGAAAAATCCATAAGTCCTTTTTCGTAAAGTTGTCGCTTAGATCTAAAAAAGTGTAAAATGATACCTGAGAGAACCTCATAGCCATGGTTGACTAAGGTTTTTCTTTTTCGTAAATAACCTATCTCAGTCCAGAAAATGGTTAAACTTATACTGAGTAGATGTCAATTCATTTACTTTTACGAGCTTGAAAAGACAAGTACTCGACAATATTTTCACATTATCGAAGTCTAAAAAGAGCTAAAAGAAGACTCCAGGGGTTCGTTTTTCGCCATTATAGAAGCTCGAAAAAGAGATAAAAGTGCGCTTCAAGTCCTTTTTAATTTTTATCAAAGCTCGAAAAATAAGGATAAAAGTATGCTTTGTGGTCAAATCATTCTTCAAATAAATGTGCATGACTAATCTGCTATACCAGTTGTAAACCTATTTAGAACAACATTAAATGGATTAAAAATACCTGTTTCATGATAAAAAATGAATAAAACCATAGTCATAGCAATAAATATGATTTGAAAATAATAAAATGACTAATTAAAAGAGTTTTACTATTCATTTTTACCATTTGAAAGTTACCATTTGCATTTTGGAGCTCTGAACATGTTTTTTCCCCTGAACTTCAGCCACTGATTGCGATCGATTTTGTGGACTATTTTCCTCGCCATTTGATCCAGGTTGGTGCCATTAACCTCCTCTTTCCTTTAGTATTATTTTTGCTTCATTTCATTGCAATTTTTTAGGGATTTGGGTCCCTTAGGGTAAATTTAATTTGCAAACAGGGAAAAGCACCCTTGAATGTCGAAAGGTGTGTTGCAGTGCACTGGAATTGAAGGCCAGATGCACTTGCAACACATTGTCGCTTGACCAGGGATGCATTGGACGCAATTCACATTTTTGTTTTTTGCAGTGTGCCTAAATTTTACCTAGTTTTTTGCATGAAATGGGTCCTAATGAATCTTATGGTTGTGTTTCAGGGATTCAACGAACCAAAACAAAAATTACTTGGAGGGAAAGAGAACATGACAAATAAAACATGATTACCCTAAATGATCCGGGTACTGTAAGAGCCCTTAGAGACTATGGGTTACTGAAGTACTTTCGATTATCTGGTATGAGGCAACAGATGGAACTTTTGGAGTTCCTTGTTCGTGCATGGGATCCAGCGATTGAGGCATTTCATATTGGGAACAAGGTGGTCTCAATTTTAGTGGAGGATATCTATTTTCTGACAGACTTGTCGAGGAGAGACCTACCCATTTCTCTCTCAGGGTCTGCTCTCGGAGGAGAGATAGTGATAGATTATATATTGTAGTATTGCAATCTAGGGGCAGAGCCTAGCAAGGATGGGAAAATAAACATCCGTGATGTTCGTGATTTTCCATTGAGAACCATCTTATTCATGATTGCAAAGCTTGCTGGTACCGCTACACTACACGTAGCAAACAGATCTTACATGTAGTATGCACTAGAGTGCATGGAACCAACAGTTTTCAACTGGACTAAAGTTGTACTCTCTCAAATGAAAGAAAAACTCAGCGAGGCAAAGGGAGGGAGGAAGAAAAATTTCAACTATGGTTCGATCCTCATTTCTTTTACCTTAGAGCGGATTCCACTGATGCAGCCTCAACATGTGACGCTGGGTATATCTAACCCTATCGATCCAAGGATGCAGAGATGGGTAGAACTGATGACTAGACATGTTGGTCAATCGACCATCATGTTCTTGACTGCATTCTTCGCTTGGTTTAGGTGATATATTATCGCCATCGATGACTATGCATATGTAGGCATCGACTTCCGAGGAGATCTAGATTTAGTTTTACCCGAAGGCGCTTAGTGGGGTGGAATTGGTAAGAATGTTTTGACCATGTTTTTTTATTTTTCTAAGGTTTATACATGTTTTTTGTATTTTGATGTTTTCCCAAGACTAATCCAAAGTTTTGATGTAATGCAGATGTGGGTCGAGTTCGACGAGTGGGAGAGCCAGAGCATGGAGCGGATGAACCAACAGAGAGGGTTGTCGGGAGAGCAGTCCTTTAGCATTCGGATATGGATGAGACTCTTATTGAGCTTCAACAACACATACAGGGGTTGAACTTCGGGATTCTGGATTTCTGGATCGAAGAGTTACCCATGCGACTGCAGCGCCATACTATTGGCGTTCTTAACCACTAGATGCGGTTACTGCGTAGGATAGCTAGATCAATAGCATGTTATCATGAGAACCACTAGTTTACTTGTGACATGTTACATACATTTTGAGATCAAATGACAAATGTGTCTTGGGCACAAATTTTGCAAAAACCTATAACTATCTATATATTTGATTTCAGTGTTTTCATATGTTTATTGCACAATCATGTTCAATTATGTGAATGTATCTTTACAAGTGTCGCAAATGTCTGTTTATATCATAATTCGCTAAATAATCAGTTAATGTGTTCAAGTTTCTGGAAATGTGTTGATATTAAATGAAATCAAAATGTCTTTCCAAAAGTCGACCTCTTAGGAACATACGATGCAGTGTTGGGATTTTGATAGTATAAACACTAGTAAGTTGTAGTACCACAAGTTGTGAGTCTAACCTAATAATGATGCGATTAATACCAAATGAAATGGAATCAGAAAGAATTTCGATCAATGTGCTATACTCAGCAATGTTTTTTGTAGATCGACCAATACAAATCCCTTGAAAACTCACTAACTCACCGTTCGGAGCAAAAATGGCCCACGCTGCAGAGGATAGATTCTGTGTACTATGACTAGCACCATCAGCATACCCAACAAATGGTTCCAAAGATTCAGACATTTGCGATGAAATGTAAAGTGGATTACTAACTTCAAGAAAACTCTATAAAAACAAATTGCGATGAAATGTAAAGTGGATTACTAACTTCAAGAAAACTCTATAAAAACAAACTAAGATAGTAAATGCAAATCAACAACATATATACAATATAATACAAAAAATTACTATGCTCATGTTTAAGCATAGTAACGTTTCAAATACAACTCATT
The DNA here is from genome assembly GCA_034641835.2 of Pinus albicaulis. NCBI lineage: Eukaryota > Viridiplantae > Streptophyta > Pinopsida > Pinales > Pinaceae > Pinus > Pinus albicaulis. The sequence goes on from CM076580.1 coordinate 290,622,746, forward strand.
CTGGGGTTGTGCCAAGGGAATTCCATCGTAATCTACCAAGTCGTAGGCACCCTTAGCAAGAACTATTTTGACAATATAGGGGCCATGCCATAATGGTTCAAATTTCCCTGTACCTATTACATCAGCTTCCTGATCATAAAGAAGGACCAGGTCACCCTCTGAGAAAATGTAAGGCTGGACATGCTTGTTGTATTGCGCCTTTATACGTCTTTTATGCGCTTCATTAGCCAATTTGGCTTCACGACGCATTTCATCAAGATGGATGAGGTTAAAAATACACGCTTCTTCAGTAGAGGTGTCAAGTAATAAGTCGATTGTGAGTTTTAACAACAATATTTCACATTGGATTGGCAAGATAGCTTCTTGACCATACACCAATTGAAAGGGGGTAAATCCAGTTGCGTTTCTCACCGAGGTTCAGTACACCTACAACGCCGAGTATAGGATTAAATTCCAATTTCATTTATAAACTCCTATCATTCGTTGAAGCATTCATTTAAGAATCTTGTCAATAGCCTCAACTTGTCCATTTGATTGTGGATAATAAGGAGTAGAACTATCATGTGACAATCCTAATTTGGAAGTCAACTCATTCATCATATGATTGCGAAAATTTAATCCATGATCTATGATTATAGTTTGTGGGACCCCAAATCGTGAAATGACACGATTAAAGAAAAACAATGCAGTTTTTTGTCCTGTGTTGTTGAATGTAGGCATCGCTTTGGCCCACTTGGTAAAGTAGTCTACTGCGACAATAATATAACCATGCCCCTCAGACGAACAAGGGTTACAGGTCATGAATTCAATGCCCCATTTTGAAAATCGTCCCACAGAGACAACAAGATGCATTGGCGCTGGTGATTTGCGGATTTTACAATAAAATATCTGGCACGCGTGACAACTAACCGCGAGGATGCAGTCGCGAAATGTGGTAGTCCAAAATTAACCAGTGCAAAGTATCTTCTATGCAGTAGTGTATCCAGATAAATTTCTACCACAATCCCCAGCATGACAATCATTTAAAACCCTTTCGGCCTCCTCATGAGTGAGGCACCTTCTTAAAATTGTATCGACACCATGACGATAAAGTGTATCACCTACGATCAAATAATCTTTGGCTTGGTATCGAATACATCATTGGTCAGAGCGAGAGGTATCAAGCCAAAAAGTCTAGGTTTGGAGATAAATCATAAAATACCCATACCAAAGATCAGATGATCCAATCAGAAACAGAGACTCATTAGGAATAGATGGTTCTGATGTAGTAGCAGTAATATCAGAGGGAAGGTCACAGAGAAGCTCAGCCAAAACTAAATACTTCTTTGACTTGGATTTGATGAATTCCAAATCAAATTCCTGCAAAATGGCAATACATTTTGAATACTTTCCCCCCAGCAATTGACGTGATAATATGTAAGTCATGGGGTTACAATCTGAAATGAAAATGGTCTTCCAGAACAGGATATAATGGAAAAATATTTGGACAGCTTGAACAACTGCCAGGGCAAGATTTTCTACGTATGGATACTTCACTATCATTGAGATTATGACTCAAATAATATATAGGATGTTCTATCCAATTTTCTACTTGGACCAATACCATAGCAATGGTCGTATCAGCCACAACGATATATAAGAAATAATCACTTTGATAATTGGGGGGATACATAAATGACTCCCAGACAAGAGTATCCTTGACAGCATCAAAAGAAGCTTGCGCAACCTTATCCCAATGGAAGGGAATCCCCTTTTTCACGAGTTGAGTAAGGTATGAACCTCCTTAGGAAGTTACCCTTTCCCTAAAGTTTGTGTAACTGAAGCAAATTTGATGGCATGGGAAAATCAAGAATGGTCTACACCTTCAGTGGTTCGATTCGAATTCCTTCTTTTAAGACGATGAACCCTAGAAAATGACCAAAACTAACACAAAACACACATTTATGTGGATTGAGGTGTATTTTTTAGTGTCTGCAGCGTAAAAATATAGCTCTCAAATGCATCGGGTGATCAGTCTGGTTTCGTGAATGCGGGGGTAAATTGTCTAGATAGGGTTGAACAATGTGCTTGATGTCATTGAAAGCACAATCCATTGCTCTCTGAAAATTTTCTCCGACGTTCTTTAAACCAAACAGGAGTTTCCGATAAGTGAATGTGCCCCAGGGACAAATGAATGTTGTGTTATATTGGTCCTCTGAGCGGATATTGATTTGATTGTAGCCAGAAAATCCATCCATGAACGAAAATATTTTGCATCCAGCACAATCGTCAATAATCTGGTCGATAAAGGGAGTAGGATAGTTGTCTTTTGGACAAGCAAGATTGACATCCCAATAATTTACACACACTCTGATGGTTCCTTGTTTTTTCATAACAGGAACGATGTTGGAAACCCACTCAGTTAGCGGAACAGGGTAAATGAAACCAGCACACAAAATTTTTTCAACTTCTACTTTAATGGCAGCGACCTTCTTCAAATGAATAGGATGAAGGCGTTGATGTACCAACTTGATATGAGGGTACATATTAATTGTGTGTTCAACGATACTAGTATCTATGCCTGGCATTTCCTCGTAAGACCAAGCAAATACATCACAAAATTCACGAAAGAGAGAGAGATATATTTCAAGTTTTGATGGAGAACAAGACACGTCGAGATGAATATTTTCTACAACACCCAGTTTGGTTGAAATATCGATAGAAATGGTTTCTTCAATATTTGATAAATTTCGCTCGGAATTGATTTCATTAATAGGAAAAGAATTCGAAAAGATTGTTTTGATCGATGGGTGATATATTTCACTAAGATTATCTTCTTCGTAATCTTGAAGATGGGAGTGATGACGATGATCTTTCTATGGTTCTCCTTCTTGCATCATGGATTAATATTCTCATCTATCAAGAAATTTGAGGAAAAAGGATCAAATGGAGTACCATAATCTAACGAACAATCAACCCAAACAACCGGCAACGATGATTTCGGATTCGCCGCCCAAGCCATGTATATTGATTGCTATGCCAGCTCAATTGGGTTGGGCAGCATAAACTCATCCAACATAACAACTTTAGAATCACCTGTAATCTTCCTTAAGCTAGATGGAGTGGAAGATATCATGTAGTAGGTCTCTATGCTTGCAATTTTTGTTGACGTCGCAGGCGGAGGTAATGCAAAGGTTCCCATGAGAGTGGAATCCTTTAAGAGTCCGACACCAATGTTCTGAAGTGCGAGTTGGGGTGCGTGAACTAACAGAATGCTTCTAGTTACCTGGGAACTGGAGGCAAAGAAGGATAGTTGATTGATGACTGTGATGACACCTTTATGTGGAAAGGCGATCATTCTAAAATATGTAGAAAAAATCGCAATCATAGCATATACCCATGGCCTTCCGAGAAAAATATTGTATTCAAGGGATCCGTCAATGACCTCAACTTCAACATTCACTGTTTTTCCCCCTAGTTCAACATGCAGGTTATTGATAATACCACAAGGCTCATATGTATGTCCGTTGACATATTTCAACGTCGTAGGCGATTGAGATAGGCGCGACGAGCCAAGTGACTTCCAGCAGTTTAGAGACATAATGCACGTAGATGCTCCCTAATCAATAATAGTACGATGAACAAGGTGATTGAGAACATTTACTTGGATGGAGAATGCCAATTTTGCTAGTAACTACGGCACATAGCCTGTATGATTAAAGACTACAAGATTGGAATCTGTCAAATCAATTCCACCAATTGCCGACAACAAAACCTGCTTCTGGGAGGGACAATTTTGAAGTACCTCAAGCGCTGAGATAGCTGAAGGGGATTGAGCCAAATCTTCAACTATATTATAATGTCGATTTATGAACGACTCCTTTCGGTGGATTAATTGTCAATTCAGGAATAGCAATTGGTGGTATCGATTCCGTAGACGGATTTGTGGTCAAGGTGTTAGGTTGATCAGTAGCCTGACTATCGTAATATTTATTACACATTGACACCAAAACATCAGTTGATGGCTTTGTGACAGACAACATAAGCACTTGGGAACTAGAATCTGGATCCGTAGCAACCAAATTTGTGTCTGGATTCGAAAATGGATCTATCAACATAGTGGATGCATGCGAGGTCTTAACCAATTTTGAGACTTCGACGCAATGAGGACAATCCAAAACAAAGTGTTCCTCATTACAGATTATGCAAGCGTAATGAGGTTTCCGGTTTCCAGTCGTGATCAGATGATCTTTCTTGCGGGGTAGAAATTTGCTTTTTCTTTGATTTCCCCTTTTTCTTCTTCCGGGTTGCTTGTCACTTTTCCCCTTGTCATATGACACGGCATGGATTTCGGAAGAAGGCGCAGGATCAGATGCAGTAGAGTGATGTGCGCTTTCAGTACCGATCATACTGTCTTCGACATGATCGTCCTTAGATGGAGGAGGAACAGTAAAATTATATCGCGGCGCGTTGGGAATTTTATCGTAGAGCATGCCAGACTTAGTGTAAATCAAGTCTAAATATTGGGCATGAGCAATGACTTGCTTTTCAGTGACAACGCCACCCTTAGCCACATCCTCAGTTATAGATGGTAACAGGGACTTAATGAACCACTCAGCAAGGAGATGATCATGAACAAATGTCTTAACCATTCTACGATGATGACGCCACTCATGAATATGATAAAAAATGTGAGTAGCATTAGTCTGCTTAAAATTAGTCAAGAGTTTCGTTCCAGTTTCATATCGTATGGGTAACTGGAAGTGGGTAAAAAATACAGTAGCTAGGGAAGTGAAATTATCAAATGAAGCTCTTGGTAACTCAATGTACCATTTCATAGTCGAACCAGTGAGCGTACGCTGGAAAAGACGTAGTTGAATGAAATCATCATTTAGGGAGTTAGATGAACACCACAAATGATAAGTCATGACATGCATTGACGAGTCTTCCCCAAGGTTTCCATTGAACTTAGGAATATCCGAGGGTAATTTATGAGGTGTCACCGGCCACCAAGGAGCATAGTTGATTAGGTCATTGGTGAGCCGATTTAAATCCAGTAACTCTAAAGTTGCAACAAAGGGCAACTGTCGACTAAGGTCGAGTTAAGCATAGCCAGGTTTGATAAGCAAATGATTGAGGATTCTGTTGACCAAAACATAGGTACGCTACTTGTTGAAATGTAAGGTTGTGGCATTTGCGCTTGTGTCTGCCAAGGGGTTTGTCCACCAATATTATAACCCAAACTAGGATAGCTTGGATTCAGCGGCGGATAGGTATAACCTGGTTGCAGCTGTGACATCCCATAATATGGTAATCCAGCTTGTGAATAAATGATTCCGGATACAGGTGGTTGTTGCAAACGAGCCAAAGGAGTTAGAGTCTGAGGGCCTAATACTTGAGGGTATTGGGTTGAAGGACCCACCTGAGATGATTGAGGTACAAAAGTTTGAGTCTGTAACAGGGGTAAAGATGTATTATCAAGTGGAGTTGATGTGGGTGCAACAGGTTGAACCAGTTGATACGAGTGTACAACCATTTTTGGTTGCATGGGTAGAGTGGGCAACCACTGACAACATTCATTCCAACATTAGGATGACCAAATAATGGTGGAGTACTGTCGAAGTGGGTGACCATAGGTTACCCCCCAACATGAGGAGTATAATAAAATGGAAAAAAAATTTCTCCAAATGCAGGGAGTCCAGTTGAAATTGTACTGGATGGAATATACACAGATGGACCAGGTTGATATTGCCCTGATGACGTGTATAAAGGATCAAGCCGTTCAGTGCCCACTATATATTTACCAGTTAGAATACCAGACGATGACATTGGTGAAGTCCATGGGTTTGAGGATGCACCAGAGAAGGTTCCAGATAAATATTGGTAACTAGGTGGGATGGAAGGGCCACCATATAAACGTGACTCTGGTGAATTTGTGAACCAACAAGGTAGCAAGAGCAGGTGCTGTTTCAATTGGAATAGATGGTCCATCCGAAGATGTTGGCTCAGGCATGGTTTTCCGACCAAATGTATACCCTATTGGATCTACGGGAACTCTAATAGACATAGGATCAAAAAAAGCAAAGGCATGTGACTGAGGAAAAGACTCTTACAGGTAAAGCTCCGCCCCAAAATGAGTTGGAGTTAAAGGTGTTTTGTCTTGTGGTATTTCTTCAATCAAAATTAAACCAGGTGGAAGGATTTCGCCATCAGGCCCAAAGTATATTTCAGGAGGTTGACTGCGCGATATGGAAGACTCAATGGCTACAATAGATTGCGGGGCGACCGATACAAGAACAACTTCCGGTCGTTCGACTTCGAGATTTAGATGTTCTAGAAAAAAAGTGACAGGATCCGAATGAAATTCCAGTTGAACAATGTCATGTTCGGGAGGTATGGTCTCACTGATTGGATGGATCGTGACCACGGGTAGCTGTGAGGACTCCGTCTTGACAACAGTAGATGAACTAGGATTTGTAGAAACAAATTGTGTCGACTCTGGTGTGAGGATGATATCGCACCAAAGGTACTAATAGTACTAGTTTCAGTAGAGCAATGTCGCCTTCGCTGACGCGAACGACGGGGAAAGGGATTTTATTCCATGACGACTGATTTATTTTATGACCAAAAACAAATAAACAAAATAAAAGGGGTAATTCTAGGCAAAATGTTTACCAAGTAATTTTGAACTGTAGAATACCTATTGGCGAACCAAGAAGTACGGGTAGGCAATCTCCTCAAATGTTGTGTTCGGTGTATCACAAGTTACAAGGTAGCTGACTCGGTTCACTATGGATGGATATCAACCTAAATTTTTCCTCCCAATATAACCGAAGGTACGTGGAGGCCCAAGTCCATATTAGCGTTGTCTAATGCGAAACCACAAAGTGAGAGCAACCCCTTATACTTTTCGTATTAGAACACCGTCTAATATACCCAAAGGTAAGTGGACAAGCTCTGATATACTTACCTACTTGGAGTGAGGTATCACACTCGGAATGTATCGCAAACAAGTTAATGACAATTGCTATGTTTAACAATGTCGGAACACGTCTCTAGCCTAGACCTTTTAAATGTTATTGTAATGGTTCCAATGCTTTCGTAGGTAAAGTGATGTAAATTTTAAGTTGATCTTGTTTAAAAATTTTCCTTTTGAGGTTCACCGCGTGATGTGATGGAAAGTCCTAAAAATGCAAACTAAAATGATAAGAAAACTTTTCAATTTTATCTTTTTCAATGAAAATCCTAGCTACTGAGGGAAAGAGCAATCATTTTTGAGAGCAAACAACATAGAGCACAAACTAAAATGAAACTTTCCTAACTTGTTCCTATGCAGCACACACAATTCACTATATGCACATGTATGTTTTTTTTTCAGCTCCTTTAATGAAACTTTCCTAACTTGTTCCTATGCAGCACACACAATTCACTATATGCACATGTATGTTTTTTTTTTTTTTCAGCTCCTTTAATGTGAATGCAAGAAAGGAAACTATATGCATCAAATCAACAAAAAACAAATGTTTTCTTCTTTGAGAAACGAGGAATTTAACAACAATTTCTCTTTTAGGAAAAATGAAGAATGGAACTGCAATTTTTCCTACAGGAAACGAAGAATTTAACGACAATTTCCTTTACGAAAACAAATGGATCTAATGCATAAATAAAATACTTTTAATTTGATTTTCCAATGATAAATAAAAACACTAAAGAGACATTGAACAAATTTACTTTTCAAATGAGGAAAAATCAGGTAAGTTCACTGGTCTCTAAGAGGTATTAGACAATTGAAAACACTGCAAACAAATGGCTGAGAATGATGGCAATGACAAATTTGAATGGAATTTGGTTGGTTGAGGGGGCAACACAGTCTCTAAGGGGAGACAGTGTGTTGCAATGCACCACTAAGTGAAAGATAGTGCACTGCAGTGCACTATGTCTTGACCAACGGGGCATTGGGCGCAATAGTGATTGAAAATGCAAGCTACAGAACACACTTCTAATGAAATTATTTCATTCAAAAGTCTAATAACTTAAAGTAGATGCTACTAATGAGGGTTAGCAGAGGAAAAAACACCAATAATGAAAGGAAACTCCCCAGTGGAGTCACCAATTTGTTATGCAGAATTATGATCTACGGGTAAATCAAATTCCCTAAGTGTGGTGATAGGCACTTAGAACAAAAGATGAAAGACTTTGCTATCACTTTCTCTAACATAAATAAACACACAGAATGATAGAAGAACCTACTTGTGATCCAAGCGCTTCTTCTTCTCTTTCTGTTGCTTTTGTTGTCCCCTTCAATCCAACTCAGATTGCCAGATTGTTTCTTGCAAGTATAAATAGAGAACATCAAACAGATTGCAATATACAAATGCCTAATTATCTTAATCACTCAAATCGACTAGATGTTAAACATATATATCATTCAAGATTCCATTGCATGAGAAATAGAAACATAAACAGATACATATATGGGAAAATGAACATCAATCTTTATTAAAGAGTAGAAGGGGAAGTTTCCAACCAATGATCGATTTGATGCCACCAGCTCCAGCTTCATCCCAGCCTCATCACATCCAACATCACACCAGAAACATATCAGAACTTTCACTCTCTCAAATGAGAATCCAAGAACATTTCTTTACCAAAATTCTTCCTTTCCTAGCACTAGGATCTGTGCTCAATTTATAGGGAAATTGATGGTAGTTTCTCAATGAATGACTTTCTAATAATAGGAAATACATGTTCCCAAGTTCATAAGTGTTAGATGGACACTTGGATTCAATGTTTGACACATATGGACTCTTATAGAAGGCACTGGCCATGTGGATATTCCCAGAACAATGAGAATTTTACTCCCAAGTGACCAACGCACTCTTGAATGTTGGGAAGTGCATTGCAATGCACCCTTGAATGGAGGATGTTGCATATGCAATGCAGTTAGTCCCTTTAGAGGCAGTGTTGGCGAGTTCATAAGTGATATAACATATACTTCAAACCTTGGGAATTTCAAAATAGAAGCCATGAATGATTTGTGAGTCTTCTCTTAGGGCATATAGCAACTAAAATGTAAGGTGATGATAGACCCTATTTCATTGGTCCTGGGGATGATGTCCAGTTTGACCAGGTCATGGGGGATGATGCCCAAATTAACCTATAAAAATTGTGTACATTAACAAGAAGTTGCAATGAGGTCTGGTATAGTAATCTTCCACATACTTGTTCAGTTGAAGATAACGATGCTCTTACAATTCCTGACAATGCATCAATTTTGGTCCATTATATTCTCCTCTTGAAACATGGCCTATATCATTATGATCACAGGCATATTGTGTGGACTTTAATGGTATGCCTTATATATAGAAGGAAAATTTTATTCTAGGGCAAGAGAATTTGATTCCAAATATAACTATCAATGCTAATGGTCATACAAGGTTTCAAAACTCTCAAATAGAGTTATTAGTGGTGAAAGACTAATATCTTGATGGTAGTGTAGTTTGTGAAAATTCCTAGATCTGGAATCCTACTGCAACAACTGATGAGAATTCTTCTATTTGTTAATTCCTTGAACAAATTATTTTATGATGTTCTACTGTAAATATCGAAAACTCATACACTACAACCTTCACAAATTAACTACGGAAAAATATAAGTGTGGAAACAAAATCCGAGAAATAATAAATCATAGATACATGAGACCGTTATTTTTGGACCAATGTCCCCGGAAAAACCCAATGCGGGAAAACTGGTGCAACAGTTGAGGGTTTATTTATTATGCAGTAATTTTGAATACAATTTGGGATGCCTTCTTAGCAATCCTCACAGAGAATCTGACTGACAAAGATCTAGTGAGATTACCTCACACTGACACCTGCAACTCTCTGTCATCTCCACCTTCAACTCTCTCTCTGAATCGATTTCTCTTGCCAAACTTCAGCCACTAAGAAAATCGATTTGCTTGGGAAAATGAGTATCTGCTCTGGTGTGTGTTCCAAATGACCCTCAAGCTTTCTTAAATAATCTTCTAGTTGAAATTCAATGGCCTGGATTAGAAGCTAATCAATGGCTAAGATCATTTTGAATTGATCCTCGTTTTATTCTAGAAGTTACACCCACAGTTAATACCCATTAATTATTTTAATTTCCTAACTTTAGACTTAGGGTCTCATTAAAAATAATTAATTTATTAAATAAAACTGTCTCCGGGTGAAATTTCCCAAAAACGATTTATGGGTTACCTGGAATACATGTTTATGGGCCTCTCCATAAAATTTTAGACTTAGAGCACATCTGGCGCTACCACAAATCAACACTCCCTCTTAGTGAGGAATGTGCTCTAGCAAATATGCCCTGCTGCACACTGCTCTGACTCTGACGCATCTCCCTCTACGCTTCTGATCTCTGACATGCTGCCCATCAACATCTGTGTTGCTACTACAACTGTATTGATGTTGATCCTACCTTGACCAACACTGCATCCATACTACAACTCCCTCTCAACGTTGCATCTGAGGCTGAGATATCACTTGTTTCAACTACTGAAACAAATTCTCTACCATACCCATCTGCTCCCTGAAGTGAACAAACTTGGATCTTCCGGGAGCTTTGGTGAGTATGTATGCCACCTGCTTCCCTGTGGGGACGTACTGCAACTATACTGCCCCTCATTGAACACAATATCTAATAAAATGACACCTGATGTCAATGTGCTTTGACCGATCATGAAATACTGAATTCTCAGAGAGTTTGATATAACTCTGATTATCAGAGTAGATACTTGTCACTTCCATCTTTCTTTTAGACAAATTCACTAACAATTTTCTAAGCCATATGGCTTTGCACATAGCTATGCTTGCTTCCATATATTCTGACTAGTCCTTGTCCTCGTACTCATTGTCGTCCTCGTACTTCAGGGGCTAGTAATCCTTCTTTTCTTCTCGTCTCACCCGTTAGCATACAACCTTTCCCTCCTATGCGAGTACTTATTAGGCTACACATCACATTTGTTGAGCTCAGTGCTATGGATTTTTGTGTCCCACTACCCTAGGAGGTCATCCCTGATCCGATGTTGAAGGAATGGGCCTATGGTACTCTTCCAATTTACTGAACTACCTTCCCAATCTACATCTGTGAAACCACTCAATCTGACATCATCTTCGTGGGTGTATTTCAACCCATATCCGATTGTTCCCCACATATATCTAATAATGTGCCTTGCTGCTACCTAGTGTACCCTCTTTGGTTCTACCATGAACTGACTAAGGGTGTTGACAACAAAATAGATGTCTGGCCTGGTGTTGACCAGATACATGAGTGACCCAATGAGCTGCCTATAAAAGGTGGGGTCCACTTCCTTATCTTCTGATGTATCTATCTTCTTCTAGTTGGTTATCATGGGCGCTGCCATGGCCCAAAAATCCTGCATCCTGAATCACTTCAGAATTTTTGATGCATATCCAACCTTATAAAGTAATGCATCAACCCCAAGTCCTTCATCTCGAATTCAGCTTCCAAGTTCTTCTTGCAGTCCTTTATGAGCCTAGATGGTCATGTAAGGAACATATCATCTATATACAGTACCATAATAAGTGGCTCATTCTCCACCATAAAATAGTAGAGATTGGGATCTATGTCACTCTTCAAAAATCTCAACTACTTCAAGTACCTGTCAATCGGACTGTACCATGCTCTAGCTGCCTGCTTGAGCCCATATAGGGCTTTCTTCAGTATACATACATGAGATTCCTTCTCATGAGTCTCAAATCATTCAGGTTGTCCAATGTACACCTCCTCTTCTATCACCCCATTCAAGAACATTGTCTTGACATCCATTTGGTGAATTTCCCATCCCCTATTTGCTGCTAAGGACACAACAGATCTGATGGAGGTGTATCTGGAAACAGGGGTGAAGGTCTCCTCATAATCGATTCCTTCCTTCTGTACATACCCCTTGGCGACGAACCTAGCCTTTTATTTCTCTATGCTACCATTTCCAGCATACTTGATCTTGTAGATCAATCTTGAACCTACAACTGATATGTTCTATGGTTGAGACACAACTTCCCATACATCATTAGTCATGATAGAGCTATACTCCCCTACAATGGCATCCACCAAGACTTGGTGTTGTATGACCTCCTGAAAGTTATAGGATTCTTCAACGTGTGCTACCAAGGCTTGGTATCTATCAGGTTGTCTATGTTTCCTTTTCTCGGTTCTAGGAGCTCCAATAAACTCCTCTGCCTTCCTCAACATCTTTCATACTTCTTTACTAATTCTTCCAGTGGTGGTGGGTGGCTCAACCATTTCCTCTTCCTATTGTCCCATATGTTGTGAACTATCTAAGGAAATACAAGTGCTAGTTATGGTGCTTGATCCAAATGTCTGTCCACCTGCTAGTTCTTCCCCCTGCTGCTACTAGACAAGAGGAACATCCTTAGACTTCTCTCTGGGAGGAATCTCTTGGGATTTCCTAAAAGCTCTGCATTCCATGAACTTTACATCCCTTCTGAATATAATATTCCTGCTGCCTGGAATGTAGATTTTGTATGCTTTTGAGGTCTCATTGTATCCTACGAGATACCCATTCTCTACAGTCTGATCTAATTTTCTCTGTTTTTCATCTGGAATGTGACAATATGACACACTTTGAAATAGCTTGAAATGACTCACTTCTAACGTCTTCCCTATGAAGAGACTCTCGGGCGTTCTCTTTCCCAAGGCCCTATGAGGAGTCATATTTTGAATATATACAGCTATGCTGCATGCTTCTACCCATAAGAATCTAGGCAAATCCTGGTCATACAACATTGCTTTTCTTGCCCCAAAGTAGTCCCATTCTTCCGCTCTGCAACCCCATACTGCTCCGGATTATATGGAGTTTTCCATTCTCTTTTGATGCCTTATCTTGCACAGAATTCTATGAAGTCCTTGTCAGTGTACTCTCCACCATTATCTGAGCGCAATACTTTTATCTTCTTCCCTGTCATATTTTCAACCAGAGCTTTAAATTCTCTGAACCAATCAAAGACCTCATCCTTGTTCTTTAAGAAGTAGATCCAAGTTTTCATGGAGTGGCCATCAATAAAGGTGACGAAATATTCACTAACACTAAGAACTCTGGTAGACATTGGTCCCCAGATATTTGAGTATATTATCCCTAATACACTTGGATCCCTATTGTTGCTTCCGGAATATGATGATTTAGTGTAATTCCCTAGTACTCATCCTCTACATACGTCACGTGCTTGGTACTTAATACCGGAACTCCCGTAACAGTTTCTCTGATTATTCTCAAAGCTCCATGGTGTAGATGCCCCATTCATCTGTGCCACAGCTCATTCAAGTCCTTTTCTCCATTGATATTGCTTCCTACTAGTGTCATTGGAGACTCGAGCTCCAACATGTATTATTTGTTATTTCGAGTTCCAATTTGAGCCTTTTTCTTCTAGCTTGGACGCTTAACATATACTTTCCTTCTAATGAAGTAAACATCATATCCCTTGTCCTGCAACTGGGACACTGAAAGTAAATTCATTCCCAATCCTGGCACATGTAGCACATTCGTAGCTCGGAGGTTATCTCCTACTTATGTCTGAAATGTTATGGCCCCTCTTCCTACTGGGGTACACTTCGTTTTGTTTCCCATAGTAATCTAGAAGTTCATCTGTTATTCTTGATAACTTGATAAATATTATTGAACTCTAGTCATATGAGCTGAAGCCCCGCTATCAATGTACAAATCATCAGCTGATGCAGAAGTCGAAAAACAAGAAAATTCTTCTTCCAATCTGGAATATAACTATGAGATGTCATGATCTTCCATCGTGCTTTTTCTTTTCTCTGGCAGCCTCTGCAGAAAACTATGTAATCCCTCTGGGGTTCGATTTTCTGTCAATAAAGCACCACGGCTTCCCTTCAACGTAGATTCTTATGTGCCCTTGCTCAATCAAGCTCTGATACCATATAATAATTTCTAAAACGAAATTCTACTGCAGTATCTGATATTATTTCTCCTACTTATTATTCAATAATAAGTTATTTACAGAAATTACTTCAATAAATATCAAAATAAATTCTACTGCAACCTTCACAAATAATATACTGAGAGAAATATAAAGAAATGAAAGCAAAATAATGACACAGTTATTTTTGGACAATTGTCCCCGGAAAAACCCAATGTGGGAAAACCAGTGCAGCAGATGAGGGTTTTATTATTCTTCTTCAACAAAAGTTTCTTGTACAAACAGAAATCAACTGTAATGAAGAGAAATCTTTGTGATAACACTGGAGAAATTTTCTCACAAGTTTCTGATGGAAATATGATCTCTGAGAGGCCCTTCTGGCCCTCTTGCGTCACCACTGCATCAGCTCTACGTGAGGACTGTGCAGTTCTGCGTCATTTCTCCACGTTGTCCCTCTATTGCTTCTGTGTTGTCCCTTCTCTGCATTGTGTCACCTGCCCTTGCTTCCTGACTGATGTCAATTCCATCTTTGTCCTCTCCACTTGCAACTCTCCCTTAGAATTGATTTCTCTTGTCGAACTTTAGCCACTGAGAAAATCAATTTGCTTGGGCAACTGAGTATCTGCTCTGGTGTGTCTTCCAAATGACCCTCAATATTTCGTAAATAATCTTCTAGTTGACATTCAGTGACACAGAATAGAAGCTAATCAATGGCTAAGATAATTTTAACTTGATCATCGTATTCTTCTAGAAGTTATACCCACAGTTAGATTAATACCCATTAATTATTTTAACTTCCTAAGTTTAGACTTAGGGTTTCATTAAAAATAATTAATTCATTAAATAAAAATGTCTCCTAGTGGAATTTCCCAAAACGATTTATGGGTTATATGGAATACATGTGTCTAAGCCTCTCCAAAAAATTTGAGACTGAGAGCACATCTGATGCTACCACAAATCAATAGTGGCATCCTCCTTCCTTCAGTTGGTTGTTAGAGGTGTCTCCATGGGTTTACAACTCTCCATGCAGAATCTCTATAGTATCTCATTTGCATACTTGCCTTGAGACAAAAATAGTTCCCCATCGCCTTGCCATACTTCCAACTTGAGGAAGTAGTGCATGAGACCCATGTCCTTCATTTCAAATTCCCTTGCAAGGTTCCTCCTTGCAAGATCTGATCAGCTGCTCATCAATAGTTAAAATTAAATCATCAACATATAATACAATAATAAGAAATTTACCAATTTATTCCAAGATATGATAGACGTTTGTATCTGCTTCACTTTTGGTGAAGCCCAAACGAGTGAGATAGTTATTGATCTTGATGTACCAAGCAATAGGGTGCTTGTTTGAGACTGTACAATGCTCGCTTGAGTCTTCACACATGATACTCCCGATAAAATGTATGAAAACCTTTTGGTTTCTTGATGTACACCTCCTCCTAAAAAACCCCATTGAGAAATTATTTTTTTACATCCATTTGGTGGATATTCCACCCCATCTGCGCAACTAGAGCAATGATTGATCTAATGGATGAGTTGCTTGATACAAGAGAAATGGTCTCCTCATAGTTATTTCCCTCAACTTAAGAGTACTCCTTGGCCACAAATTTGGACTTATACTTCTCTATGCTTCCATCTGCCACCTGCTTAACGTTGAAGATCCATTTCGAACCCATAATTGATTTATCTGTTGGTCTTGGGACCACTTCCCAAACAATGTTCTTTATAATGGATTCGTATTCCTCCACCATTACATCAACCCATACAAGTTTGTCTATTGATTCCTCCAAAGAATATGGCTTAGTCTCTACAAGATCAGTCATTAGAGCCATGTAGCAAGTGTATTTATCAGGTGACCTTCTCTTCCTACAAAAATTTGAAGGAGCTCCAACATTCTCCCTTGCATCCTTCACAATTCTATCAACTTCCCTGGTCCTTTTTCTGCCTTCTCTGGATGGTTATGCTTCAGTGGATGTCTCCACTCTCTACTCCTCAATATTTGGTTGTTCCACAACTTCTCGGGGCTCCTCCTTTAGAGTTAAAATATATTCTTCTGGTGGGATCTGAAGCTCCCTCTCAAGAAAGCACTACACCTCTTTCTCCTCATCAAATTTTACATCCTTTTGCATAACTTCCATTATGAGGGATGGCAAGTACACAAGGTAGTTGTGAGGATTTTATGTGTAACCCAAAAATACCCCCAATTTTTTTGTTAGCTCAAGCTTCTTCCTTGATTCTTTGGAGACACGGCGATAAAAAAAAGGCCTCAAACATCCTGAAGTGTGACACATCCAGATTTCTCCCCAAGCAAACCTCCTCTAGTGTAATCAGGCCCAGAATCTGATGAAGGCTCTGGTTATGCAAACAAATTGTTTTTTTTTCATGCTTCTACCCACAAATGTAGTGGTAAGCCTTGTTCATGTGGCATAGCCCTCACAACTCCCATAATGCTATGATTCTTACTCTTAGCCACCCATTCTGTTGTGGGTTGTGGGGTTTTGACAACTCTCGTATAATTCCTTCTTTTGCACAAAAAAAAATTAAATGCATTTGACACGTACCCATCTCCATTATTGCTCCTAAGAGCCTTCACCTTCTTGTTAGTTTCTTTCTCAACCAGTGCCTTGAATTCCACGAACTTGGAGAATGTCTCATATTTCTTCAACATGAAGAGGATCTAGCACTTCCATGAGAATTCATCAATAAAAATGACAAAATATTTGTTTCTGGAAGTGGAGGTTGTCGAGAAACTTCCATAGACATCAGAGTGGATCCTTTCCAAGACTAAATGTGCTTTGTTGTCTTGATCATGGAATGTGTATTTTGTGTACTTTCCAAAGGTATATCCTTTGCATACATCCTATTTCTCAAGTGCTCCTTTAGGGAGGCAAGTAGTTATTTAATCTTCAAGGTGTCATGATGCAAATGTCCAAGTGTTCTGTGCAAAATTTCACTTACATCACGACTCTGCACTTTCTCTACCTTACTGCTAAATGAAACACAATATTCCACATCTAGCTTGTACAATTTCTTCACACGAACCTCGATTTTCTTTACCTATCCCATGGCTATGTGTCTCAGAATTATTTCCATTTACTGAAGCTCACATCATAAGCATGGTCTTCCAAAACTGTAACAAAGATGGGATTTTTCTTCAGGCCCCGAACGAACATGACATCCTTGAGTCTGGGAGGGGATCTCGATTCCCTCTGAAAGGTGATTGTACCAATCCTAGTCATGTTATACCTTCTTCCGTCCCCTAGATTGATGTGCATCTGCAAATATTTCTCCTCCAAGTCACTGAAAAACTCTCTACACCCTGTCATGTGGAACGATGCACCTAAGTCAAAGTACCATATGCTCCCCATCACTATGTTGACCACGCATGTGATACGAGTAAATTCAAAGCTCGAATTGTGAACCCAAGGCTTCACCTACTACTCCTCCTGAGGTATTATTTTTTTCTTTTTGTGTGGACACTTTGAAGTTTGTGGCATAGTGCCCAAATTCATGACAATGGAAGCATTTAATTGTGGACAAATATTTCTTCTTGCCCCCTTGGCTGGAATATAGTTTGGATTGAGATTTCTTCCCTTTTCCCTACTTTCGCTTTCCAACCAATGAAAAATTTTCTTCATCCTCGCCCTTGGATGAAGTCCCATCTCCGGTATTTCACGTTATTTCCTCTTGCACCAAATCAGACCATAAGCACTCCCAATTCGGTAGTTTCTCCCTCTCGTTCACCGAATCTTGGTAGCTATGTCAGCTCTTGGGAAGGCCTAAAAGGGTTAGGATTACCAAGTCATCTTTTGCAACATTTACACCAACCCCGCCAAGTTCATCACAAACTTGTGTGAACCTGCTCAGATACTATGGAATAGTGTCATTCTTTTGCATCTTGATATTTTAAAGTTTATCCTTGAGTGCGAGCTTCTTGTGGTCACTACTATTCTTGAACAATTTTTTCAGTGCTTTCCCATGGAGATTTGAGACAGTGTGATCCCGTACTACCTCCAATATTATTCTCCTCGCCTTAGCTACATCTTTATTCCACTGAGCAAGGTTCTGGGCATCAGATGCCTGTGGTTTTATAATATATGTCTTGATGTATTCTAGCAATCCATTGTCATCCAATACCGCCTCCATGTAATCCTTCCATGCAATGAAATTAGAGCTTCCTTCCAAGGCACACTCTAACCTCAGCCCATTGAAGGTCATCTTCTCATATCTGAAGAGATTGTGCTACACTGAACTAAAAATTCGATTCTCCTGAGAAACAACTTCAAAATTCCCGCTCTAATGTGAATCCTTCACTGATACCATGTAGAAATTATGATGTATATTTGCAATTTCTCATAAAATTTTAATCAAAATCACAAGACAAAAACCTACTCTACTGCTCTGTGGAAATCAATTCGCAATCTAGAACGTCAACTAGAAACACGTAATGAGAAATAACACACATGCACAAAATATTTTTTCCAGGAGAAAGAAATCGACTAAAAACCCCTTTGCCTGCTTGCATTAATCTGATGAATATAGATGTATTAAAATTGTTTTTCTCAACTAAGCATGACCTGCAAGTGAATAGCCTACCTCTCTACTCACAGAGAAGCTCTGACCTAGACTTAGTCAATTTTTACCTCTGCTTGAGCCCCTATTTCCTTGCGCAATTCCTTAAGAAATTAAGCCTCTATTATTTAGGATTTTCTCCAAAATTGATTGCACAATTCCCAAGGTTGATCATATGTCTTCATGCAACACCTATACACTCAAGACTAGTCTACAACCGATGTTACAATACCTTGGAATCTCCACCATAGTTGGGCAACTTGAATTCTCTGCATACACTAGCTATTTTGGGTTGATTGATCAAATAACTGGATGATCATTGAGTTTGACCGAATTCCCACTGCACAATTGCCCTTCCACTAGTTCCTCCAATAGTTAGAACTAGTTTAACTAAAAACAACTTGAAATAACTGAACTTGATTGCTACAAATTAGCAATCACACTTGGCCAACTAAGTGACAAGAGCCATGTCACTCAAGTTAACTGCATTCAAGTTGTCTAATGATGTGGAAATTTATTTTTTCTCAATTTAATCAAGAAAAATCAAATTGAGACTTTTTTGTTGCATTTTTCAACATTTTACTGAGTCAAAATGTTAAATCTGACATTACGACATCTCTACAATACTAGGTTCGACCTCTCGGTGCCATTAATGTAACTTTTGTCAACATAGACAAGCAATGTAGGTAAAGGCTTTGGGTTATCATAAATGAGACTTGCTCAAATTCCCTAGAAGACATTTATAGGAAATTATGTCAAGAAAATGTTTACTTAATCAAAATAAAACAATTGTTACCATAAATCAATACTAAGATGAAATGTTGATGACAATAAAATCTACGAGTTTTGTCTATTGCTTATGTCCAACTTGCAACCATGATGACATCATATTTTGACAGGGTTAAACATAAGGCGTTGCTATAAATTTTATACTTGAAACCATGGTGCTAAGAAAAGTACAAGATCAGCCATGTTTTTTTATTTATCTAAAGTCTTAAAACTAAGTTATGGTGACTATATGTATAGTTAAATTCATTGGACAACCCAAAATATAAGTCCACCATCAAGTTATATTTACATTGAATCTGAAATCAATATTTATCATCAATTTAGGAAATCAACATTGCATAAAAACAATATCACCCTCTTTATATTTAATAATTAATATTATAAAAATATAACCACTTTAAATGAAAAAAAATGTAATTATTAATTTTAAAATTTTAAAATATCATATACTATTTATTTATTATCTTTCAATTATACTAACCCAACTCAGATTAACTATAATTTGATATTAAACCTATTATAAAATACAAAAAAAAACATTACTTTTAAACTATAATACTCAACTTTTATATTAACTAAAAATTAACATGGGTTATAAAATATATAAATATAAATTTGACCTTTTTCAAAAAAACCAAAAAAAATATCATAGGTCACAAATAATCCAGATATATATTCTTAATACTTTATAAACATAAAATAACATGCCTTGATATCATATATCACAAATAATCGAGGCATATATTCTTACTCCATAACGGAGCACCGTTATATAACATTACCCATATAATTATTTACCACATTGCGATGACACGAGCGTTTTGTCAATATTACATTATTCTGACTGGACTATTTTACATGTGTTCATATAAAAATAAAAAATCATTATTTAAATTTAAAATAGCCATATATTAACAAGGCCCGTGAAACTCATTACTATATTTTTGTGTTTTATAAATACTACACTCGGAAGGTAAATTCATTAATAAAAATCTCTAAACCGTCTGTGTACTCGACTTTTTAATAATAAGTGTAAGTTATATTGTTTTAAAATAAAAAACACTACGACCCATATAATTTCCACTCAAAGAAAACACCAACATATATAACAAAACAGATTTGAGCTGTTGCTCCATTTTTTTCATAAATAGTGCAATTAGTAAATAGTAGTGTTCCCTGGAGTTCGACGCGAAGACCGAGAAGCAATGATGTATGAATATTCCACACCAGTCAAAAGTCAAATGTAACCGGAAACATTCTAACTAGAAACTCCCAGGCCCTAAACACTCGGTTTTCTAACTAGAAACTCCCAGGCCCTAAAAATTATGGCATTATTGGGATGACTGTGTAAACATAGGATATACACATCTCCAATTCGTTGGTTAATGAAAACAGAGCACTTGTCTTACCGACATCGTAGGTCATGAACGGGGTTCCCGGTACCACAGGCCACGTCCACGGTGCCCGGTCCAGTCCAGAGGCCATGATCAAATCGTCCGTTAGACACTTTTGGTGGCGGGCATTTTTGTCGAGCCTCCTAACACTGTCACGTGTCGAATGAGGATGACAATAGGTCACGATCAAAGCGTCTGACACGTGGTTTTGCAGTATTTTTTTTAATAAAATTTTGAAGTATTTATTTTTTACATTATAAATATTTTAAATTTGATAAATCTTTCAGTGTTTTTGTTGTCTATGTAAAAAAAACTTTTGAATTTGAGAAACTTTTCAATATTCTTGTTGTATGTGTGGAAAACTTACTATCTATTAGAAAATGATGTTTCACATTTAAACTTCTGAATTTCAGTAATTTTGCTACTTTAATGCATTGTTTTATATGTGTGTGTTAGACGATGTTGAGATCATAGGTCGAGGATAACCCTAATATTGGATAGAAGAATAATTTACAGAATTGTGGGATGCTTTTGCTAGGATTGTGTGAGCCTAAACAACTCACAAGATAGTTTATATTCCCCACAATTGCCTCCAACCCTTCCCTGTGAAATTTGAACTTGTGTCCTTATGGAGACTAAACCCAACATAAAAATAAAAACATATATATCCGATTGCTTTAAACAAACTTCACAATTATGTTTTCATATGCACACATGTAAATACGTTTCACTTTGAAGTTTCTTTACAGATATTGTCTCTTCACCAATTTGATCCACGAGAATAAGATTTTATTCAATAATTGCTTCTCTTGCAATATTTATTGGAATTAATGCTTACACTAATGTAATAAGTAACATTTTATAAGTGACGAATTTGTTTGTGAGTTGTTATACGTGGTTGGGATATTTTCTCAACTTCTCCTAAATTAGGAATAACTTAGATATGATAACAAGCTAAAAACTCTATATAGTAGAATTATAGCAAAATTTGATACAATTTTTTGTGTGTGCTTATGAAATATTAATTTGGTATCAAAGCGAGCTTGGGCCTCACTCCCTTATGGAATTCCAAGCGCATAGGGAAAATAGAGTGGTGTGTTGTTTGTGTTATTTGTATTAATGGTTTGTCCATCATTTGATATAGTTGTTTCCTAGGAGAATATTTTGGCATAGCTACCGTTCACTAGATATTGCCTAAAAAAGTTTGTCCCTCACATTATCATTCACGAACTAGTGTTGTCCATTATGGGGTGAGGATATTAGATCTTGATGCCATTGGAAGCCACGGGTATCTCGCATTTATCAACCACTTCCCAAGGCATATGTTCCATCGATGCATATCAAGCAACATAAATTTCTAGTGAAGGCCATTTTCACACGTAAACCAATGATTTGTTTCTTTCAAAATCCAAGAACCCAATATTTTTCAATTATGCTTCTAAATCCAAGAACCCAAGAACCAATGTTTTGCACTTGTTTTTGGCATAAGGCTAGCTATCCACAACTCGACATTTGGACAAAGGATGTTTATGGGTGGGTTACCACACTTAATGTGGTTAGATCTAGGGGCCAAATGGCGCAATAATAAATGTTGTATGATAATTGGAGGCATGCACATCTCACTGTGTACAGTAACAAGAAGTTGCAATGAGGTATGGTATACTAATGTTCCACATACTTGTTCGATTGAAGATAAAGATGTTCTTACAATTCCTGGCAATGCATCAGTTTTGGCCCATTATATTCTCCTCTTGAGACATGGCCTATATCATTAGGATCACAAGCATATTGTGGAATTTATAGACTTTAATGGTATGCCTTATTTATAGAAGGAAAATTCTAGGGCAAGATAATTTCATTCCATATCTAACTATCAATGCTAATAGTCATACAAGGTTTCACAACTCTCAAATGGAGTTATTAGTGGTGAAAGACTCATATCTTGATGGTAGTGTAGTTAAATTAATTTTATAGAAAAAGGTTGATATATATAATTTTGTGTATAAATTAAGTGATGATGAATGTTCAAAATCAAAGGTGAAAGATGTAATGGTAAAGTGATTTTTTTTTTCGAAGATAAATGAGATCAAGTGCAAATAAAAGGTTCAATATGGATGGCTATCTATTTAGTTCAAAATTTGTGGATCTAAGGAAGGATCCCTAATTAGATTGTTGAAGACATCGGAGTATACGACAACTTGTGTATATTGTTCAGTGATCGAATTTGGGATATCCATGATTCGGGAGTTCAAGAATGGAACGAAATAACTCAACTTGGAGCTACACCTTTATGAATTTTATGAGACAACTTGATGGAGATCAAGCTAGTTTGAAAACTGTAAATCATTTAAAGAATGTTTGATTAGGCCTTTTTGTTGTGTATATGTGATGATGTAAGCATTAATAGGGGGTGTTTGAATTAATGCTTATATTAATGCAATAAGTCACTTTATATAAGTGACAAATTAGTTTGTGAACTTTTAGAGTTGGTTGAGATATTCTCTCAACCTCTCCTCCTAAATTATGAATAAGTTAGATCTGATAATAAACTAAAAAATCTATATAGTAGAATTATAGCATAATGTAATACAATGTTTTGTGTGTGCTTATGAAGTATTAATTATATTATAATATTATTAATTAAAAAAATGACCAAACATTAAGAACAAATGATTATATATGTGTGTGTGTGTGTGTGAAAATTTCAATCCAGAAATATACAGTTGCAGTGATAGATTTATTTCTCCTACTTATTACTCCAATAGTTATTTGTGTAATTCTATTAGTAAATTTCGAAATAAATACTACTGCAACATTCATGATTACATATGCAGAGAAAGGAACAGTAAGAAAAATAAGCATAAGAAACAATCACATGTACGTGGTTATTTTTGGACAATTATCCCCGGAAAAACCCAATGTGGAAAAATCGGTGCAACAGATGAGGGTTTATATATTATTCTTTAGCAAATGAATTACTTACAAGGAATACATTAGCAAATACCTTTAGAAAACACCTGAGACAAAATTCCCCGAACCTCCCAAAGATTTTCTGACACACAGAAGACCCTCTGTCTCCCTTTGCGTCTCTCTGTGTGCTTCTCTGCACAGTTCCTGCACTGAACTGTGTCACTCTGCGTGGGCACACTGTGTTGTAGCTCTGTGATGCCTTCTGCGGCCATTTTCATCCCTCTGTCCTTGTACTCAGTCAGTGTTGACTCCCTATTCTCCTTCTGCCTCTGCAACTCTGCCTTGCAACTCTCCCTCTGAAATTGAATTCTATTCCTTCAAAATCGATCTCCTTTGGGTTACTGAGTGTGTGCCTAACTTGCTTTCCAAATGACCCTCAAGCCTTCTTTTATAATCTTCTAATTTATGAAACAACGACCCATATTAGAAGTCTAATCAATGCATAAGATTAAAACTTGACATGATCTTCGTTCCCTAGAAGTTTGACACTATCTTTTTTTTTTCTTTTTTCTTTTTTTTCTTTTTCTGAATAATGCTAATTCTATTTATAAAACATAATGGTACAAAACTGCCTCAGCTTCAGCTGTGGAAGCCTGAGAGCTGGGGTTGATATCCATGATAAACAAAAATCTGGACTGCCCTGAGTGGGAAACCAGTCCTTTAGAAATAAGTCTTGCCGCCCTTGCAAGGGAAACCGACAGATTGTCCATACAGTTTAACAAAAATAAACATACTAAAATTGCATTCAGCTCTTTCAGCATAAGAGAGTTTAACTGAAAAACAAAAAATCTCCCAAGATGATTGAGCAGCAGTACCGATGTGGGCCGAGGGTCGCGATGTTCACTGGTCATGAGATGGAGAAGGAGGTTCCTCCACAATCTTGCACCAGAACTTGTCGCCTCTGCCATCATTTTCTTCAGTGGACGTGCTAGCCTTGTTGACAACATCCACCTACATTTGTTCCTTGCTCTGGTCAGCACCCCCAGTCTCCATCGACACCTCAGAGTTCATCTCTTCGTCCTTAGCCGGAGTGGGATGAGGGAAAGGGGTTGGGGAGGGGATTGGGTTAACCGTTTCCTCTCTGAGGGTAACTATAACAAAAACAGTGATGACGGGCCTATCAAGAGAGCATTCAAAGCGGAATTTCGCTCTTTGGGAGGATTGACGAAGGGGCAGACGAGGCGACACTTGGGAAACAGGGGAGACGACGGGGAGAGGATCAAGATGCAGGGGAGTCTCAACGTGAGGAAGCAGGGAAGCCTGGGCAAAGTGCACATGCCCTGCTTGACGGGCTCTGCCTCTATGGCTGTGAGTTTCCGGATAGTGACCCCAGGAGATGTCCTCAGAGGAGGAGTCAGAGTTGGTAGAAGGTTGAAAGCGGGTCGCACGACCCCTGCTGCTACCACGTCGGCACCTCATTCTATGACGGCGCTGCGGCATGGTGACAGAGGCAGGTTGGAAAGGATGCAGGAAAGGAGGGCAAGCAGGATGCAAAGGCGACAAGAACGACCCAACCGACTGAGCACAGAATTGAGAATTCGAGCAGCAGAAAACACTTTGGGAAAAATGGTGACCCGGAAGCGTCTCGAGGCAGCAGAGAAGCATGTAGCAACACCCAGTTTTAGTGTGGGCGCTTGGCTCAACACAGGCAGGTGGGAAAGCACTGAAGAACGGGGGAGGAGAGCTGCAAGCGGTGTAAGAACAGGTCGAACGACAATGGGAAAACGCCATAGGATACCAGACGAGCAGAGCGAAGTGGTATAGAAGTAGGGTGAAAATGATAATGGCATGCAGGTTGGCGGGATTAAATGTCACGTTAATGAAATTGCAGGTGGCCATATGGCCACCCCACGCGAGTTCCATCGGGAGTCACCAAGGGACGGACATCCCATCTCTCTTAAATGCCATCCGCAACCGGAACTGTGTTATCTTTGTGCACCAACATGGTGCAATTCTGCAATATGGCACTCTCATGGATAATGTTAAGGGGGCCATGATTGAGAGTGTTGAAATTATCTGCTCCAAGATTGGCCAAGAGATCTGCAACCTTGTTGCCATCCCGTTTGATGTGAGTAAACGAGACCACCCTGTTATTTTTTAATCAGCTGTCGATCAGTTCAATCCTTGCTGCCATCTGCCAGCTAGTGGCCACCTTTGCAGCATTGGTACCCCAAAGGAGTTGATTGGCCATGTTGATAAGTATCTGTGAATCTCCTTCAATTATGATGGGGGAGAAATTATAATGCTGGGCTAGGCATAATCCTTGCCATAGCCCTTCCATCTCGGCTGAGTTATTAGTGTCCCATCCTATTGAGCCATAATAAATTTCCAGGGTGTCACCCTTAGATTTTTTGAAGATGCCTTCGAACCCTACTTGTCCTGGATTGCCTTTTGAGGCTCCATAAAAATTAAATTTGACGAGCCCTGATGGTGGAGGAGACCAATGATGAGGAATTTTAGGAGAATTCTTAGTTTTAGAGGTTGGAGTAGGCGTGATTTTAAGTTGCCAGTTCTCCCAAATAGCGATTTCCTTTGGCTGATTGGGAAAGTCTTCTTCCTTCCAGGTGTGAAGAGCGAGGGATTATTGGAGATTGTTGCTGAAGATGCTCCAAATAGTCTCCAAAGAAGTGGTTTGGCTTCTGAAAGTCCTCTTGTTTCTCTCCTTCCAAAGAGACCATAAGAGCAGACCTGGTATGAGTTGCCAAAGGGTGTTGAGAAGAGCGTTGTTGTAAGGTTGCTTGGGCCAGTTGCGTATGATATTGGTTATGTCCCTATCTGGTTTGCTTCTTTGGAAACGAAAGCCGATTTTCTCCCAAAGTGAATTAGCAAGGGTGCAGGAGACCATGAGATGCTGAATAGTTTCATTGCTTTGATTACAATTGGGACACTGGGAGGGTCCAAAGAACCCCCTTTTAATCAGGTTGTCCCAAGTGAGAATTCTTTTGTGACTGAGTAGCCAAAGAAAGGTGGAGACTTTTGGCCAGATTCCTGGAGACCAAATTAGCTACCATAGTGGATCACGAGGGAGAGGCGTTGGATGCATCAGAGTATAGGCCTCCTTAGTTGAGAACATTCCTTTTGTTGTGTACCCCCACCTAAGAATGTCTGAATCCTCCAAGCATCTAATTTTCTTGCGCTGAAGCTCTTCGCTAAGGACTACCTGAGTATCTTCCTATGCTTGGGGAGAAATATGAGTTGAGTGTTTTCATTTCCTGAACTCATTACAGCTTGTGGGGAGCCAAAACTGATTTACCTTGTCTTCCATGAAGTCGGTGAGATTTCTGATGTTCATTTGATTGAGAGTGTCAGCTATTTTTGGGTTCTGCTTCCAAGAGTCCACCCAAAACCTAGTCGTATTGCCATTGTGAACTTCCTAGAAGTTGTGTTGTTGTATTAGTGCATAGTGTTGTTTGGATGCATTCCAGATTAGTGAACCTGTTTCCTCGGGGGAGAGTCTTATCAGTTCCTCTGGAGGTTTTTTGTTGGCATATTTTTCTATCCATAATCTAGTCCATGGCGTGTGTGGATTCGATAACCATTTCCACCATATTCATGCACCCATGACTTCATTGCTGTGAGTTAGGTTTCTGAGTCCAAGTCCCCCAGCTTCTTTTGGAGTGCAGATTGTGTTCCAGTTAATCAGAGCCCATTTTCGGTTCTGACCAGAGGATCCCCAAAGGAACTTACGCTGCAAATTTTTTATCTGTTTAAGGACCCATTTTGGAGCAGCTAGAACTGAGAAGAGATAGAGAGGCATGGATTGCAACACTGCTTTGATGAGAGTTAGTCTGCTTTCCATATTGAGAGCTCTAAAGGTCCAGGAGGAGAGCCAGGCTTCCAATTTTTCAAGGAGAAGGTTCCAGGAGGAGTATTTGATGGCGGAGTCAATGAGGGGGGCTCCCAGATACTTGGCCGGAAGAGACGCGATGGAAAACCCTAGGATGCATGCAATGTTTGCTTGGGTTTGGCGAGGGGTATTGAAAAAGAAGATCTGGGATTTGGTATCATTGATGGACATACCAGAGGCCTTAGAGAATAGGTTCAGGATGGCTTTAAAGGAGCGGGATTCTTGTACAGAAGGGTGGCCAAAGAGCATGTTATCATCCAATAATTTTTTATGAGTGGTGGTAGGTGCATCGTGAAGGGAAATACCACGCAATTGCTGGGTGAGAATGGCATTACGAATCAACCTTCTGAGACCTTCAGCCATGAGAACAAAAAGGAAGGGGGATAAAGGGTCCCCTTGCCTGATACCTCTCAAAGGAGAGAATGGAGAAGAGGGTACCCCATTGACCAGGATAGAGTAAAAAGTGGAGGAGATTAGATTCATAACCCATCTTATTCACATTTGATTAAAGCCAAAAGCACCCAAAATTTGCTAAATGTAATTCCAACTCAATTTTTCAAAGGCCTTGGATAGATCAATTTTTAGGAGCATGCCTGCCTTCTTGCTGATCTTTAATGAATGGATAACCTCATGAGTTAAGATTATACCATCCAAGATTTGACGTCCTTCTACGTAACCAGTTTGTTCAGGCGAGATTAGAAGCGGAAGAAGAGGCTTGAGTCGATTGGCTATAACCTTTGAAATTACCTTGTAGATCACATTGCAAAGAGCTATGGGTCAGAATTTGTCTAGCGTGCTTGGTTGATCTTCTTTTGGAACCAGAGTAATGAAAGTTGCGTTAA
Organism: Pinus albicaulis; assembly: GCA_034641835.2. Classification (NCBI taxonomy): domain Eukaryota; kingdom Viridiplantae; phylum Streptophyta; class Pinopsida; order Pinales; family Pinaceae; genus Pinus; species Pinus albicaulis. The sequence goes on from CM076580.1 coordinate 290,651,109, forward strand.
GGGAAGGGAGTAGACAATGCATTGATCTTGATTCCTCCACCAGTTGCCAAACTTATATCTTGATGAGATCCCATAAGTGGTGAAACAAGTTAGAAGTAAAGCCATCTGGACCTGGCGCCTTGCCATCCTTAGATTGTGCCATTGTTGTTTCAACCTCCAGAAGGGTAACAGGCCACAATATCATTTGATTGTGCCCGTCCATTATCAACTTGGGAATCAACTGAGTTATTTTTTCGATGGTTGACTGTCTGTCGATTGGGGGCTCTTGTTGTATGCTTTTGAAGTGTTCTAGTAGAACATGCTCAATATCTTCATGTTTCTCCAAGCGCTTTCCTTGATGATTAGTGATGTGATTGATGCGGTTATGCATTTGTCTTTGGACTGTAGAGCGGTTAAGGAACTTTGTATTTCTCTCACCTTCCTTTAACTAGCGGATTCTAGATTTTTGCCTTTAGAGAATTTCCTCTTGTCTATATCTTTCATCCAGCTACTTCTGAAGGTTCTGTTCCTTAGATGCAAGGAGTTATGTTCTTCCCTCATTGATAATTTCCTATTGAAATTCTGCCATCTTATGCTCAAAGACCCTTTTTTCCTGAAAGATGTTCCCAAAAACTGAATGGTTCCAAGCCTTGATTTGGGATTTGAGGTATTTGAGCTTTTGCTAGAACTGGTACATTTTGGAACCTTTGGGTGGTATGAAGCTCTTCCAAGCAGAGTAGACCATGGATTTAAAGGAGGGATGGCTAAGCCAGAAGGCTTCGAATTTGAAAGGTCCTTTCAAATGGGTGCAAGGGCTTTGCCACTGAAGAGAGATGGGCCAATGGTCCGAACCCGCCAGAGGTAGGATGGAAGTAGAGAGGTCTCCCCCCATATGTATGGAATTTTGCGAGATGAGGAATCGATCCAACTTGGAAGCTATCTGCTGTCCTCCAGATCTTCTGTTGTTCCATGTGTATATACCATTTGAAAATGGTAGTTCAATGAGCCAGCTGTTGTGATGAAATCTCTAAAGTGGGAGCTTTCAGGTTCCAATCTTGGCTTTCCTCCTTTATTTTCTTCTAGCCTAGTGATCATGTTGAAGTCCCCTCCAATTATCCATAAGGGGTGAGTCCTATTAGAGTTGAGAGCTTCCATGGTGTTTAAGAGCACTATCTTGCTAGCCTGGTCTTGGGGGAAGTAGACATTTGAAAGGTGCCCATGTATATTGGTACCTATGGGACGGAAGGTGGCCTGTATGAGATTGTGCACATCATGGAAGTTTGCAAGCATTATAGACTGAGTATCCCAAGCTATTGCTAGGCCTCCCGAGGTGCCAGAGGCGTCAACTGCAACTGAATGGCAGCCGGGCCATGCTTTTGATAAGATTGTGCCCATTGTCGTGCTATTACATTTGGTTTCTTGAAGAAAGAGGATTTGTGGTCTTTCTTTATGAATCATGTTTTTAATCATTCTGTATTTCCCATGGCTGTTTAACCCTCTAACGTTCCATGAGATGAGCTTCATGGAGAACTATTTGTAAGCGGTTTGAAGAACCGAGTTAACTTGGGGTATCGTTCTGACTCCACCAGCATCTCCCCTAAAGTGATGGTGCGCTGCCAATCTAGTTTTCGACCTCATTTGTTGGACTCTTTTATAACCTTCAGGCTGTCCCAGTGACTGCCTGGTTGAATGCCTAGCTTCTTTTGTTGTTGAACTTTGGTGAGGACAACTTCAAGTGTCTCGATCTGTCGAGGATTGATTTTATCATATTCCTTTCATCTGCAGGCATCCTATAATCCCAAAAGATCAAGCTCACCCAATTCAATGCACTCAACTCGTCCATGAGGCTTGGCTGACTGCTTTCCGGGTTTTTCTTGCTGGAGAGATTAGGGTTAAGCGGCAGGCCATCAATATCCATATTGTTGGGTTTCTAGGTGATAAGCTCTGTTGGTGAGGTAGGCTTGGGATCGGAAGACTCTGCATTTGGCGCCTCACTCTGAATTGATTTAGGGTTAGGTGGGTTGGGAGTGCTCGAGGGGCCAGAGGGCCTGAGAGTGGGATCGGGGGAGGTTGGGGGGATATCAGTCGAGGGATCAGACTGAGATAGGAGGGCAAAGCTATTGCTGGTGGAGGGGGTATTAGCAGATGGACTAGGTTTTTTGCCTGAGGAAGAGGGTTTCTTACTGTGCTTTCTGCGGGGAGGAACTTTGGTAAACCCATCTGCTTCAGTCTTGTCTTCTGTCTCTTTATTCAAGGACTGAGAGTTGAGAGGGCAATCTCTGAAAAGATGCCCGTGGGCATGACACCTACGACATCTGAAAGGGACATGTTCATAATCTAAAGGCTGAATCCATTCAAAATCATCATGAAATAGACTTACCGCGTCTGGAAGGGCTTTGTCCAAATGCATGTATACACAGATCTGCACATAAGAGGTGTATCTTCTAAGCTTTGTCTCTTTCGCTATCTGGATGAACTCTCCCAAACCCCTACCAATCTCTTGGAGTGATTCCTCATCCCAATATTCGAGCGGTAGCGAATATAAGCGTATCCGGACCGGAGCCCAATTGAACTTTTCTTTGTCTGGATTGAATCTTTCTATCCAGTTCCTGAGGTATAACCCAGCAGAATAGAAAAAATAAGGTCCTCCATCCATTACCTTGTTTCGATCCTCTATAGAGTTGAATATGGCGGTGAAAAAGCCTTTCGGTCCAAGCTGTAGGGTAACATGTCCCTTGGGCTTCCATTTGGAGGAAATCCACCCTTGCAGCGCTTTCTTAGCTGACCAGAAGCTAATGAATTTTCCGATGAGTGCATGGTCTTTCATGTACTAGATCTGAGCGTTTATGTGATGGCTGGGCAATCGATCTTGGGTCTTTCGGCTGCGATGGGTTTTCACGTGGAAGAAGTTGCAGTAGGTGCGTCTGGCGTTTTCTCTGAGGCCTACGCCTGTGGTGCATTATTCTCTTGCTCCTTGTCAGTGACTTTTTTACTTTGGTCAAAGGCCATATTGTTCCATTCCTCATTTTTAGGGGGAGGCAGGCTACCCCCCCCCCCCCCCCCCTAGTGAAGATGCCATGCCTATGCGCAGAACCCCATTGCCTCACTTGGATTGGTGAGGACAGAGCACAACAGCGATCTATAAGCTATTAGGGTTTCTCCGTTGTAGAGGAAAACCAAACCCTAGCATAGCTCACTTTTGATTTCTACTGCTTTGTTTCTCGACACTCTATCTTATTAATACCCATTAATTATTTCATTTCCCTAAGTTTAGACTTAGGGTCTCCATTAAAATACTTAATTATTTTAATAAGACATGAACCGAGTGGAATTTCCACAAATAGTTTTTGGGTTTTTTGGAATACTAATGTCCAAGCGTCCTCAAAAATTTTGAGACTTGGAACACTTTCTGATGCTACAAAAATCAACACTCCCTCTTAGCGAGGAAAGTGTTATAACAATATGCATGTTGCCTGTTGCTCTGCTTTGAAACATCCTTTGCGTTGTTGCCCCTCGTTTGTTGTATTGCTGCCTTCTGTACTGCTGCCCATGACACTTCCACTTGCATTGCCTCATATGTATTGCAGCGCCCTCTGAATCCTGATCCTATCCATTCCTACTATTGAAATGGATTCTTGATCATCCCCATCTTCTCTCTGAAATAGACAAAATTTGTCTCCCCCCTGTGAAATTTTCAAGCTGAAATACTACTGCAGTGATTGATTTATTTCACCTAATTATTTATGCTAAGTTATTTACAGATAATTCCATTAAATTTTGAAATAAATGAAACTGCAATATTCAATTAATCATAAGTAGAAAATAAAATAGAACGCATATAACACAATAGAAACAATCACATGAACATAGATATTTTTGGACAATTGTCCCTGGAAAAACTCAATGCATGAAAACCGGTGCAGCGAATGAAGGTTTGTATTATTCTTCAGCAGTGGAAATCATTTATAGAAATTTGACGAGTAGATTTCTAGAATACACCTTAGATCATTTTTTCGAACCCTTCGGAAGAATTTCTGACACATGGGAGCTACCCTTTCTCCCTCTGCTTCATTTTGCATGGTCTTCTGCACAGTCACTGCGTTGGACTGCGTCACTCTAGGTGGAGGACCAATGCTACTACTCAACATTGTCCCCTCTGCATCCTCCTATTGCCTTCTTATTCCTCTGCTGAATTCCCCTTCCTCCTTCTACCTCTGCAACTTTGCCTCTACAACCTCTCCCTTTGAAATTGAATTATATTCCTTCAAAATCGATTTCCTTCGGGTACTGAGTGTGTGCCCGAATTTTTTTCCAAATGACCCTCAAGCCTTCTCTTGTAGTCTTCTCGTTGATGAATCAACAACCTAGATTAGATCTCTAATCAATGGATGAGATTAAAACATAACTTGATCTTCAGTTTTTAGAAGATTCACACTCTGCTTTATTAATACCCTTTAATTATTTAATTTCCCTAAGTTTAGAATTTTTTTTCCAAATAAGAAATCTGCAACTTTCTATTAATGAAAAAAGAAAAGCTACATTTTGTAGATGCAATTGAGCATTCAAGATGCCCAAAGGGCCCATGTGCAATCAAACACACAGTGTAGCGAGGCTACCAGAAATAAAGAAAAAATTAAAAAATTATAGAGTGCCAGTAGGGCTGGGATTTTCGCGCTTGCCTTTTCTCTTTTGGAAAATCTACCAAGTCCCCAAATGCGAGGTAGGAAAATCCAGGGCCAGCTCATTATTCCTTGTGCTATTTTCTTTGTCGGAGTCTGACCTTTAAGAAACATGCGATCTTTTATTTGCACCTGTACTTACTACTATTCAAGGTTCTGTTGGCGTAGGATCAACCGTTGTGTGTGTCAGTTGAACTGTCAAGATAAGTTCATATGGATCTTGCATTTCATGTTCTTGTACCCCCGGATCGGTTGCTGTCTATTTAATCTCATTTGGGATTGATGCATCCTCTTCTTCTTCTATCTCTTGCTCTGGTCCCCCTAAAGGAAATTTCCATCCTTTGGTTGCTTTCCATGTCTTCCTCTTTTTTCTATTTTCTCTTTTTTCATCCGAGCATGTGTTTTGTAAATGACCAATTTTCCTGCATATTCTGCATCTAAATGCAATGTTTTCATAATCAAGGTGTTGCGTCCATTTTTTATGTTTATGAATCAGTTCAATGATTTCTGGTAGCCCCTTGATGAGATCCACTTCCACACAGATTCGTGCAAAGGTTAAGATTCTCTCCTCCAATTGTTGGGTGTCAATTTTGATGTATCTCTCGATGATGTTCCCAATGCCTTCTAAAACATATTCATTCCAAAAATGAAGTGGGAGGTTATACAACCGGATCTAAACCAGCATTCTCGTTACCTCAATGGTGTTTACGTTGAAGTCTGGAAACCATGGTTTGATGAAGAGTCTAGTGGAACCCTAGAACCACGGTCCAACCCTAAGAATGATGTCTCTAGCTTCCGAGGATGGAAAATTGACTATGAAAAACCCCTTGGAATAGAGATGGATTTCACATTCCATGGTCTAGTTAGAAAAAACCCAATGAAAGAGCTCCATTCGTTTGGGCCAGAAGAAGTTAAATCTGCATACTATTTCTTTGGATTCAAATATGGAGTGATGTTCATCGATCTCTGGTATGTCTATGTTCAGATATGACACACAGTTCAGTTGCTCCACAATGTATGGTTTGGGAGTATTCTCAGCTAGTTTAGACGGTGTTGCTGATTTTTTTTCTCTTTTGATATGTTCCCCTAAGAGGGGCCTTTTTGGATGTCGTTTTTGGAGGTGTTGGCTCCCCTTGTGGGTCCTTGAGCTTTGTTTTGTTCTGTTGTGCCTCCTCTCAGTCTCAGGCTGAGATACATGGTATATCTAGAGCATATGGGGTAGTCCTTGATTGAGAAAGAGTCTTGTAAGTATTTCCCACCATAGATTAGTGATTGCATGTGACAAGGGTATCCTAAAGATTTCCTAATATTTTACTTCAAGTTTGTTACCCTATTTGTATCTTGTACCCATATTAAAAAATTGTTCCCCAAATGGGGTTTTATTAAAATTTGAAAATGAAAAGAGCTTACATGTTTCTCGTTGTCTATGGTCCTTGTGTGAGTTCACATGGGATTCTTTCCTGGATGCTTTAATATGGTTCGGTGGGTGCCTTGTTTCGGTGACTGATGGAGATCAGTGACAATGAGAGGCAGGGCACCTCGAACAGGCTTAAGGCACCGTGTGTTGAGAGGTCTACAGCCTATGTACCTTTGTGCCTGCACAAAATCCTGTGACGAAACATGATTCCGACCACACCTTGCTACCACCAATACATGCCCTGGTCTTGTCTTCCTTATTTTACGGCCCTGAGTTTGTATCACCCCTTTCCCTCCATGAGAGGATGCCCATATGCAGGAACAACAAAGTGGCGTTGAATCCATATGAGGGTATGGTTCTGCATGAAATTTCCATGGCTCATGGTCGAGGAGGGCGAAAAAGAGCTGGGGGTCTGCATTTGTGGACATTGAAACCCCTCCCCCCCCTCGTTTCACACCTTACTATATTTTGTCACTAATTTAAAGTGCGTGTGCCTACAACGCTTGTTTCCGATCACCTCAATGGCCGTTGTACTCTTCATGTCAGGAGCACAACCATGAGGGGCCTCTGTCGCGCAGTCGAAGAGCCCAACCCAGAAAGCCCTAGCACTACTATCGGCCGCCATCCACCATCTACATGTGTTGATGATCCAATGAAGATCTATATATGCAAGTTCATCAACAAAAAAACTTAGCCTTGAAGCTTCCTCTTATGAAATTTGGAGATCTACAATGAGTTTCCATGCATGTGCTGCTTTGTGCAGTGTTTTTCTAAACAATTATTTGCAACTCAATCTCGGGCGATCATCTTTGAGAAACACAGGGTCATTGGAAATGAGCTTGGCCATGTGATCTAAGATTTGCAAAGCATGTTGAGAACCAGCCCATACTACCTTCAGGGCACCCATATAGAATTAGGCCTTCTTCCTCTCATGAGCTAGTTGATCCGCCTTCACCATTCTCCCTCCCATGGATCTTTGCTTCTCAATTATTTTTTCACAACCTCTAAGTTTAGACTTAGGGATCACTTTAAAATAATTAATTAATTTAATAAAGCATGAAATGAGTGGAATTTCCACAAACTGTTTCTGGGTTATCTGGAATACTGATGTCCAAGCCTCCTCCCAAAATATGAGACTTTGAACACTTTCCAATGCTAAAAAATCAACACTCCCTCTTAGCGAGGAAAGTGTTCAAGAAAAATACCAACTGCATTTTCTCTGACCTGAAGCATCTGCTATGCTGCTCTGATGTCTTGGTTGCTACCCCTCATCTCTACTCTGTTGTCCGCTATACTCTTGCCCATGACACCATTTCTGCCACTACCTCATTTGAAAATTATTTTGGATATTTTCCACCTTCACCTTTGGATAATGCATATAGGAAACAAGGAGGAGTAAGGGAGGATATTACAAGGGATTCCTTAAGGGTTGAAAATTTTGTTGAGAAGATTAAGAAGATCCATATACAGGTATAAGATACAACGTACAATTCATAAGAAAAATATAATTCAAGGCATGATCAACACATAACATAGAAGTCATTCAAGGTGGGAGACAGAGCATGGTTACAATTGAATAAGGAGAGGCTACATGGTCGTGGTAAGAAAATCAAGGCTCTATGACATGGTCCCTTTGAGATACTAGGAAAGGTGGGAGATAATGCCTATAGACTCAGTTTACCCTCATACATGCACATTTACTTTGTTGTGAATGTAGATAATTTGAAACTATATGAGCTTTCCATGTTATATCAGGAAGAGGAACAGGTCTTACCTTATGTAAATAATTTCGCACTAAATGATCAGGTAGAGTTAACAAAAGATAATAGTTTTCAAAATATCTCTAAAACTACAATAAAGGGGCAACATGATCTCTGACATATTGGGTTGAAAAGACAAATTATAGGAAAGCCTAAATGGTACACCCGAAAGAAGGTGGAGAAGAAATTTTCTCACCTCATTCAGTGAAAGCTTCTAAGAACCAAAATCATCCAAAAATGGGGAGGTGCGATCCATATTGGATAATTATATTCTTTTTCATCCATCTCAATTGTCTCAAAGTGGAAAAAATGGAGGAATCAACTCACATGACCGTTTTTACTAGCAGGACACATTTTGGCAAATTGGGGTCTAAAACCTTTCGGGAGCATTTTGAGGCATCAAACGATTTTTTTTTTTTTTTTTTTGGGGGATGGGGGGGGGGGCGCTTTTCCAATTAGTTCCATGCCCTTTTTTCATATTCTACACATAGAGATCTTTCTAGTGGTGCAAGAATCATCTTAATCAAAGTCCATATGCAAAAATTTTGCCACTCATAATTTGACCTTCCTTTTTTTACCACCATAATTCAAGAGGATTCTACGCCAGCTCTCATTATTCAAATAAAAGGGGATATCCACGTGATAATGATGAATAATTCTCTAAAAGGATCCATATTGTAACTTTGGTTAAGAGTTGAAGGGGTCAAACCTAACCACTAGTAGGCTCAGGCTATGTTATAACCAGACTGCCAGAAGCAAAATGGAGTCCATTATTTTCTAGTTCATTTGTTCCATAAATGAGCAGAGTAGATAGGGAAGGGACCACACAAAGATGATTTCTGCACTGTAGTAGCCCTTAGGCCATAGGACTTACTTCTTTGTACTTGCATCAATTTTTTATTCAGAGAAAGAGAGCATAGCAACCTTACCTTATAGCTAGGTTTTCTCCCAAAAAGTTTCCCAAGATATATTTTGTGTCAACCATGGTTTGTGTGTTTTTATTTCGTTGTTCTCCATTTTATGCATAATTATAATTTTCTTGCATACATAATAAAAAATGATTTATAGATCTAGAAAATATAAAGAGGAATAAACCCTCATAGTGTAGATTTTTTATTTTTAAGTATAATTTTATTAGATATGTTGTGACAAACTATCCAGTGGAATATCCACGATAGTTAATGAATTAGCAATTCTACCAGGTCCTTGTACCATCTCTTTAGAATGTCACAATATCTCTAGAAATTGGATTAACTTTTTTTATGTTGGACAATTCCAATTTCTTATTCTAATTACAATTACCTTATTCATGAATCTATTTTTTTTTAGTAACTAGAGGATTTGGCAACTAGATCAAGTTTGTACTCGTGTGATATGGGGTTGATGATGACTGCTACCACTATAACCTCTCGGTGCTTGACTTCCCCTATCATAGACATGGGGTAATCATGGTTTGAACATGTGGCCTTTACTTAAGGAGTTCCTTGAGAGTACACCTTGTCACCAACTGGTCTACACCCTAAGGGCTATAAAAAAAGAAGGCATGGGGTGGGATTTGTTCCCCTTATGTGTACATATGTGATAAGGCCATTTAATATAATATCTCTTAGTGCAATCACATGTTCAACCGCTACCTCAGCTTTCCCCTATGTGAATAGAACCTTTCGCAATGGTGAAAAACTCTTCACCTTCCATCATTGGATCCAAAACTTATGGGGCTTCAAGAATATATTGGTACATCACATTCTCATAATATGTTTAATCAATAAGATTTAATTTTTTTTTTAAATAACAAAGAAAATAAGGATCCAAAATAACATATCTTTACAAGGATATTGTGAAGACATTACTTATGAATAGGGGTTTAAGGACATCAAAACCAACTCCAAGAAATACACTTGTAATAACAAGAGGGTATGTGTAAGATTCATAGCTAAAAGTCTATACATGTTTTAGTCTAAAACTCATTGGCTTATTAAGATTTTTTTTTTTGGTGGTTATCCATCTATGTTATGGTCCAATTTGCTTCATTTCTTCCATTTTCAATCAAATGAATCAACACTTTAACTCTCCTTTATTCATTGTACTATAATATTTTCAATTAATTAGCCTCTGAAATCTTATTAGAAAATTAAACTGAAAATTTTAAGGACTTTATCACGAAAAAATATTAATTTTCTACAAAGTTCAAAAATAATATGAAATTCCACATGCACAATAAAACCTACTATCATATATTTTAATAGTATAAATGCAATGATATAAGTTTGATTTCCTTTTAAGATATCCCCTACATCCAAAGTCTAACAACATATTGAAATTAAAAAAGCGGTATTCTTTTCCCTTAAGTGATTATACCTAATTAATAGTTAAGGCTTGTAGACTTGTAATGGAAAAGGGAAATGATTTGTATTGATCTTATTTCTCCCCAGGTTTCATCCCTCATAAAAATATGAAGATCATCTTAATCATACTTCATATCTTCCATTTTCAATAAAATTACTCAACATTTTAACTCTTTCTTTTTCATTGCACTATAATGTTTTCATTTGATTAACCTCTAAAATCCTATTAGAGAAATAAAATTCAAATTTGTAAGGACTTTATCACAAAAATGTATTAATTTTCTATAAAGTTTTAAAAACAATATGATATACCACATATGCGATAAATTGTAGTTCAACTGGTTTAATTTCAATTCTCCTTTAAACAATATTTAGCCTAGATCCATCTTAACTGTGAATCTACCAAGTACCGAGAGGGATCAAATCTCTTTTCACTCTAAAATAGGTTTGCATCTCAAGTGATTTGAGGTTCGACCTCTTGGTGCCATTAATGTATTTTTTTTCAACATAGACAAGCAATGTAGGTAAAAGATTTGGGCTATCATAAATGAGACTTTCTCAAATTCCATAGAAGACATTTATAGGAAATTATGTCAAGAAAATGTTTACTTAATCAAAATAAACAATTGCTACCATAAATCAATACTAAGATGAAATGTTGATGACAATAAAAACTAAGAATTTTGTCTATTGCTTATGTCCAACTTTCCAATGCAACTATGACGACATCATCTTTTGATATGGTTAAACATAAGGCTTCACTATAAACTTTATACGTGAAACCATGGTGCTAAGAGAAGTACAAGATCATTCATGTTGTTTTATTTATCTGAAGTTTTAAAACCAAGGTATGGTGACTATATGTATTGTTAAATTCATTGGACAACCCAAAATATAAGTCCACCATCAAGTTACATTTACATTGAACCTCGATGATAAATCAACATTACATAAAAACAATATCACCCTCTTTGTATTTAATTATTAATATTATAAAAATATAACCACTTTAAGCAAAAATAAATAAATAAATAAAATATTTAATTATTAAATTTAAAAATTTCAAATATCATATATATTTCTTTATTATCTTTCAATTATACTAACCCAACCCATATTATAGTATTGAACTTATTATAAAATGTGAAAACACATTACTTTTAAACTATAATACTCAACTTTTATATTAACTAAAACTTAACATTTATTATAAAATATATAAATATAATTTTCCCTTTTTCAAACAAAACAAATTTTTTTTTTTATAAATATATATATCACAAATATATCAAGTATATATTCTTAAATACTTTATAAATATAAAACAAGACGAGTTGCAAAGGAGCAAGTCCCTGCCATATTTGAGTAGTAGTATCATATGTTGTCTCATGGGAAACTGCTTAAGCAAGTTTCAGAGAACCATTAGTGGTATGTTAAATGCAACATGAAAAACTAATTATTGCCAGATTTATAGTGTCATCAGCTAGTTAGGCCATTAATATATTGTTAAAACATTTTATATTAAATGTTTCCCATTGCTCGTACCATCCATGTTATTATTTTCTTTGATCACAATATAGAACTTTGAAATAGATATGAATCATCTCAATTCTAAATTATTGAACAAGAATTCTTCCATTCACTACTAAGCTAAAAGTTTCTGACTGGCACGAACTCAAACATAACCCAACTTAATAGAACCTTGAAAACAAATACGAACAACATTGATATAAAATAAAAAATAAAAAATAAAAAAACAACTTTGCTGTCAACTCAAAAATAATACACCAAGTATATATATATAGATATAGATAATTGTTTCACTTGCTATCCAAAACCATCAAACCATATTCACTTATTTTATTAGTCCATTAACTTTGAATTAAATTAACAATATCTTTTGAAAATTGAAATTACTATAATATTTTACTATAAAACCAAATATCAACTCAGAACATATACAAATTCTACTCTAAATTACAAGTTGTTAAAATTAAAATAATAATTTTAATGTACTAAACTGCCCACGTTAAACCAAAAGGTGGGTGAGGGATGGCCAATATTAGCGCACATTGAAAGAGGCTCATGGTTACATATATAATTGTAATCAATATTTTGCGGATGGTTTCCTATTGTGTGATTCATCTAAAAGTATTTAAACAAACGACTGCCCACGATATCAACCAAAACCATCCACGTTTTGATGTGATCCAATTTATGACACCTATAAATTCACACACCTCACCAGAAATTGACATCAAAAAATGTTCTAAAGAAGAATTTTCCGAATATCTCAGAATTCCCTAGATATTTTGGAGCGGTTATAGCTAGCGAGGATATAGGGAAGAAAAGGCCATACAGAAAAAATCATTATTTATTTTAGCTATTGTACAACGAAATGCATTCCACCTGGGCGGCACATGAAATTTTTGAGCATTGAACACTAGTACATAATTAGGACCCACCTGCATGCATACATTACAAGTGCACCCGCTATTTCACTGAAAATCTAACTCGGGTTTTTGAGGCGTAAGCGCTGGGTATTGAGCCTCATTTTTCTTTATCGCCCTTGTTGATTTACTCCATTTTTTTACCGACGACTCTATCCTTGGCTTGACAGGCTGGGAACCCGGGAACCCATATCCAGCAGACTAGCATGGTTATTATATACACCAGCAGTCCACCAGAATATTTTTTCAGGAAAAGCTCTTGGTGGTTACATGACAGTCCGCGACACCCCTCCATTGCTGCAGACACGCTCACTGAATAGTAATGGGCAGGATCAAAGTGTTGCGCAAAACACCGAAGTAGTCTAATTTACCTTCCATGCAAGAAACTAAATCTTTGTATCGTTATGTTTTTCTCGTTAATTTCAGAAAATATTATGCACTCATTACAAATTTAATTTTGACTATAAAATTTAAGTGGTATATAATATATTCTATTCTAGAATTCAGGATGCTTGTAAGATTTTCTGTAGAGAATGTATTAGTGCAATGTTTTAGGTAAGAATTTTCCTCACAGTACTTAAATTTGAAGGTAAATTTGTGTTTATCCATCCATGTCCACCGCTTTAAAAATTGACCCTGAAACGAATAGCTTAACACTCACAACTCTGAGTAATTTAATGCAAGCTCTCTAAGTCAAACTGGATAGGTAAACTCGAGTTCATAAACCAATATTCAATACTGGATAGGTAAACTCGACTTCATAAATCAATATTCAATATTTTAAAAGAGTTGCTTAGTATTAACTAAAATTGCAACAAATATTAAGCACTATTTGAGAAGAATTTGAACCTGAAGTAGGCACCATAAATAAATAAATAAAACATTCCTTGAAATTTTTGGAATGTAGTTTATATTTCTATTTTTTTAGTATTTTGGGATTTTAGCACTGTAATTTTTTTGGGTTTATGGGTTCCTACTTATTTACTTTTTTTTTTTCTAGCAGGCTTTCTGGTTATTGAGGATCCCCAATGCCGATATAAAGATGTTGAATGTTGTTTCTGGTTATTGAGGATCCCCAATGTCGATATAAAGATGTTGAATGTTGTTTATTAGCTGGGATTAAATGAAAATTCTTACGACCTGGTTGGAACTAAAACCCCCAAATTCCAAAAGTAAAATGAAATTTTGATATTTATTTTTCTTTTAATTTGGTTTTTTTGTACCCAGTTAAAAATTAATACAATGGTAATGAAGCTAGTAGTTCCTATTGGTCAAACTGGTATATGATGTATAAGATTAAGAGTATGTAGCCTGTAAGAACCAGTGTACTTATGTGGAGTTCCTGTTTTTAGAAATAGGATCTAAATATGGGTATGTGGGGATTGATCTTGAGTTTTCAATTCATTTAGGTTTCATCCCCTCGATCTCCTAGCGACTACATTTTATTCACGGTTCGTTCGACACTGTTCTTACGCCCTTTTCACCATGATCAACGCTTATGGGTAATTAATTTTGAAACCCTTGGTTGGAACTAAAACCCCCAAATTTAGAACTAGTACCCCCAACATAATCACATCAGAGGTGTAATTGGATTTTATTTTTAGTGGATTTGGCTAGCTTAGCCTCTACTACTGTGCATTCTGCTAGAGCGACAGTTACATCTTTTCTAACCAAACTAAAAGAAAAATAACATGTATTGTTCTCTGAAAAATTGTATAGCTCAACCTATAGCGGATCAAAACGTTCTCTGAAAAATTGTATAGCTCAACCTATAGCGGATCAAAACGTTCTCTGAAAAATTGTATAGCTCAACCTATAGCGGATCAAAACCAACTACTGGCTACTAGGTTGCCCAACCCATAGATCCACTAAATATTTATAGAGAACCATTTTCATTTCCATTAAATTTGAGAAATACTCGAATAATTAATGAACAATAGAAAACCTAATATGTAGAAAATGAGAGTAATATTGCAAAAATAATATAGTAAACTAGGGTAATATTGCAAGGGTAGTAAACTAGAGTAATATTTCAAAAATAATAGTAACCTAGAGTAGTTTTTGATATTTTTTTTGCAAGACAACAATTTTTAAAAGCATAAATGGTGTTTTTGAAAATTAGTTTGTGACAAAGAGTCCTACCATTTACCGTTTTATTGAATGTGCAACAACAGGACATGACAAGATACAATTGTGCTTCAGTTGAGGGTTCAGAAAAGCTCTAGTTGTGCTTCAGTTGAGGGTTCGACAAAGCTCCAGACTCCTGGCAGGCTGGGTGTGCCATATATACAGTTTTATGAAGTGGTGGAAGAAACATATACAAGAGGGACAAGAAACATGTAAAAGGACTTACAATATTGTGGCCTCACTCAGTTAGGGCTTACATGATTGTGGATTCACTCAGTGGGGCCGCTTGTCCGAGGATTTAATATTTCAACCCCAAGTGTGAGAGATAATGACACCATGTGGACGGTGGACTGGACGGGAGAGATAATGACATGTGGGAAAGAGTGCATGCAAATAGTTTCTCTCCTCTGAAACATATAATGTAAAACACTTTCTAAAGCTAGTGTAAAATGTTTCGACTAGAATTAAAGGGATATGAAAAATGAGTTGGAAACATAGCCTTTAAAAAAAAAAAATTGATACACAATGCCTCTTCCAGCCTCGAAAAGAGGCCAAATAAGACCTCAAATATTTTGAAATTTTTGAGTGGTCAATTGAAACCCTCCTATATGTTTAATAGACTGCCAAAAAAATGAGAAAAAACGTATACATAAAAACTTAAACTAATTTACGTTAAGGGGACCCATCCTTGCCATAATTTCATGTCGTTCCCTTCGTTTTGACGTTCCGAGGACTTTGGAACTCGTCGGAAACGTTCCGGATTTGATAGGGACTCTATTGGGGACTTGGGGACTTCAAGGTCGTCCCCTAGCTGTCCCTAGAAAATTCAGGGACTTTTTGGGGACTTCCAAAATGTCACTCGATAAATCGGGGACTTCTGGACGTCCCCAATGAAATTTCAAATCATAAGTTAAAAAAATATTAAAATATTTCATTTTTATAAAAATAAAAATAATTTTTTTTAAATAAAATTCAAAATTTTAAATTAAAAAAATGCAAATTCCTAAATTACATTTACCCTAATCTAAAGGGTAATGCATATACCTATCAAACTTAAAACATTTACGGTTTACCGTTTTACCATTTGGCAGCTACACTGGTGACTACTATTTTTAAATTTTATTTTTTGTCATTTTGGTTCTTGGATTATAGTTTATGACTATAATTTATAAATTTATAATCCATGGTTTTCTACTTCTAGACTCTTAATTTGAGATTTATATTTAAATTTTAATGAATTATTTATGTTTACATCTTTATTAAATTTTTAGTACCATTTACTTTTACACTTTAGCTGCTATTTAAATTTTGAAATGATTCATCATGCATCAATGATCATAGAATGATTATGTAGATATTAGGCAGTAGTAGATTGTAGGTTGTAAGTTGTATGAAACTAATAGTACTTAAGTTATGCAATGATGACGAAATTTGTTTTTGTGATGCACAATTCTCAATGATGATTAGATACTATTAGACTATTAGTATTAGTCATTAGATTTATCATTTTAGTATTTTATTTATTTTGATTCATGTTTAATTTATTTTAATTTTAATTTTTTAATAAATAATAAATATAATAAATAGTTGCCGCACTTGTTGTCCCCAACCCGTCGTCCCCTGAAAAGTTGGAGATGCGTTATAGCCGTTCCGGAAACTCATCCCCCGTCCCCTCCATCCCCTCCATCCCCCGGCCAGTGCAACATAAGTTAAAAATTTTAATTTATTTTTAGCAAATCCATATTCCAACGCATTTTAATTACAAAAGTCCTTATCGACCCTTTAGTCTGTGACTAATAACATGCCTTCATATCATATATCACAAATAATCGAGGCATATATTCTTGCTCCGTAAATACGGAGCACCATTATATAACATTACCCATATAGTTATGCTACCACATTGCTATGATACGAGCGTTATGGTCAATATTACATTATTCTGACTGGACTATTTTACATGTGTTAATATAAAAATATAAAAATTATTATTAAATTTAAAATAGTCATATATTAACAAGCCACTTGAAACTCATTAGTATATTTTTATGTTTTCTATATAAAACACCCGGAAGTAAATTTATTAATAAAAATCCGTGTACTCGACTTTTTAATAATAGGTGTAAGTTATATCGTTATAAAATAAAAAACACTATGACCCATATAATTTCCACTCAAAGAAAACACCAACCTATATAACAAGATTTTAGTTGTTGCTCCATGTTTTTCATAAATAGTGAAATTAGTAAAAAGTAGTGTTCCATGGAGTTCAACCGGAAGACACAGAAGCAATGATGTACGAATATTCCACACCAATCAAATGTAACTGTTGTAGAGTGAGTGGGAGGAATATTTCTGACATGCCATCGGACGAGATGATAATCACCGTCAGATTAGAGAGTGGGAGCATGAGTAAGTATGGAAGGAATTATGGCTTTTCAAGGCCAGAAAAGCTGGGTTAAAAAGCTTTCTTTTCTGTTCTTTATAAATCCTTTGCCTAGACATAATTCAAATGTGTGTGTTCATATTTCCCTGTTTTGTCTTGAAGGAGATGACAGAATGAAAATTTAGAGGTCTTTAATGCCACCGGTTAGGGATAGATTGGCTGCAGGCATCAGTGCATTCTTGGAGGTCTGTAATGCCTCTTGAAAATCAATGATCACATGCAAAATTGTTGTTTTCATGGACGCCCTACCTGTAGGTTCCTTGCAGGTTTCATTTACAACTTATTTTATAAGTAGTGCCGAATTCTTGTTTTTTTACTAGATACTAATATACTTTATTCTTCTAACAATTTTTTTAGCAGTTTATGTTCTGTTCTGTTTGTAGCAGTTTATGTTTCTTAATTTTGAAAGAACCAAAACTAACCTGAATATATGTGACCTCACTAGACACTCCGAGGCCCTAAAAAATATGGCATTATTTGGATCACTGTGTAAACATAGGATATATTGTAAGCAAAAATAACGATTCAAATGCAGAATAAATACTTAAAAGGAATTGAAAATTAAAACTTAAAACTTAAAATTTCCCATTAACTAATACCTCCAGCCATTGATGAATTATACTATGTAGAAAAAGTAATTTTGCAGAGATGAAATCTGCACAAAGATCAACGCTCCAAGAAGTGCTCCAACAAATGGTTTATTGCAGATTCTTCAAGGAAACGAAACAGACTTTAATAAAACTATAACGCAGTAGCTAGAGCCTCGAGAGTTCTTCTCCACATTCACTTTTCTGCAACGAAGCCTCCTTAACGTAGCCATACACAGCACTACGTCCTCAACACCAACACTAAAGAAAATCTGAAGGCACTTCCAAGCTCTCCTCACTCTAACTTGATGGTGTAAGGCTGAAGGGGATTTAGTTAGTGAGATTGGGGACCAAACAGAAGAATTTATAGCCAAGCTTCCATCAAGCTTCTGTTGGCTATTCGTTAAGTGTTCCACAAATCATGGTAGATAACTGTAATGGGAGTAACGGACTAGATAACTACAATGGGAGTAATGGATCACTTCAGAAGCTCCCAAAAGAAATTAATTAACTTCAGTTGATTTCCTAATTTAAGGAAATAACTGCAGTTGGTTTCCATAATTTAAGGAAACAACTGTAGATCAGTTTTCAGAAATCGCAAGTTGGGAGAGGGAGCTTAACATTCTCCCACTTGGTCCATACTTCCAATCTTAATGTCTCATCTTAAAACCCATTGAAAATCTGTATTAAGTAATAGATACATGAATCATGGCGATAAGTCCTCTAATGACGAGTATTATATTCCATGTATTACTATGTATTTATTTCTATTAAAATTTATGTGGCAACAATTTCTTAATGAATAAACCCTATGTTCATTCTTGGTCCTACATAGATGAATTCTCTCAAATCAAATTAAGGTGCACATAAATATGAGAAAAACATCACAATAATTAAGAATTTCATTAAAATAACATTGTTCACACAATGAGAAACTACATAATGGAACCAAGTCCCATATTCATTACATGATCTTTGAATTTAAACGGTGGCATGCCCTTAGTCAAAGGATTAGCGATCATCAACTCAGTGCTAACGTGCTCAATGACCACTTTCTTTTCTTTAACACGTTCCCTTATAGCTAAATACTTAATGTCGATGTGTTTATTTCGACTCCCACTTTTGTTGTTCTTAGCCATAAAAAAAACAGCTGGATTGTCGCAATACATTCTCAATGGCTTAGAAATAGAATCCATAATTCTAAGCCCAGAAATGAAACTCTTAAGCCATACACCTTGTAAAGTAGCCTCAAAACAAGAGACGAACTCGGCTTCCATAGTGGAAGTGGCAATTAAGGTCTGCTTGGCACTCCTCCATGATACAGCTCCACCGACCATCATAAAAATGTATCTTGATGTTGATTTGCGTGAATCAACACATCCAACAAAGTCAGAATCTGAGTAGCCAATTGCTTCCAAATTGTCCGTCTGTCTATACATAAGCATGTATTTATTGGTTCCTTGAAGGTACCTCATTACTTTCTTTGCAGCTCTCCAGTGGTCTAAACCTGGATCACTCTGATATCGTCCCAACATTCCCACAACAAATGCAATGTTAGGTCTTGTGCAGACTTGAGCATACATTAGGCTTCCGACAGCAGAAGCATATGGAATGTTCTTCATTTTTTCCCTTTCAAAGTCGTTCTTCGGGCATTGGTTCAAATTGAAACTATCACCTTTCACAATGGGAGCGACACTTGGTGAACAATCCTTCATCCAAAATCTCTCTAAAATTTTATTAATATAGGTTTCCTGAGACAGACCCAAGATGCCTCGAAATCTGTCTCTATGGATCTTAATGCCGATGACATAAGATACCTAACCCATATCCTTCATATCGAAATTTTTAGAGAGGAATTGTTTCACCTCATGTAGCAAACCCTTATCATTGGTTGCTAGCAAAATGTCATCCACATATAAAACAAGAAAACAGATTTTACTCCCACTGACTTTCAGGTATATACATTCATCCATAATGTTTTCTATAAAACCGAAAGAAGAAATTACATTATGAAATTTCAAATACCATTGGCGGGATTCTTGTTTTAATACGTATAATGATTTCTTGAGCTTGCAAACCAATTGCTCACCATCACTAGAGGAGAATCCTTCAGGTTGTTTCATGTAAACCTCCTCCTCTAGATCTCCATTGAGAAATTCCATTTTCACATCCATTTGGTGCAACTCCAAGTCAAAATGGGCTACTAATGCCATAATAATGCGCAAGGAATCTTTCTTAGATACAGGAGAGAAAGTCTCCGTGTAATCGATTCCTTCTTTCTGAGTGAATCCCTTTGCAATGAGTCTTGCCTGGTATCTCTCAATGTTGCCCAATGATTCTTTCTTTGTCTTAAAGACCCATTTACATCCAATGGCTTTTGCACCATTAGGAAAGTCAACAAGATCCCAGACTTCGTTACTCTTCATAGAATTCATCTCTTCCTTCATGGCATCGTACCATAATTCTGATTCTTTGCAACTCATGGCTTGTGAAAAAGACTCGGGATCATTTTTGGCTCCAATGTTGTTGTCAAATTCTTGCAGATACAAAATATAATCATCAGGTATTGCTGATCTCTTTGGTCTAGTAGATCTTCTTAATGTTGTACCACCATCTTCCTAAGAAGTATGTGGTTCAACTTGTTGTTCAAAAATTCTTGGCAATTCTTGAACGATCTGATCTACTAGAATGTCGTCAACAGCTTGTGGAACTTCAACAATTGGTTGTTCAACACCAGTTTGTACTTGAGGGGTGCTGTGAACAATAACCAATCTATCACTTGAGGTGGAAGGTTGAGATTCTGAATGATCCTTCTCAGAAACTATGTTCCTGGTTTGATCGCTCCCACTGATCAAGTCATTTTCAAGAAACTTTGCATTTCTTGATTCCACAATCCTAGTGTTGTGAGATGGACAATAAAATATGTAACCTTTAGACCTTTCAGCATATCCAATGAAATACCCACTAATGATCCTTGGGTCCAGCTTCTTCTCTTGTGGATTATATATTCTCACTTCAGACGGGCATCCCCAAATGCGCATATGTCGCAAACTCGGTTTCCAAACTTTCCATAATTCAAATGGAGATTTAGGAACAACCTTGGTTGGAACTCGGTTTAATATACACTGTCGTCTTAAGTGCTTCAGTCCATAAGGATTTAGGAATATTTGAGCTGCTAATCATACTCTGCACCATGTCCAATAATGTTCGGTTTCTTCTTTCTGCTACACCATTCTGGTCGAATGAACCAGGCATGGTGTATTGGGCAACAATCCCATGCTCTTGAAGAAATTTTGCGAATGGCCTAGGTGCTTGTCCATCTTCTGTGTATCTACCGTAATATTCTCCACTTCTACCTGATCTCACGATCTTAATTTGCTTGCCGCATTGATTCTCTACTTCAGCCTTAAAGATCTTAAAGGCATCTAATGCTTTTCTCTTTTTATGAAGCATGTAGAGATACATATATTGTGAGTAATCATCTATAAAAGAGATGAAGTATCTCTGACCATGTGAGTCCATGTCCAGACTACATATATCAATATGTATGATCTCTAATATGTCCGAACTTCTATTGGCACCTTTCTTTGACTTGTTGGTCTGCTTTCCCTTTATGCAGTCCAAACAAGTCTCAAAATCAGTAAAATCCAGAGTATTAAGTACCCCTTCATTTATCAATCTTTTAATTCTTTCTATGGAGATATGACCTAGTCTCCGGTGCCATAATTTAGAGGAATTTTCATTAATAACACATCTTTTAGTGCCAGTGTGAACATGCATTGAATCATAAGTGACATTGCTTTGTAAATTAATGTAGTAAATACCATTCCCAACACACTCAGATTTATAAAATAAATTGAAGGATGTCTCTGAAAAGTTAAAGGAATATCCAAAAGGTACAAGCCTTGAAATTGAAATCAAGTTTCTAGAAAAACTTGGAACATAAAAGGTCTTTTCTAATTCTAAAA
This sequence comes from Pinus albicaulis, assembly GCA_034641835.2. NCBI lineage: Eukaryota > Viridiplantae > Streptophyta > Pinopsida > Pinales > Pinaceae > Pinus > Pinus albicaulis. The sequence continues at coordinate 290,672,867 of CM076580.1, forward strand.
CAAAGCCACTACTTAAAGTTAAATAGCATGTTCCTATAGCTTCCACATGCGAGCCTATCTTGTTTCCTGATAAGATGCTTTGCTCACTTCCCACTGGCTTCCTTAGGTTTTGCAAACCCTACAAGGAATTCGAAATGTGAATTGTTAATCCACCAAGTGTTAATATTGACATTAACCATATTAGATTCATAACAAACAAACAATATTGGATTACCTTTGTCTGCAAGCCATTTCTAAAATTTGGTGCATTCCTTCTTCATGTGTCCCTTCTTTTAACAGAAGAAACACTTGGAATTCTTCTTGATATCGGCTTGGGGAGGTACTTTACCTTTCTCTTTCCGATTGGCTTGAGATTTTCCCTTTCCTCGCGTTGTCATCATTGCACTTTCTCCCATTTCCATCACCAGTCTCTCTTCCTCTTGAACACACATGGTCATGACTTCATTAATTGACCATTTATCCTTATGTGTGTTGTATGAGATTTTGAAGGGTTCGTATTGGTGCGGAAGGGTGTTCAAGATGTAGTGCACCAGGAAAGACTTTGATATTTCAACCACGAGTTTCTTCAATTGAGCCACAGTGTCCCTCATTTGCATGATGTGCTTGCGCACACCTTTCACACTGACGAGCCTTAGGGATGAGAACTTCATGATTAGGGTGCTTGCTAGTGCCTTGTCTGAAGTGACAAATTGATCATCAATGGCTTTTAGCAAGTCTCGTACCTTTTCATGCTGTTCAAAAAAACCACGAATAACAGCTGAAATTTTAGTCTTAATGAACATCATGCTTAGGCGATTAGATCGTTCCCATCGTTCATAAAGCGTGATGCCTGCTGCAATGCTGGTATTATTGAGTGCCGGTGGTTCATCTTTCCTAATAACATAGTCTATGTCCATCCACCCCAAATGAAGGAGAACTCTCTCCTTCCAGACCTTATAGTTATCTCCCTTAAGTTCAGGGATATCAGTACGAATTTCAAAGAAATTTGCAGGTTGTACAACTGCATAAAATTAAACATCACATGTTTATGTTAAAATTGAGGCCTAAATAAAATTTCATGCTTTACCAATGTAAATCATGCTTAAAATTGAATCTAATGACATAAAAATTGTCTGTGGACTAAATTTTTATTTCAAGAAAATTCATTTATTCTTTATGATATAATTTATCAAATTATTCACTTAATTCATAGTTCTAAGGGTATGTTATGATTATAATTTGTTATAAATTCTATCTTAGTTTTGAACTTTATGATAAAACTATTAATTCATAATTCCTGTGGGTAAGTTATGAATATTTTATCCTGATTAATTACATAAATATATCAAAAATTCCTGTGGGATAAAATTTATTATATTTAGTATAATTAATTACAATTAATGTATAAAGTTTTGAACTTTATGATAAAACTATTAATTCATAATTCTTGTGGGTAAGTTATGAATATTTTATCCTAATTAATTACATAAATATAACAAAAATTCTTGTGGGATAAAATTTATTATATTTAGTATAATTAATTACAATTAATGTCTATATATTCTTTATGTGATCCTAATTAGAGATGTTGTGGATATTCTCTTAATCAATTAAAATTATATGGATCACTAGATATTATTTACATATTTAAAAAAAAAAAAAAAAAAAAACTTGACATGAGAATAATGATAATTTGCATAAATAAAATTACAATATTCATGCATAACTTTTAACGATGGGCCTCGTTTACTCATCCAAAATAGCATATTTTAACTAGAGCAGTAATAATTAATTCATGCAAATTAAATTTTACAAAAATTATTCAAATTGCATTAAATAAATATTATAATCACAAAATTGAGAAAAAAAAATTAGACATATTTCTAAATAATTTAATTCAGAAAATTCTCAAAATATGTCTATAATCACCAAGGTAGAGATAAAACCTCGCTCCGATACCAAATGTTAGCAAAAATAACGATTCAAAATGCGGAATAAATAATTAAAAGGAATCGAAAATTAAAACTTAAAACTTAAAATTGCCCATTAAATAATACCTCCAGCCATTGATGAATTATACTATGTAGAAAAAGTAATTTTGCAGAGATGAAATCTGCACAAAGATCAACGCTCCAAGAAGTGCTCCAACGAATGGTTTGTTGCAAATTCTTCAAGGAAACGAAACAGACTTTAATAAAATTATAACGCAGTAGCCAGAGCCTTGAGAGTTCTTCTCCACGTTCACTTTTCTGCAACGAAGCCTCCTTAATGTAGCCACTACATAGCACTGCGTCCTCAACACCAACACTAAAGAAAATCTGAAGGCACTTCCAAGCTCTCCTCACTCTAACTTCATGGTGTAAGGCTGAAGGGGATTTAGTTAGTGAGCTTGGGGACCAAACATAAGAATTTATAGCCAAGCTTCCATCAAGCTTTTGTTGGCTATTCGTTAAGTGTTCCAAAAATCATGGTAGATAATTGTAATGGGAGTAACAGACTAGATAACTGCAATGGGAGTAACGGATCACTTCAGAAGCTCCCAAAAGAAATTAATTCACTTCAGTTGATTTCCTAGTTTAAGGAAATAACTGCAGTTGGTTTCCATAATTTAAGGAAACAACTGCAGATCAGTTTCCAGAAATTGCACGTTGGGAGAGGGAGCTTAACATATACACATCTCCAATTCATTAGTTAATGAAAACAGAGCATTTGGCTTATCAACATCATAGGTCATGGCTGGGGTTCTCGGTACCACAGGCCACGTCCACGGTGCCCGGTCCAGTCCAGAGGCCACGATGGAGAAAAGCTTATGTTTTGGGTGGAGAATGTATTGTTGTAAGGTTGGTTTGTTTATTCATTCATTAGGTTTAAGTTATAATTTTGTTGCAAAAAAATTACTTATTAGGAGTTTTTTATTTACATATTAGGAGTTTTTTATTTACATCTTGATTAAATTAGGGTTTAATTTTTTATTTTTTTAATTAAATTTTGAAGTATTTATTTTTCACATTATAAATATTTTAAATTTGATAAAATTTTTAGTGTTTTTGTTGTATGTGAAAAATATTTTTGAATTTGAGAAACTTTTCAATATTCTAGTTGTATATGTAGAAAACTTATTATCTATTAGCAAATGATGTTTCACATGTAAACTTCTGAATTCCAGTAATTTAGCTACTTTAATGCATTGTTTTATATGTGTGTGTGTTAGACAATGTTGAGATCATAGGTCGAGGATAACCCTAATATTGGATAGAAGAATAATTTACACAATTGTGGGATGTTTTTACTAGGATTGTGTGAGCCTAAACATTTTACAAGATATTTTATATTCCCCACAATTGACTCCAACCCTTCCCTGTGAAATTTGAACTTGTGTCCTAATGGAGACTAAACCCCACATAAAAATAAAAACATATATATATGATTGCTTTAAACAATATTCACAATTATGTTTTCATATGCACACATGTAAATACGTTGCACTGTGAAGTTTCTTTATAGATATTGTCTCATCACCAATTTGATCCACGAGAATAACATTTTATTCAATAATTGCTTCTCTTGAAATATTTGTTGGAATTAATGCTTACACTAATGTAATAAGTCACATTTTATAAGTGACGAATTTGTTTGTGAGTTGTTATACGTGGTTGGGATATTTTCTCAACTTCTCCTAAATTAGGAATAACTTAGATATGATAACAAGCTAAAAACTCTATATAGTAGAATTATAGCAAAATTTGATACAATTTTTTGTGTGTGCTTATGAAATATTAATTTGGTATCAAAGCGAGCTTGGGCCTCACTCCCTCATGGAATTCCAAGCGCATAGGGAAAATAGAGTGGTGTGTTGTTTGTGTTATTTGTATTAATGGTTTGTCCATCATTTGATATAGTTGTTTCCTAGGAGTATATTTTGGCATAGCTACTGTTCACTAGATATTGCCAAAAAAAAATTTGTCCCTCGCATTATCAATCACGGACTAGTGTTGTCCATTATGGGGTGAGGATATTAGATCTTGATGCCATTGGAACCCACGGGTATCTCACATTTATCAACCACTTCCCAAGGAATATGTTCCATCGATGCATATCAAGCAATAGCAATTTCTAGAGAAGGCCATTGTCACACGTAAACTAATGATTTGTTTCTTTCAAAATCCAAGAACCCAATATTTTTCAATTATGCTTCTAAATCCAAGAACCCAAGAACCAATGTTTTGCACTTTTTTTTGGCATAAGGCTAGCTATCCACAACTCAACATTTCGACAAAGGATGTTTGTAGGTGGGTTACCACACTTAATGTGGTTAGATCCAAGGGCCAAATGGCACAATAATAAATGTTGTATGATAATTGGAGGCATGCACATCTCACTGTGTACAGTAACAAGAAGTTACAATGAGGTATGGTATAGTAATGTTCCACATACTTGTTCGATTGAAGATAAAGCTGGTCTTACAATTCCTGACAATGCATCAATTTTGGCCCATTATATTCTCCTCTTGAGACATGGCCTATATCATTAGGGTCACAAGCATATTGTGGACTTTATGGACTTTAATGGTATGCCTTATTTATAGAAGGAAAATTTTATTCTAGGCAAGAGAATTTCATTCCAAATCTAACTATCAATGCTAATAGTGATACAAGGTTTCACAACTCTCAAATGGAGTTATTAGTGGTGAAAGACTCATATCTTGATGGTAGTGTAGTTAAATTAATTTTATAGAAAAAAGTTGCTATATATAATTTTGTTTGTAAATTAAGTGATGATGAATGTTCAAAATCAAAGGTAAATATGTAATGGTAAAGTGAATTTTTTTCGAAGGTAAATGAGATCAAGTGCAAATAAAAGGTTCAATATGGATGGTTGTCCTGTTAGTTCAAAAGTTGTGGATCTAAGGAAGGATCCCTAATTAGATTGTTGAAGACATCAGAGTATAAAACAACTTGTGTATGTTGTTCAGTAACTGAATTTGGGAGATCCATGATTTGGGAGTTCAAGAATGGAACTCAAGAATTCAACTTGGAGCTACACCTTTATGAATTTTATGAGACAACTTGATGGAGATCAAGCTAGTTTGAAAATTGTAAATCATTTAAAGAATGTTTGATTAGGCCTTTTTGTTGTGTATATGTGATGATGTAAGCATTAAGAGGGGGTGTTTGAATTAATGCTTACATTAATGTAATAAGTCACTTTATATCAATGAAAAATTAGTTTGTAAACTTTTAGAGTTGGTTGAGATATTCTCTCAACCTCTCCTCCTAAATTACGAATAAGTTAGATCTGATAATAAACTAAAAAATATATATAGTAGAATTATAGCATAATGTAATACAATGTTTTGTGTGTGCTTATGAAGTATTAATTATATTATAATATTATTAATTAAAACAATAACCAAACATTAAGAATAAATGATTATATATATATATGTGCGTGTGTGCGCGTGCGTGTTTGTGTGTGTGTAAATTTCAATCCAGAAATATACAGTTGCAGTGATAGATTATTTCTCCTACTTATTACTCTGATAAGTTATTTACAGAATTATATCAGTAAATTATGAAATAAATACTACTGCAACATTCATAATTACATATGCAGAGAAAGGAACAGTAAGCAACATAAGCATAAGAAACAATCACATGTACACATTTATTTTTAGACAATTGTCCCTGGAAACCCAATGTGGGAAAATCGATGCAACAGATGAGGGTTTATATATTATTCTTCAGAAAATGAATTATTTACAAGGAATGCATTGGCGGATACATGTAGAAAACACCTGAGACAAAATTCCCCGAACCTCCAGAAGATTTTTTGAGACCCGGAAGACCCTCTGTCTCCCTCTGCGTCTCTTTGTGTGCTTCTCTGCATAGTTCCTGTGCTGAACTGCGTCACATTGTGTTGTAGCTCTGCGATGCCTTCTGTGGCCCTTTGCGTTCCTCTGTCCTCGTACTCAGTCACTGCTGACTCCCTCTTCTCCTTCTGCCTCTGCAACTTTGCCCTGCGACTCTCCCTCTGAAATTGAATTCTATTCCTTCAAAATATCTCCTTTGGGTTACTGAGTGTGTGCCCGACTTGCTTTCCAAATGACCCTCAAGAATTATTTTATAATCTTCTAATTGATGAAACAATGACCCAGATTATAAGTCTAATCAATGGATAAGATAAAAAATTGACACGATATTTGTTCTCTAGAAGATTGACACTCTGTCTTATTAATACCCATTAATTATTTAATTTCACTAAGTTTAGACTTAGGGTCTCCATTAAAATACTTAATTATTTTAATAAGACATGAACCAAGTGGAACTTCCACAAACTATTTCTGGGTTCTTTGGAATATTGATGTCCAAGCCTCCTCACCAATTTTGAGACTTCGAACACTTTCTGATGCTACAAAAATCAACACTCCCTCTTATCGAGGAAAGTGTTATAGAAATATGCCTGATGTATGCTACTCTGCTTTGAAACATCCTTTTGCGTTGCTACCCCTTGTCTGCTACGCTGCTGCCTTCTGTATTGTTGCCCATAACACTTCCACTTGCACTACCTCATCTGTATTGCAGCTCCCTCTGAATCCTGATCCTATCCATTCCTACTACTGAAATGGATTCTTGATCATCCCCATCTTCTCTCTGAAATAGACAAACTTTTTCTTCCCCCAGTGAAATTTTCAAGCTAAAATATTACTGCAGTGATTGATTTATCTCACCTACTTATTTATGATAAGTTATTTTTAGATAATTCCAGTAAATTTTGAAATAAATACAAATGCAGTATTCAATTAATCATAAGTATAAAATCAAATAGAACGCATATAACGCAATAGAAACAATCACATGAACACAGATATTTTTGGACAATTGTCCCTGGAAAAACCCAATGTGGGAACACGGATGTAGTAGATGAGGGTTTGTATTATTCTTCAGCATTGGAAATATTTTACATAAATTTGACGAACAGATGTCTAGAATACACCTGAGATAATTTTTATGAACCCTTCAGAATAATTTCTGACACACGGGAGGCACCCTTTCTTTCTCTGCATCACTCTGTGTGGTCTTCTGCACAGTCACTACGTTGGACTGCATCACTCTGGGTAGAGGACCAATGCTGCTACTCAACATTGTCCCCTTTGCATCCTCCTCCTGCCTTCTTCTTCCTCTGCTGACTTCCCCTTCCTCCTTCTGCCTCTACAACTCCACCTCTACATCCTCTCCCTCTGAAATTGAATTATATTCCTTCATAATCGATTTCCTTCGGGTACTGAGTGTGTGCCCAATTGTTTTTCCAAATGACCCTCAAGCCTTCTATTATAGTCTTCTCATTGATGAATCAACAACCCAGATTAGATCTCTAATCAATGGCTGAGATTAAAACATGACTTGATCTTTTTTTTTTAGAAGATTCACACTCTGCTTAATTAATACCCTTTAATTATTTAATTTCCCTAAGTTTAGAATTTTTTTTCCAAAGAAAAAATATACGACTTTCTATTGATGAAAAAAGAGAAGTTACATTTTGTATATGAAATTAAGTATTCAAGACACCCAAAGGGCCCGTGTGCTCAAGCACACAGAATTGAGAGGCTACTAGAAGTAAAAAAAAAAAATTTTAAAATTACAGAGTGCCAGCAGGGTTGGGATTTTTGCGCTTGCCTTTTCTCTTTTGGAAAATATGCCAAGTCCCCGAATGCGAGGAAGGAGAAACCAAGGCCAGCTCATTATTCCTTGTGGTATTTTCTTTGTCGGAGTCTGAGCTTTCAGAAACATGCGATCTTTTATTTTCACTTGTACTTACTACTGTTCAAGCTTCCGTTGGCATAGGATCAACCGTGGTGTGTGTCGGTTGAACTGTTGAGATAAGTTCAAATGGATCTTGAATTTCATGTTCTTGTACCCCCGGATCGGTTGTTGTTTGTTTACTCTCATTTGGGATGGATACATCCTCTTCTTCTTATGTCTCCTGCTATGGTCCCCTTGAGGGAAATTTCCATCCTTTGGTTTATTTCCATGTCTTCTTCTTTTTTTCTGTTTTCTCTTTTTGCATCCGAGCATGTGTTTTGTAAATGACCGATTTTCCTGCATATTCTGCATCTAAATGCAGTGTTTTCATAATCAAGGTGTTGCGTCCATTTTTTATGTTTATGAATCAGTTCAATGCTTTCTAGTAGCCCCTTGATGAGATCCAATTCCATGCAGATTTGTGCGAAGGTGAAGATTCTCTCCTCCAATCGTTGGGTGTCAGTTTTGATGTATCTCCCGATGATGTTCCCAATGCATTCTAAAACACATTCATTCCAAAAATGAAGCGGGAGATTATACAACCGGATCTAGACCGACATTCTGGTTACCTCCATGGTGTTTGCATCGAAGTCTGGAAACCATGGTGTGATGAAGAATTTGGTGGAACCCTAGAACCATGGTTCAACCCTGAGAATGATGTCTCTAGATTCTGAGGATGGAAACTTGACTATGAAAAACCCCTTGGAACAGAGATGGATTTCACATTCCATGGTCTAGTTGGAAAAAACCCAATGAAAGAGCTCCATTCATTTGGGCCAGGAGCAGTTAAATCTGCATACTATTGCTTGGGATTCAAATATGGAGCGATGTTCATCGATCTCTGGTATGTCTATGTTCAGATATGGCACACAGTTCAGTTGCTCCACAATGTATGGTTTGGGAGTATTCTCAGCTGGTTCAGATGGTGTTGTTTCTTATTTTTCCCCTGTAATATGTTCCTATAAGAGGGGCCTTCTGGGATGTCGTGTTTGGAGGTGTTGGCTCCCCTTGTGGGTCCTTGAGCTCTGTTCTGTTCTGCTGTGACTCCTCTCAGTCTCAAGTTGAGATATATGGTAGATCCAGAGCATATGGGGTAGTCCTTGATTGAGCAAGAATCTTGTAAGGATTTCCCACCATAGATTAGTGATTGCATGTGACAAGGGTATCCTGAAGATTTCCTAATATTTTTCTTAAGGTTTGTTACCCTGTATGTATCTTGTACCCATATTAAAAAACTGTTCCCCACAGGGGGTTCTATAAAAATTTGAAAACGAACAGAGCTTACCTGTTTCTCGTTGTTTGTGGTCCTTGTGTGGGTTCCTATGGTATTCTTGCCTCGATGCTTTAATATGGTTCGGTGGGTGCCTTGTTTCGGTGACTGATGGAGATCAGTGGCAATGAGAGGTAGGGAACCTCGAATAGGCTTAAGGCACCGTGTGTTGAGAGGTCTGCAGCCTATGTATCCCTGTGCCCGCACAAAATCCCATCATGAAACATGATTCTTACCACACCTTGCTGTCGCCGATACATGCCCTGGTCTTGTCTTCATTCTTTGACGGCCCTGAGTTTGTATCACCCCTTTCCCTCCATGAGGAGATCCATATGCAAGAACAATAAAGCATCGTTGAATCCTTACGAGGGTATGGGTCTTCACGAAATTTCCATGGCTCATGGTTGAGGAGGGAAAAAAAGAGCTGGGGGTCTACATCTGTGGACACCGAAACCCCCCCTTCCACACCTTACTACATTCCATCACTAGTTTAGAGTGTTTGCGCCTATAGCACTTGTGTCTGATCACCTTAATGGCCATTTTACTCTTCATGTCAGGAGCACAACCATGAGGGGCCTCTGTCGCGCAGCTAGAGGGCCCAGCCCAGAAAGCCCTAACACTACTATCGGTCGCCATCCACCATGTGCATGTGTTGATGATCCAATGAAGATTTGTATATGCAGGTTCATCAACAAAAAACCTTAGCCTTGTTGCTTCCTCTTCTTAAAGTTGGAGATCTACAATGAGTTTCCATGCATGTGCTGCTTTGTGCAATGTTTCTCTAAACAATTATTTGCAACTCAATCTCGGGCGATCATCTTTGAGCAACACAGGGTCACTGGCAATGAGCTTGGCCATGCGATCTGAGATTTGCAGAGCATATTGAGAACCAATCCATACTACCTTCAAGGCACCCACATCAAATTGGGCCTTCTTCCTCTCATGAGCTAGCTGATCCGCCTTCACCATTCTCCCTCCCATGGATCTTTTCTTCCCAATTGTTTTTTCACGACCTCTAAGTTTAGACTTAGGGATCACTTTAAAATAATTAATTATTTTAATAAAGCATGAAATGAGTGTAATTTCCACAAACGGTTTCTGGGTTATCTGGAATACTGATGTCCAAGCCTCCTCCCAAAATATGAGACTTTGAACACTTTCCAATACTAAAAAATCAACACTCCCTCTTAGCGAGGAAAGTGTTCAAGAAAAATACCAACTGCATCTGCTTTGACCTAAAGCATCTGCTACGCTGCTCTGATGTCTTGGTTGCTACCCCTCATCTATGTTTTTATTCCTTCTGTACTGCTGCCCATGACACCATCTATGCCACTGCCTCATTCGTAATGCAACTCTCTCTGAATCTTAAGTCCACCCATTCCTCTACTGGAATGGATCCTTGACCATCCCCATATTTTCCCTGAAGGAAGTAAACTTAATCTTACCCAAATATTTCTTAAGGATATCTGCCACCTGTTCCCTTGTAGGAATGTACTTCAACTGTACATCTCCCCATTCGACATAGTCTCTGATCAAGTGGCACCTAATGTCAATTTCTTTCAACCAGTCAAGAAACACAGGATTCTCAGAGAGCTTGATGCAACTATGATTATCACACAAAATTCTGGTCGGTTCCATCCTCTTCTTGAGCAAGCTCATAAGCAACTTACGAAGCTATATGGCCTCACACAAAGTTGTGCTAGCTGCCATATATTCAGCCTCGGCTAAGCTCAGGACCATGAATTTCTATTTCATACTGCACCAGGAAGTCATTCCTGATCCAATACTGAAACAGTAACCACTGGTACTTTTTTGATCTACTGGGCTTCCATCCCAGTCTGCATCAGTGAACCCACTCAACTGGATTTCATTACCCTTGGTGTACTTCAACACAAACTCGACTGTCCCCTTCATGTATCTGAGAACATGTTTGGCTACTTCCTAGTGAGCCCTCCTTGGTTCTACCATGAATTGACTAAGGGTATTCACGACATAACAAATGTATAGTCTAGTGTTGACCAGGTACATCAATGATCCTATGAGTTGCCTATACAAGGTAGGGTCAGCCTCATCATCCTCGGACATGTCGATCTTCTTCCAGTTTGTAATAATTGGCGTAGCCATGGGTCTATAGTCCTCCATCTGAAATCTCTTCAGGATCTATGTAGTATATCTTCCTTGCCCAAGGAATATTTCTCCCTTTTGTTTCCAAACCTCCAAACCAAGAAAATAGTGCATTTGCCCTAGATCCTTCATGTCGAATTATGTAGTTAGATTTTCCTTGCAGTCTTTGATGAGCTTAGATGATCTAGTCAAAGAACAGATCATCTACATATAATACCAGAATTAGCGGCTCATCCCATACTATTAGATAGTATATGTCAGGATCTGCATCACCCTTGACAAATCCCATCTTCTGCAGGTAGCTATCAATTCACCCATACCATGCTCTAGGGGCTTGATTCAGTCCATACAAGGCTTTCTTAAGCCTACACATATGAGTCTTCTGCTCATGCATCTCAAAGCCCTCTGGCTATTCTATGTACACTTCCTCTTCTATCACCCCATTCAAGAACTTTGTCTTGACATCCCTTTGGTGAATTTCCCATCCGATTTTCACTGCAAGAGAAATGATAGATATGATCGAAGTGTATCGAGCTACAGGGGCGAAGGTTTCTACATAATCGATCCCTTCCTTCTGTGCATACCCCTTAGCCACAAACCTGGCTTTGAATTTCTCTATGCTACCATCTGCAACATACTTGATCTTGTAGATCCACCTTGATCCTACAACCGATCTGTTTTGAGGTCTAGGGACTACTTCCCATACATCATTTGTCATGATGGAGTTGTACTCCTCCACCATAGTGTCTACCCACACTTGATGTTGAGCTGATTCTCGAAACTAAAGGGTTCTTCAACCTGTGCTACTAGTGCCTGGTACCAGTCTGGCTACCTGTGTTCTCTCTTCTCATTTCTAGGGGCTCCAATAAATTCCTCTGCATCCCTCAGAGTTCGTTGGAGTTCTCTGGTCATCCTTCTATTAGTGGTGGGTGGATTCACCTGCTCTCCTTCTTGCACTTCCTCGGAAGAACTTTCCTTAGGATCCTTGTGTAGTGGAGAGGCACTATAGCCATCTTCTGTAGGCCCTTATGGCTGAACCAACGGATCCTCCTTAGACTGCGTAGCTGTAGACATCTCTCGGGATCTCTTGAAGGCTCTCTCCTCCATGAATTTCATGTCCCGTCTTACTACAATATTTCTAATCTTAGGAATATAGATCACTGTGTGGTTCACACATCATCATAGTGCCAAAAAAATATGGGACTTAGTAGATTTGGTTTGATTACGGGGCACTGAACAAAATCATACTCAAGAATAGGTACCCCTTACCTAGGATTGATGATTCACTAGATCAACTGTAGCAAGAAAAATACTTAACCAATATGGACTTATAGTTTGGATATCACCAGGTTCAAGTTAGAGAAGAAGATACCTAGGAGACCACCTTAAAAAATAGGCAAGGTTTGCATGAGTGACTAAGCATGTCATTTGGCCTATGCAATGCGCCAGATACATTTATGAGGTTAATGAATGATATATTGCACCCTTTTATAGATTCATTTTTTATTGTATATTTGGATGATATATTGATATACAATGCTACCCGGGAGGAGCACATATTACATTTGACACAAGTTCTAGAGACATTAAAGAAGAATAGCTGCTAGAAAATATCAAGAAGCGTGAGTTTGCACAATAGTCTTTGGTATATCTAAGGTATGGGGAAGATAGGTGGAGGAGAGTTGAAGATAGACCTTGCCAAGATGGATGCCATCATGAAATTCTCAGTGCCTACTAATGATTTCGAGGTTAGGAGTTTTGTTGGGGTGGCACAATACCTAAGGAAATTCATACCCTTGCTTTTAGCAGTAGTAGCACCACTCCATGTCATAACGAAAAGTGGTAAGAGTTTCTAGTTGTGAAAAAGTCAGCAGATGACCTTTGAGAAGCTAAATAAGAAGATAAATCAAGCACCAACTCTGGCATTATCAAACTTGCAGCAGGCCTTTGAAGTGGAGACGTATGCTAGTGGGTATGTTATGGGAGAAATCTTGATGTAGGGAGGAAGGTTTGTATGCGACCGTTATGTAGGATTTCTTGGGCAAGTTCTTAATTACCCCACCTATGATAAGGATATTTATGCACCGGTTCAAGAAATGAAGAAGTGGAAGCATTATCTGAAGGGAAAGGAGATAATAATCCACATAGATCACCAACCACTATATTATTGCAAGGCCATAGTAAGCTACAATAGACCAGGCATTACAAGAGGGTGGGATTTATACAATAGTTTCATTTAGTGATCAAGTATAGGAAGGGTAGCACAAAAAAATTGGTTGACATGCTTTCAATGTTGAAATTAGGTAGCATTAGGAGGTACTCTCACATGCCCTTAGTTTTATGCATGTGAAGGAAGAACACCCACAAAGTGACTATGTGGGCTTTGCACTAGAGTTTGGGGTTTTGGACCAAAAGGAGTGGGCTTGGAACCCATGGAAGAGAATTTAATATTCTAGTTTAATGTAAACGTTGAGTTATAGGTTCCATAAGGTATTCCTAAGGTGACCTAAGAACAAGTATAAATAAACAAGTTGATGGAAAAGCTTAGGAAAAGAATCACAAGGATTAGTATTCTTGTGGAGAAGCTAAAAGTGATGTAGCCGCAAACCTATGGAAGGAAGGAAGTCACAAGAGAAAGTGATAGCTAAGAGGCCAGGTCTTATGTGTTTTGGTAAAAGCCAAAATGGACCATAACTAAAGAAAGGAAAGAGGTCGAGTTCTGTGGTTGAGTTAAGAGCCAAAGGAGATTGTAGCTAATATAAGGTCATAGGTTCATAGGCCATATGGCCACATGAATGGGACATAAGCTTAGGGAGGAAGCCACATACCCAAGAAGATAGGCCACAAGACTGATAGGGAAAAGGGAGGCTTGGTTAGGTAGATCAAGGTTTGTTGTGGAGGCTACCATAATAAAAAAATATGTTGAGTGTGCTAAAGGACTAACAAAAGGATACAACAAAGTGATATCATCCATGCAGCTAAGCATATCATTGTTTGAGTGAATTTAATGAGGGTTAGTTATGTCCTAGTTGTTACAGGTATGTGATTTGGATGTTGTAGGTGTATATATTTAGGTAGGGAGGGATTAGAGGTCAAACTTTCCCCAACCCTAGTATTTGGTCAAAGGATTAGATTTGTATTTGGAAATTGGGCAGGGATATAAAGGCCATTATCCCTAGTATAATAGCTTTGTGATTTTCTTATTAATGGACTAATAAGAAACAAGTTTAGGCATTCAACTCTCATGTATTATCGTTGATCTAAATGATATTATATTTATATTGTGCAAGTTGTTTTGAAGTTACGCATTTCTAGTGTGTTTATGTTTCTAGTCGAGACATAGAACATACCTGGGGTGCGTGGATTTATAACATTCAAGGACATCCACATCAAATATCATAGCTTTGGGAACTCTTATGCACATGAATCCATTCACCCATGATGCATACGAAGAGGAATATTTAGACGATGAGGACTTCAAGGAGGCGTTTCAGTGGTTGAATAGTTAAGATTCATGTGCACGATGGCGACAACACTATTGACTATCATCTCCATGATGGGTTACTTTATAGGTTGGATAACTTATATGTTCTTACAGGTGATTGATTGCAATTAATTAGAGAGGCTCACACCTTCAAGGTTGCAAGGCACTTTAGTGTAGGGAAGATAATGGCCAACTTGCAGAGGTACGTGTATTGGCCTAGGATGCAATATAAGGTAGCTATTTTTATAAGTGGATGCATGCTTTGTTGTACAAACAATCCTTGTAACAGGAAATAAAGTATATATCATCCCTTATATGCACCCACTTTTCCTTAGGAAATAATTTCCATGGAATTTATGGGAGGTTTATAAATAGCCAGGAAGGGACATGACTACATATTTTTGGTAGTTTATAGGTTCAACAAGATGTGTGTTCTAATGCCTTGTAAAACGACCATCAGTGGGAAAGAAGCAACAAACTTGTTCTTTAGACACATTTGGGTGCACTTTGAGAGACCGATGAGCATCATTCTAGATAACGACATGATATTTCTTAATGCAGTTTGGAATACATTATGGGAGAATATGGACAAGAATTTGAAGAGTTCTACAACATTCCATCCACAGACATATGGGTAGATAGAAGTAGCCAATGGGACTTTGGTGCAACTTTTGAGGGGTTACGATCAGAAACATCTGAATACTTGCGATGGAAATTTGGTATATATATATATATATATATATATATATATATATATATATATATATATATATATATATATATATATATATAACACTCTTATAACAACACAATCCACACTTCTTCAAGCAAGTCCCCATTTGAAAATTATTTTGGGTATTTTCCACCTTCACCTTTGGATAATGCATATAGGAAACGAGTGAGGGAGGATCTTACAAGGGATTCCTTGAGGGCTGAATTTTTTTTTAGAAGATTAGGAAGATCCATATACATGTACAAGATACAATGTAGAAGTCATAAGAAAAATATAATTCAAGGCATGATCAACACATAACATAGAAGTCATTCAAGGTGGGAGACAAAGTGGTTACAATTGAACAAGGAGAGGCTACAGGGTCGTGGTAAGAAAATCAAGGCTTTGTGATATGGTCCCTTTGAGATACTAGGAAAGGTGGGAGATAATGCCTATAGACTCATTTTACCCTCATACATGCACATTTACTCTGTTGTGAATGTAGAGAATTCGAAACTATATGTGCCTTCCATGTTATATCAAGAAGAGGAACAGGTCTTACCTTATGTAAATAATTTGGCACTAAATGATCAGGTAGAGTTAACAGAAGATAATAATTTTCAAAATAGGTCTAAAACTACAATAAAGGGGCAGCATGATCTCTGACATATTGGGTTGAAAGGACAAATTCTAGGAAAGCCTAAATGGTACACCCAAAAGAAGGTGGAGGAGAAATTTTCTCACCTCATTCAGTGAAAGCTTCTAAGAACCAAAATCCTCCAAAAATGGGGATTTTTGATCCATATTGGATCATTATATTATTTTTCATCCATATCAATGCTCTCAAAGTGGAAAAAATGGAGGAATCAACTCACATGACCGTTTTTACTAGCAGGACACATTTTGGCAAATTGGGGTCTAAAACCTTTCGGGAGCATTTTGAGGCATCAAACGTTTTTTTTTGGGGGGGGGGATTTTCCAATATAGTTCCACACCTTTTTTTTCCTATTCTACACACAGAGAAATTTCTATTGGTGCAAGATTCATCTTAATTAGAGTCCATATGAAAAAGTTTTGCCACTCATAATTTGACCTTCCATTTTTTACCACCATAATTCGAGAGGATTTTATGCCAAATCTCATTATTCAAATAAAAGGGGATAGCCATGTGATAATGATGAAGAATACTATAAAAGGATCCATATTGTAACTCTCGTTAAAAGTTGAAGGAGTCAAACCTAACCACTAGTAGGCTCAGGCTATGTTATAACCAGACCACCAGGAGTAAAATGGAGTCCATTATTTTCGAGTTCATTTGTTCCATAAATGAGCAAAGTAGATAGGGAGGGACCACACAAAGATGATTTATGCATTGTAGTATCCCATAGGCCATATGACTTAATTCTTTGTACTTGCATCAATTTTCTATTCAGAGAAAGAGAGCAGAGCAGTCTTACCTTATAGTTAGGTTTTCTCCCGAAAAGTTTCCCAAGATATATTTTGTGTCAACCATGGTTTGTGTGTTTTTATTTCATTGTTCTCCATTTTCTTCATAATTATAATTTTCATTGATACATAATAAACAATGATTTATAGATCTAGAAAATATAAAGAGGAATAAACCCTCATAGTGTAGATTTTTTTATTTTTAAGTATAATTTTATCAAATATGTTGTGACGAACTGTCCAGTGGAATATCCACGATAGTTAATGAATTAGAAATTCTACCAGATTATTGTGCCATCTCTTTAGAATGTCACAATATCTCCAGAAATTGGATTAACTTTTTTTTTTTTATGTTGGACAATGCCAATTTCTTATTCTAATTACAACTACCTTATTCATGAATCTATTGTTTTTTTAGTAACTACAGGAATTGGCAACTAGATCGAGTTTGTACTCGTGTGATATGGGGTTGATGATGGCTGCTACAACTACAAAATTAGAATTATAAATAGATAAATAAAAATCAGTAGAAAAATACAATAAAAAAAGTATAAGTCAAATTAAGTCAAGCTTCACTGATATATTTAATGTTAGGAGAGACCTGCCAACACACCAATTACATGTCAAAATAAAAAAAGTAAATTAAATGCTTTCTGAATAAATTACATGTATTGGAAGGTTAAGGATCCTTACAGGCCTCTCTTGATGAGTGAAAGGGTTGTTGTAAAGACGTTTCCATCACTCTCTCCTTTGTTTTTGGTGACATTTATTTGCAATTTTGTAGTGTCACAAATAGGATAGCTTTGGCATAAAAAGAAAAGTGCAGCGAATCTCGTACTCCGTTATTTATATACAAATTAACTTTGTCATTTTATTGAGAAACATATATTTTAGAGTACTGGAGTCATTTTTTCTAAAATATATTACTGCTTTGTGCATTCTGTTTAACAATTCCTACAACCTTTTTTAACCACCAGTCTGCAAAATTATGTCATTATTACTATCTTAAAGGGAATGCTAAATGTTGAAGAGCTAGCAGGCAGATGCATTCAACATTTTTGAACCCCAACTCTCGGACGCTTAGAAGAAAGTTTGTGCCATCAAATTGCACTGACAGTGAGATCTTATTGTGAAAAAATATACAAGCATGTCTTGTTGCTCCAAAAACTATGGACAATATAAGTTCATAAGCAATCCAACAAGTTCTGCAATATTAAACATGGTTTAGAAAATGCAATCATCAGGCGGAATGTCTTTCAACCACTCTAGGTCAATGGTACTTTGATATTGTTTTAATAATTGGTGCATTTGACGAGATAACCTACATTTGTGTGTCCTACACCATAGTTACCAAATTCGAATTCAAATTCGATACGATATGATAAAAATTGGAATAAGATTTTTTCAATTCGGAAAAAATTAGATAGTATACATCTTTAATATTTAGTTATATATATTTTCTTATTTTTAATATTTAGGTATATATATTTTTTCCTTTAATATAAGATATTTTGATAATTTTCATTCAAATTCATTTTAAATTTTGAATAATTTCTAATAACTCTAGAAAATATAATAGTATTAAAAACACAATTCAACTAAAATTTAAAAAAACTACATTTCTTATTGCCTCCAAAACTTAAATCTGACATAGCTTTTTGGTTTCAAAACTTATTTGTTCAAATTCTTATCTAATAAATAAATACAAAAATCAATTTTCTAAACTTATTAATTTAGAAAAAAACAAAAAAACAAAAATGCAATTGATAAATAAAAATTCCCCAATTTTCCAATTGTTTCGGTTTCGTTTAAAAATATATTTAAACAAAAACAAAAACAAAATTAAAAAATATAAATTTTCCAATTTAACAATAGTTTATGTTCCATTTCCTTAATTTTTAAATATACACAAATACCTATATATTCGAGCTTTAAACATTTTATACCCACAAAAGTATCTATATACTCCAGCGTTAACATTTTATACCCACGAATCTCGAATAAAGCCATCCCTTTCTCAAAGCTAAAGAGCACCTGACCGTTTCAAACGAGTTGTCAAGCACTCTTAACTTTCGGCCGAGTAGCCAGTATTCCTTTAATTTACTATTACGGTATTATGCAGGCTCCCGTTACTAGTGTTGCTTTGCTTGTGGAGGTTCCGTAATGGAAAAACCGTAAAAGTGGAAGAATTGAATCGAACCGTATCGAATTCCACCGAACACTTTTGCCATTCAAATCGTACTCGCGAATTTCCAAAATTTTTATCCCAATTCGGACAAATTTGGTAACTATGTCCTACACGCTCTATTCTATCGGCCAGCAGCATAAGAGTGCATTATGTGGATTGGTTGATCATCTATTCCAAGATTGGTGTAGTTCTAGTATAAGCTAATAACTTTGATATAAATAGAAAAGGGGAAGAAATAAATGCATAACAATATGTGTGTAACACACATAAGTTAAAAAAATTACTATCTAAACAAATTTTCTTTTATCCTGGTAAAACCCTTTAACTAGCCTTAACGTTGCCAAGCTAAGTCGCTAAAATGCCAGTCGGATAAGACAACTGTCCACTTGTAATATGCATCTGTTAACAATTATGGTTATGTCATGGCAACAATGTACGATGGATTTATAAATGGATTAAATTCGTAGGAGATCCAACGTCAGCACAATGGTCGGCTAATCACAATTAAATTATGCTCATGGGTTCTTAAATTTGTTGTACCATTGTTTTAAATGTCAATTGCCACGGCATCACATTTCTTTTAAGATCTGGTACTTCCGCGTACATGTGAATTTTTGAACTATATGAAATGTTTAATATGCAATGATAAATCTGGTGATTATGTCGAGGGTTATCGACCCTCTCCCATCGAATGACAATTGGCAAACTCTGCGCCATCGATCTGATTACAATCCTACGGTGAGGATCTTCTAGGGTTGAATAATGACTAGGGGGTTTGTAACTGAATTTCCAGTTCATTGTTGCGCCTCACCGAAGCAACTGGAGGCTACACCGCCATCCTTAGGGTTTGCATCAAGCTTGAACCCTTTCTTTTGTTTTTGGCTCAGCGCGGTTGGGAAATAGCATTCTACAGAATAATATCTCCTCGGCGCCAGGTAAGGATACCGCCCTTCCTCCAAATTTTGATGCACAGTCTTTAATCTCCTCGCGTAGCATATCTGATAGCAATTTTAATGGTCCTGTTATTAATTCGGATTTTTATTTCCTATTTTTTCCTTGGGGTTTCCTATTGTTTTATGCACTCATTGAGTAATTGTTTTGTTTGGCTCCTTCCGGCACAACTGGGCAGTAGTAGCGCGAAATCCTCCCGCCCAACAGCCGATTCTTCCGCTAGTCTACAAATTCCCCGTTCGGCATCTCGCATTTTGTTTTGTTTATTATAAACACACAAGGAGCTGCATGGTTAACATGCTTACCATCCATCGGGGCAGCACCTTCTCCTACTCCACCATCTTCGCAGTTCTAAATCTTCACACCGTTCCGCCTACCTCGATGGTCTAATCGATACCTCCATCTACAGGTACCATTTGCATGCCTAAGCAGGGTTGTGAACCCTAGATTTCTTCAAGGGTTTTCTTAGTTAATGGCATTGTATCAGGCTTTCTTTTCCTTTTTATCTCGGCTTAAATCCGGAACTATACTTTAGCAGACATTCTGGTCTATTAGTTTAAGTTAAGTTCAGCCGGGGTTTTACGGCTTTGTAATTCAAGTTCAGATTCATTTTCTAAGAATTCTAAATTCTGCGATTTTCTGCGTATAATACTCAGTTGTGGCAGCTGGATGCTAGTTAGGCTCTTTCCAATCCAGTTCTGTTGTAAATACTCTTTTGACAGTTGGGGTTTCTCAACTGGTTTATCTGTGATAAGAGTTTATTGAGCAGTTAAGTAAAAGAATATATATTTTCAAATGGTTTTACAATAGCTTGTTCTCTTTTGAGATTTCTATTCTGTATGAATGAATAGTGTGCGAATACAGAGATTCTTATTGTAGATGTCTACTACTGTATATTCGATGCATTCTATAGGTTTTTCTTAATGGCAACCCGTTCAGGGTTATTACGATACCTTCTCTGTGAAATTCTATTTTTAAGAGGGTTTCGCCCCTTTGGAATTCTTCAACAGAATACTTGTGCATAGCTGTAAATTTTCTCTTCAATATTTAATGTTTTAGGCTGGTTAAATGTTAATACTTTTTTGGTTATTTTATCTTGAGGTAGTAAATTTTCTAGTTTTCTTGTCTGTTCCTGCACAAATTAGTTAAAGAATTCTGGAGGTGTCCGGACCACCTAACTGTCCGTGTTATTATAGATGGAATGACGACCTACCCAGAAGCTCTGTTTTCACAGGCACTATGGGTTAACAGTCTTCCTCACCTTCCATTGAATTTACTTTTGCAGTTTGTTTTTCTTTGACTAGAAAATTACATCTCCCTGCTGCTATATTGACCCTTCTTGCATAGGCTGCCTCCTACTGGTTTCGTACAAGGAATTTAATTTTTATACTTCACAGTTAACTCTTACAGGCATAAAACTATCTAGCCAGTTTTTCCTATAAGATACCAGTCTCAGAGAAAGAGAATAATTGCTTCACAATTCCCACTTTAATTTTTTACAGAAGGAAAGAAAAGAGGAAATCTACTTATTACCAGCCTAATTTAACTATAACAAAATAATTCTTCTTTTCATGATAATAACATCGAATGTAATTTACTCATCTGACTCAAATCCGAGTGATGATGGTTGATGCCTCCCTTCCACGAGCTGGGCTATTACGTCCTGCAACTCTCCCCCGAGCTCAAGACTGGATCGTTGTTAGCACAGAATTTCTGGAGGAGAAACTCGGGACAATCCGGTCCAATTCTCCAACTCCAGTGAAAAACAACAATTCTAGGGAGAACACAGGACAATCCGGTCCAATTCTCCAACCCAGAGAACAGTCTGTTCTGGAAACTCTTTCTCCAGAATAGCAGAGTTCTTTTTTCCTAACTCAGACAAAACCCCAAACTCTCCTTGGAATTCCTCATTTATTCTAGAGTTTCTTTGGGTAACTGTGGAAACTGTTTTTCTGTTCAACTAACTCCAGATCTTGAATTACTTTTTACCATAAATTTTACTCATGAAAACTAATTCCACAGTAAATCTTTTATTCCATACCAAAATTAATTTTGTTCAGATATTCCAATTCAAAATAAACAGCAGTCATAATTAATTCTTAATTAATAAAAGCTTAACCATTTGTCAGCGGCTAAGAGGGTGGTTACAGTTTTCCCCCTCTGGAAGAGAACACCGTCCCCGGTGTTCTTATTCTAATTCGGCAAAAAGCTCAGGATAAGCTTCACAGACAAAACTCTCGTCCTCCCAGGTAGCTTCCTCCGGTCCAAAGTGCTTCCATTGCACTTTAACCTGGGCGATGGCTTGTTTCCGGAGCATGATTTCCCTCTGGTCGATTATACTGTGTGGCTCAACCAGAAACTCTCCGTCCGGTTCTACCTGCACACAGTAGACTTATGTTAATTATATAAGTCTTTAATATCATATTATTATTTTAATAATTATGCTTACTCACTACCTGTATGTTCTGCCAATGAATTATGTGTCTCGGATCATGAATATATCGTTTTAATAACGATACATGAAAGACATTATGCACTCGAATATGACTAGGAAGAGCTAAAAGATATGCTACCGGTCCTACTCTTTCCAGTATTTGGAAAGGGCCACAGAACCGGGGTGCTAATTTTGCACAAGATGCCCATCTTAATGTGCTCTTCTTTGGTTTAATTCTGACATACACGTGATCTCCAACTTCATATTCATGGTATGACCTCTTTCTATCCGCATACACTTTCTACCTGTCCTGTGCTGCCTTTAAATTCTGTCGAATTTTCTTCACCTCTGCTTCCATTTCTGCTAGCATGTCTGGTCCTAGCATGAGTCTATTCTCAGGGCTGCTCCAATTAATGGGAGTTCTGCACTGCTGCCCATATAACGCCTCAAACAGACTCATCTTTAATGATTCTTGGTAACCATTGTTGTAGGCAAACTCTATCAAGTGTAGGTACTCCTCCCATTTAACTGGTTGCTGCATGACGTACATTCTCAACATGTCTTCCAGTACTTGATTTACTCGCTCGGTTTGCCGTCTGTTTGCGGGTGGTATGCGGTACTAAAATGTACTTGAGTTCCTAACCCCGTAAACAGTGCCTTCCAAAAAGCTGATGTAAATTTTACATCTACGTCCGAGATAACGGTCTTAGGAATGCCATGCAGTCTGAAGATCTCACGCATAAATAAATCTGCTATTTGTACTGTCTTATAGGTGGATTGGACAGGTATGAAATGTGCCGACTTACTTAGTCTATCCACAACTACCATTATGGAATCATTACCTCGTTTTGATTTTTGGTAATCCGGTGATAAAGTCCAAAGAGATCACCTCCCATTTCCATTCAGGAATGGGTATAGGCTACATTAATCCAGCTGGATGACGATGCTCTACTTTCACTTGCTGGCACTCTAGACACATGTTTAGATAGCTTGCTATATCCTTCCTCATGCCTGGCCAACAGTAATCTTTTCTTATAGCTGTCAGCATCTTTTGATATCCTGGGTGCCCCACATAATTACTTCTATGATATTCATCCAGTATCATAGTTTTTAATTCCACTCTGTTTTGAATGACTATCCTCTTCTTGAAAATCAACAACCCGTCCTGGTTAATCTCATAATCCCCTTGTCCACTTTTTCCTTCAGATTCTTTTGTTTTCTGCCACAGGTATTTATACTCAGGATCCTTGTCTGCTTCTTTTCTGATTTGTTCTAAGAATCTGGTTTCAATTTGGTTTAACATATAACCCATAAACGTTATGCAGTTTTTTGCTCAATGCATCCGCAACTCTGTTCTCCTTTCCTTTTACGTGTTGTAGATCAATATAAAACTCGCTCAAAAAATCATTCCATCTTGCTTGTCGGGAGTTTAAATCAGCTTGTTTAAAATTGCTGGTTAGACTGCTGTGATCAGTCTTTAATACAAATATCTTCCCAAGTAAGTAGTGTCTCCATACTCGGAGAGCGTGCACAACTGCGGTCAGCTCTAAATCATAAGATGAATATCGTTGCTCATGATCTTTTAGCTTGCGGGATTCATATGCAATTACCTTCCCTTCTTGTGATAATACAGCCCCAACTCCTTCCTTGCATGCATCCGTACAAACCTCAAATTCCTTATCCGGATCTGCTACACTTAACACAGGGGCTGTTGTCAATAATTTCTTCAATATTTCAAAGCTATCCTGACATTCTTTTGTCCATTTAAAAATTTTCCCTTTTCTTTGCAAAGAAGTAATGGGAAAAGCTATCTTTGAAAACCCTTTTATAAATCGCCGGTAATAGCCAGCGAGACCCATAAAAGACCATATATCTGCCACATTCTGTGGCACCTTCCATTCCATAATAGTTTTGATTTTCTCCGGGTCTACTGCTATTCCCTTTTTAGATATTACATGCCCAAGATACTGTATCTCTTCTTTGAAGAAGTCACATTTAATGAATTTTTCATACAACTGGTGCTTCCTTAGCATCTCTAGTACCATTCGCAAATGCTCTTTATGTTCTTCCACATTCTTAGAATAAATCAGTATGTCATCAATGAATATTAACACAAAGTTGTCCAAATAAGGGTGGAAAATACTATGCATCAGTCTCATAAAAGTGGCTGGTGCATTAGTTAACCCAAAAGGTAATACCACGAATTCATAGTGGCCATACCTTGTGTGAAAAGAAGTTTTGTGTATATCTTCATCCTTAATTCTGATCTGGTGATAACCGGACCGCAAATCAATTTTTGAGAACACAGTAGCTCCCCTTACCTGGTCAAACAGGTCATCAATACGGGGTAGGGGATACCTGTTCTTAATAGTCAGCTTATTTAACTGTCGGTAATCCATGCACATGCGCATCGTTCCATCCTTTTTCCTAACAAACAGTACAGGTGCTCCCCAGGGTGACACACTGGGTCATATATACCCCTTATCTAATAATTCCTGAAGCTACATTTTTAGCTCAGTCAATTCTGGCACACTCATACGGTAGGGAGTTCGCGAAATTGGCGAAGCTCCTGGCAGCAGTTATATTGTAAAATCAACATCTCTTTTAGGTGGTAATCCTGGTATTTCTTCAGGGAATATATCCTTAAATTCCTGTACTACAAGTATATTTTCTAGCATGGCAGCCTTATCCTTAGACCCAGATAATCCAACTTGTATAGCATACAGCTGGCATCCCTTCCTTATGCATTTGGGAAGCTTTAATTGGACGCAGATGTACATGCTTCTTTATGCCTTGAATTTCTTGGCGATTACCATTCTGATCTCTGTAGTAAACTATCTTTTCCTTGCAGTCTATGAGAGTCCAGTGCTTTTCCAACCAATCCATACCCAGCAACACATCATAGGATCCCAAGGGCAGAATATTTAAATCTACCATTAATTGATGTCCACTGATTTGCAGTGCACAATCTGGTATTTTGGCACTAACTCTTCTTTTAGCCCCTGTAGCTAACTAGACCAACCAGGTCTTTTTAAATTTTTGACTTGGAAATTTATAGATTTCTACTAATTTAGGACTTATATAAATTAGACTTGCCCCCGGATCTACCAAAACAGAAATAGTTTGGGATAACAGTTTACCTTCTAGCTCTATCATGGTGGGTTGAAAATCAGCTTGTCGGTCCTCCAATGCTGCGTTAATTCTGGGTATGCTTCTGGAAATATCTCCCATAGTAAAGGCCTCCTGCAAATTGGTTACTGCTTCGGTTTTACCCCACTGTGGGCAATCTCGATAGTAGTGCGCTGCCCCGCAGCCCCAACACTGTAGAGGTGGCCTCTGGTTTTGAGGTTGCTCAGGTCTATTTGAAGTTTCCACCGTTTTGTCTTCCCCAGGCCATCTAATCCTCTGATGGTTCCTACCGAATTGCTTATTAACTGAATTCCTGGCTGAGCTTCTGAAATTACTGTTTTTGCCTCTTTTGGAACCAACACTGTTTCTATTTTCTTTCCTTGATTGGCACCCTTTTCCTTGGTCTACTTTGGTTTTCGCTTGCTGATAACACAGCCTTTCCTTTATAATGGCCTCATCCATTGTCTTAGGATTAACAAACTCGATACGCTCCTTCATATGGGTGGGTAAACTGCTTAGAAATCTTTGGACCTTGGCCTTCTCATCTCTTAAGTATGGTACATAGCGCAGTAATGATGTAAATTTAGTGATGAACTCATCCATGGTCAACTGTCCTAGTCTCAATTCATGGAATTCTCGAGCCTTTTCATCATAAAAACGCTCATTCAAGTACTTGTCTTTGAAGTACTGTTGAAACTTATCCCAGGTCACATCCTGATCCTCTATTCCCCGCACGTTCTTCACTTCCTCCCACCATAAGGTGGCTTTATCTTTCAGCTGGTAAATGGCTAACCGTGCCTTAAGACCACTGTCATAATCATACACCTGAAAGTATTTGTTCATATTAATCAACCATGCCTCTGCCACTTCCTCTTTTTTGCCATCGAACGTAGGTGGCTTTATCTTTCTGAATTCTCCATGCAGCTCCACCTTCCGCTTTTTGTTTACCTTCCGTTCGGTTTCATTCTCAGATTCAGCCTCATTAAAATTTCTGTTTGGATGACTTCGCTGTGACACACTTCTTTCTTTTCGCCCTGTATCTTGTTCCTCTGATTTCTGTTCGTTCCTTTCTTGGAATTCTCTGTCAGCACTGGGATTTTCAACCCTTTGATTTTGTTTATCGGAGAGGCTTTTTAAGATCCTCTCCTGATCCTGCATCATCCTTGCATTTTCCTTGCGTACTCTCTCCATTTCTTCCTGTAACTGTTGTACTGTGTGCAACAAAATGTGAGTCTGATGTTGTTGTTCTTCAATCAGTCTGTTAGACCACTGATGCTGCTCTATTCCCAGCTGAACCCACATTTCGGGGTTTCCCTCTGGTGGAGGTTGAATCTCTCCGACATTTCGCTGTTACTGTTGTGAAGGTGTGCGTCTTGTTTTTCGTTCCATCTAATTATTTGATTGTGCATGAATAACATACAATTGTAACGTCAGTTGACCCAATAGGGTCCCAGCGTTGTAACGCTGCTCTGATACCACTTGTAACACACATAAGTTAAAAAAATTACTATCTAAAAAAAATTTCTTTTATCCCAGTAAAAACCTTTAACTAGCCTTAACGTTGCCAAGCTAAGTCGCTAAATTGCCAGTCGGATAAGACAACTGTCCACTTGTAATATGCATCTGTTAACAATTATGGTTATGTCATGGCAACAATGTACGATGGATTTATAAATGGATTAAATTCATAGGAGATCCAACGTCAGCACAATGGTCGGCTAATCACAATTAAATTATGCTCATGGGTTCTTAAATTTGTTGTACCATTGTTTTAAATGTCAATTGCCACGGCATCACATTTCTTATAAGATCTGGTACTTCCGCGTACATGTGAATTTTTGAACTATATGAAATGTTTAATATGCAATGATAAATCTGGTGATTATGTCGAGGGTTATCGACCCTGTCCCATCGAATGACATTTGGAAAAATTTGCACCATCGATCTGATTACAATCCTATGGTGAGGATCTTCTAGGGTTGAATAATGACTAGGGGGTTTGTAACTGAATTTCCAATTCATTGTTGCGCCTCACCGGAGCAACTGGAGGCTACACTGCAATCCTTAGGGTTTGCATCAAGCTTGAACCCTTTCTTTTTTTTTTGGCTCAGCGCGGTTGGGAAATAGCATTCTCCAGCATAATATCTCCTCGGCGCCAGGTAAGGATACCGCCCTTCCTCCAAATTTTGATGCACAGTCTTTAAACTCCTCGCGTAGCATATCTGATAGCAATTTTGATGGTCCTGTTATTAATTCGGATTTTTATTTCCTATTTTTTCCTTGGGGTTTCCTATTGTTTTATGCACTCATTGAGTAATTGTTTTGTTTGGCTCCTTCCGGCACAACTGGGCAGTAGTAGCGCAAACTCCTCCCAGCTACAGCCGATTCTTCCGCTAGTCTACAGGTAAATTCCCGTTCGGCATCTGCATTTTATTTTGCTTATTATAAACACACAATGGTTTCTGGCATGGCTAACGTGCTTACCATCCGTTGGCAGGTACCTTTCTCCTACTCCAGCCATCTTCAGAGTTCTAAATCTTCACACCGTTCCGCCTACCTTGATGGTCTAATCGATACCTCCATCTACAGGTACCCATTTGCATGCTGGCAAGGTTGTGAACCCTAGATTTCTCTTCAAGGGTTTTCTTAGTTAATGGCGTTGTATCAGGCTTTCTTTTCCTTTTTATCTCGGCTTAAATCCGGAACTATACTTTAGCAGACATTCTGGTCTATTAGTTTAAGTTAAGTTCAGCCGGGGTTTTACGGCTTTGTAATTCAAGTTCAGATTCATTTTCTAAGAATTCTAAATTCTGCGATTTTCTGCGTATAATACTCAGTTGTGGCAGCTGGATGCTAGTTAGACTCTTTCCAATCTAGTTCTGTTGTAAATACTCTTTTGACAGTTGGGGTTTCTCAACTGGTTTATCTGTGATAAGAGTTTATTGAGCAGTTAAGTAAAAGAATATATATTTTCAAATGGTTTTACAATAGCTTGTTCTCTTTTGAGATTTCTATTCTGTATGAATGAATAGTGCGCGAATACAGAGATTCTTATTGTAGATGTCTACTACTGTATATTCGATGCATTCTATAGGTTTTTCTTAATAGAAACCCGTTCAGGGTTATTACGATACCTTCTCTGTGAAATTCTATTTTTAAGAGGGTTTCACCCCTTTGGAATTCTTCAACAGAATACTTGTGCATAACTGTAAATTTTCTCTTCAATATTTAATGTTTTAGGCTGGTTAAATGTTAATACTTTTTCGGTTATTTTATCTTGAGGTAGTAAATTTTCTAGTTTTCTTGTCTGTTCCTGCACAAATTAGTTAAAGAATTCTGGAGGTGTCCGGACCACCTAACTGTTCGTGTTATTATAGATGGAATGACGACCTACCCAGAAGCTCTATTTTCACAGGCACCATGGGTTAACAGTGTTCCTCACCATCCATTGAATTTACTTTTGCAGTTTGTTTTTCTTTGACTAGAAAATTACACCTCCCTGCTGCTATATTTACCCTTCTTGCATAGGCTGCCTCCTACTGGTTTCGTACAAGGAATTTAATTTTTATACTTCACAGTTAACTCTTACAAGCATAAAACTATCTAGCCAGTTTTTCCTATAAGATACCAGTCTCAGAGAAAGAGAATAATCGCTTCACAATTCCCACTTTAATTTTTTTACAGAAGGAAAGAAAAGAGGAAATCTACTTATTACCAACCTAATTTAACTATAACAAAATAATTCTTCTTTTCATGATAATAACATCGACTGTAATTTACTCATCCGACTCAAATCCGAGTGATGATGGTTGATGCCTCCGTTCCACGAGCTGGGCTATTACGTCCTGCAACTCTCCCCCGAGCTCAAGACTGGATCGTTGTTAGCACAGAATTTCTGGAGGAGAAACTCGGGACAATCCGATCCAATTCTCCAACTCCAGTGAAAAACAACAATTCTAGGGAGAACACAAGACAATCCGGTCCAATTCTCCAACCCAGAGAACAGTCTGTTCTGGAAACTCTTTCTCCAGAATAGCAGAGTTCTTTTTTCCTAACTCAGACAGAACCCCAAACTCTCCTTGGAATTCCTCATTTATTCCAGAGTTTCTTTGGGTAACTGTGGAAACTGTTTTTCTGTTCAACTAACTCCAGATCTTGAATTACTTTTTACCATCAATTTTACTCATGAAAACTAATTCCACAGTAAATATTTTATTCCATACCAAAATTAATTTTGTTCAGATATTCCAATTCAAAATAAACAGCAGTCATAATTAATTCTTAATTAATAAAAGCTTAACCATTTGTCAGCTGCTAAGAGGGTGGTTACAATGTGCCTCCATCATGAAATGCGGGCAATGCTGGCAATAGGTGAATAGTTGTATTAAGATATAAAGTCACTAGGGGAAGAAATAAATGCATTACATTATGTGACTCTATCATGAAATGCTGGCAATAGATGAATAGTTGTATTAAGATATAGTCACTAGGAATGCAGGTTATATAAAATAACGAGTAGTTTTTAGTGTGAATTTTTGAAGGTTTTTATGGTGGTTTTTTCGGTGTAATTTCTTTAAAATCTCGCAGGAATTTATTGAAAAGAGAAGTTTGATTGTTAACCTTGCACAATCAAAGTGCCCTAGGGGTTTTTGAGGGTGCTAAATCCATATATAGAGTCATAAAAGCAGTTTAAATAACAAAAACCAAGATTTTACCTTAAATTTTTTCACCAAATTCCGATACTTGAATAACCGCTCTTACCACGTATACTACTTTAATTAAGAGGTAAACATAAGGGCTCTTACCACCTATGTCTCTGTATGGTTGGATGTATGTTAGAGTAGTTGCTCTATTCTCTGCTCATGTTCTTGCTGTTGTAGTTGTTGTTCTTTCAAACCACTTGTTGTTCTTTCAAACCACTGGTTAGGTAAACTACTTTGATTCAAAGGTACACATAAAAGCTCTTAACATCTATGTTTCTATATGGTTGGATGTATATTCTGTTAAATGATAGTAGCTTTTTTGATTCTCTGCTCATGTTCTTGCTGTTGTACTTGTTGTTCCTTCACACCACTAGTTACTGAAGATCGGAAGCAGCCTCAGTTCAAAAACATCCTGCAAAACCCCAAACCATTTCTCTATATCACAACACATGCCATTCAAAGACAACACATGCCATTCAAAGATAAAATAGGATAAAAGCAACTCATTCCATCAAGCATCTCCTTTTCTAATATTCCTTTCCACCTCGGTTGATTAGCCCATCAGCTTGGTCCCCCTCCTGATGCGCTAATCAAATGATGGCTTATGGCTTCAAATTATTGCTCGGGAAGGCTCCTGGAATCGATGGAAAAGGACAGGGTCGTCGTAAGGCGGATCCCATCTTTAGTTGAGCAGTATTGCCTTCCCTCCTAAGTCTCTGGCAATGTTTTCTCTGTATCACCGTGCCATCAATCTTCGTCATTGCCATTCGGCCGGACCATCACTGGGTGTAATCTGGTCTTTTCGAAGGTGGCATGGAATAAAAGAGCCCATTTTTCAGCGTCTTTCCATTCTAAAATTAATGAAATTTAAATTGAAGAGTTTTTAGATTATGATAATTCAATTCTAATATAACGTTAATATAATAAATGAAACCAGTGTTTTGTAAATTTTTGAAAAGTTTTTAGATTATGACCATTCAATTCTAATATTACGTTAATATAATAAATGAAACCAGTGTTTTGTAATTTTTTCGAATTTTTGTATGACCGGTTCAATAGATCTTCGCAAACATCATAAAACTATCTATTTCTAACACTCTATCGATGCTGCAGAATCAACATTCATTTCTGCAACGCGTGATAAAGCCTCTCTCCACTTTTCAATGGTGCTGAGTTCGTATTGCGGTCTCTTTCTCCCAGTTTGAGCGTCCCGCGCCTTCTTCTTTTTGAGATTGCGCAGGGCTTTAGCATACACTCCATCTCTGCCCGCAGTCCACCCGGGGAGAATTCTCAGGCCTTCTAATTTGCCATGCGTCCACCGAAGTTCGGTGGGCTTCACATGGTAGAACACTGGGATGATGGGAGCACCAGAATCCAACATCTGGAGGAGTTCATTAAGACACCATGATGATTCTGCGTATGTGGGGCAAAATATGGCTATATGGACTGACGCCCTTGCGATAGCTCCTTCAATTTGAGAAGTTAACTTTTCTCCCACCTGCAACGCCTTCTTGTGCAGACAGGCTGGGAATCCACACTGCTTAAAGCAATTGTAAAGGTGGCTCGCGAAGGTTTTTTTAACATCCGGCCCGCGGTGATTGATGAATATTTCGTAAGTACGGGAATCGCTGTTGGGAGTTGCAGTGGTAGAGGTGGAAGCCAAAGCCTGACGAGCCATGAATTATGTTAGCGATAAAGATAAGATGATGAACGAGAATCAAATTGAGGGAGAAGTGAAAGAAACGCCGCAACGCTTGCTACCCCCAAGTTGGTAACATATCTGTGCCTCTGCAATAAAATGTTACGGTTGACTTTGACTTTATCAAAAATCGGCGGGTCGCGTGCACGTTTTTTTAAATACGGAATTTTAATGGATGTCTATAATTTCGTCATGGGATTTTGTTTTAAAAGTGTTTTATAATTTTTAAAACCATTCAAACTTTAAAATAATAAAATCATCATTTAAAAAATTAAGTTAGCTTGTAAAGTAAGTTGGTGTAAGAACTGCAGTAGATAAATGTTTTATTAGGATTTGTTGGAAGAACCAACTAATGCGGTTTATTCTCATAATAATGGATTTTAATGACTAAATAGATATGGTTCATCGTCATGATAAAGTGAAAAAGCTCATGAATCTTAATAAGTAAATAGAGGAAATCACGACTGGAGGAGTCCAACTCTTACTCAATTTCCACCCATCATCCGTATTGAGATTCTTAGAATGTTGTTCAATCTCAATGGTCTCCCTAAGCTTCTTATGATGGAAGTGATGAACCTTAGTCATGACCTTGGAGTCCTCAATGCAAACTTGGTGACACGATTTTTTCTCGCATGTTCTACAAGAGCCGATGTGCGGGATTGATTGTGCGTAATGTTGCATGCTCCTAGATTATCTCTCTAATAAATCGACCTGAAGTACCTCAAATTGAATGTCTACTATGTATGTGAGACTTTCATTTTTAAAAAAAAGTTTTAAAGATTTTTTAATGTCATTTAAAGTTAAGAGATTATAATTATTAAATGTTTTTGTTAGATTTAAAATTTGGTGTCATAAAAATTTTAGGGGATAAAAAAACAATTAAAATTTATAATAGAGTGGTAGGTTTTAATTTAAATGAATATAAATTCATTTTAATTGGGGATTTATCAAATTTCTTAAAGTGCAAATTTCTTATTGAAAAAAGTACTCACTTGAAAAATAACCAAAATGTAAAATAATGACACTATTTGAAATGTTTTAATCATAATTTTTTCAATTGCTTTTATATATATCTATATATAATATATGCATAGTTGACATTGAAATATTTCACTTAACATTAATATGAATATTGAAATATTTTATTTGTAAACATGGTGTTCACATTAAAATGCATTTTTAATGTTATTAATATGTTTTTAAATACACATCAATATTACTTATATTTTCTCATGAAATATTTTATTTAAGTCTCACATTGAATTTTATTATTATTATTATTAATATTTGTTAAATGTAGCATTAATTTTATGTTAAGAAATAAATTATTTTTATATTTGCTACTTATTATCCTTATTCTTATTAAAAAGCAATTAATAATTTCGTTTCTTTGGGTATTGAAATATTTTATTATCTTCAATATTGTTTCCCTCTCTTTATATATACATATTTATTATCTTTTATATATATTACTTTATATAGATATATTAAAAATTGATATAGAAATAAAAAATTAACATAGATATTCAAATATTTTTTCAATTAACATAAATTTTCAAATAACTTATTAAAAGTCATGCATTAAAATATTTTTAAGAAGTATAAGAATTATACATTTTCCTTATAAATTCAAAAGTGAAAATATAAAATTTCATTTACTTTATTTTTATGGCTTATAATTGATATATAATAATTATAGATAGGGAGTTAACATGGATTTATCTTGATTTTGAGCAACACTAATAATTTGTTTTAACTATAAGAGTACTTTTATTTTCACTTGTTTTATATAATATATACTTGATATTTTATTTACCATTCACATTTTTCATATAAAAATATTAATACATTGGTATAACATCTCCTTCTTTATCACAAATATATACATTGAATTATTATTATTATTATTATTACTTTTTAAAATGTTACATAGCAGTTCCATATTAAACATTGAACGAATTACAAATCTCTAGCATACCTTCAATTAGAAATCACTTATTAATGGAATAAGAATTCTCTCAAAGTTCTCTCTTTCTGATGTTAAAATATTTTACAAAATATGCATATTGAAATATTTAATTTATAACCTATACTAAAAAAAATGTTATTAATATTTTAAAAATGTTATGTATGAACACTATATTATAAATGAAATAAATTACACATCTTCCTGGCAATGAAAGTGAAATATAAAAATTATAATTTGATTTTTTTTCCTATATAAGTTATGCTATTTCATATTGATATTGAAATATTTTCTTTATGGCTCACACTCAAATATTTTTTTTATTATTAAAGCATTTTTGTTTTAAATATTACATATCAACTAAAACTAAAATGAATTAAACATTATGTAATATCAATAATATCAACATATAATTTATGAACTCCCTATTAACTATGGAAGAAATTACATATCTCCCTCATACTAAAATGTGATTTTTTCCCCTTTCAATTTCTTTATATAGAGTATTTTATTAATGGTTTACATTATTTTATTTTGTTATTACTATGTTTTAATTTGTTAATGTAAATCGTAACATTAAATGACAATATCTCCTTTATGCTTGATTGTAGAGGGTCTCTCAACACAATTATGTCACTTTAAATAGACATCCAAATATTTATTTATCGTTGAAAATGAGAATGAAATACTTTTAGATCTGGTTAATGTCAACAATGGCCAGAACATAGTGAGAGTGAAATAATTTAAGTTTTATAATTCATTTAATTAAAATTAACTACATATGTATTTTCATTTTTTTATTATTATAACTCGTATTGTTTTTTTATATAGAGAATATTTTATTTTTATTTAAAAGAGATATGTGTTAACTCAAGGTTTGACACAAAAGAAGTATGCATTTGCCTCATGCACCTTAAGGTACAAAGATTAAAATTATTTCTCAAATTTTGATTAATATAAAAAGAAAATGAACACTACCAAAATACCAACCAATTTTTATTAATTGTATAGTGAAATTGAGACTCAAACAATTTAAAAAAAAACTTGGAATGAAAGAAAATGTTATTTTTATAATATTAAGAAAAATAAAAATGAAAAAAAACTAATACTCAAATCACAATTTCAAAATATTTGTTATAATAATGATCTTCTTAACTTACTAAATCACTAAAATTATAGTGACTTTGAAAAACTTCTCTCAATATTTTTTAAACAAAAAAAATTTAAACCAATTTATATATTTTTTTCTTTCTAAAAATTAATTTTAATCTTAACCATAATAATCTTATCATTACTATGTAAAAAGTTTAATCTTAACCATGATAATCTTATCATTACTATGTAAAATAATCCTTTTGTTAAAAATAAATTTGTATAGAAATAAAAGTTAATAAATTAATTCTAATCTTAACCATGATAGTCTTATCATTATTATGTAAAATAATCCTTCTGTTAAATAAATTAGTGTAGAAATTAAAATAACTCTAGTAATATTTGAAGGTTATCAAAAAAAATTATATATATATATTATAGTTTTGTAATATTTAAATATTATAAAAGAATTTATAATTATATATAAGTTAATTTAAAAGTTGAAGGCTTTCTGGATATATCTGATTTATGGATGTGGGATTTTTACTCTCAGATTTTTTCTCTTAAATTTTATAATATTTTTAAATTTTTTAAATTTTAAGAAATAAAATTTAAAAAAATAATAAATTTAAATTAATTTCTTAAATAAATTTAAAAATTAAGTGTTTTTGATTGAATGTATTTTTTTAAATTCAAGTAATTTTTATTAGAAGTGTAATAAAATTATATAAATACAATATCATGATCATGGTATTTTAATCAACTTTTATTGAGTTATTTTTTATTAGGCTAGTGTTTGAGAAGATCAACCATTCTATTCAGTGTGATAAAATTATGTGAATACAATACCATGATCATGGTATTTCAATCAACTTTTTGTGAGCGAGTGTTTGAGAAGACCAACCATTCAATTCATAATTAATCTAGATATAAGAAAAAACAAAATTCATAAATCTATTATAATTTTGAGGGTCAATCAAATCTCTTTGGATCATCTAATTATAATATAACCAATAACAAAATAACAATACATTCCTTTTGTATCATCTAATTATAATATAACTAATAACAATATATATTAGTGTATCCATACATCTACATAATTTAAAAATTCAATCTTGTAGAGTCTAAAATATTGTCAAAAGAATTTTTGTAAGAAATCCAAAAACTCAACTGATATAATGAGAAATTTAAACCCATTATTCATGAACACATGAATATGTTGTTCTTGAAGAAAAAGATGATTGTATAATAAGAAATTTAAACTCGTTATTCATGAACACGTGAATATGTTGTTCTTGAAGAAAAAGATGATTGTGATTGCTTGATATTCCACAACAGTGGATGAAGGATGAAATTTCTTAGCACAAAATATCCATTAATATTGCAGAACATTGAATGAAGGATGAAATTTCTTAACATAAAATATCCATTGGGAAAACATGAATATGAAGAATATGAGAAAAATATGCTTGTAATTGCTTGAACAATAGATGAAGGATGAAATTTCTTAGCATAAAATATCTATTGGGAAAAAATGAATATATTGAATATGAGAAAAAGATGATTATAATATATAAGTTAATTTAGAAGTTGAAGGCTTTCAAATTGGATATATATGATTGATGGATGTGGGATTTTTACCCTCGGATTTTTTCCCCTCAAAAATAATAAATTTAAATTAATTTCTTAAGTAAATTTAAAAGTTAAGTTTTTTTTAGATTGAATGTATTTTATAGTTTTTTTAAATTCAAATAATTTTATTAAAAGTGCAATAAAATTATATGAATACAATACCATGATCATGGTATTTCAATCAACTTTTATTGAGTCAATTTTTGTTGGGCAAGTGTTTGAGAAGACCAACCATTCAATTAAGTGCAATAAAATTATATGAATACAATACCATGATCATGGTATTGCAATCAACTTTTTTTGGGCCAGTGTTTGAGAAGACCAACCATTCAATTAAGTGCAATAAAATTATATGAATACAATACCATGATCATGGTATTGCAATCAACTTTTTTTGGGCCAGTGTTTGAGAAGACTAACCATTCAATTCATAATTAATGTAGATCTAAAAAACGAAATTCATAAATCTATTATAATTTTGAGGGTCAATAAAATATCTTTGTATCATATAATTATAATATAACTGTTAAATTATGACAACAAAATGTAAATAAGAATTCTGGGCAAATTACTTATTGACCGTTAATTGGTTGTATAACGAAATATAGTTGGAATAACGAAATAGACTAAGTTAAAAGAGGTGGCCCGAGAGGCTTGTATGTACGGAGAATCATTTGAATATTAAGAGTTTCCAATCCTTTGCCCCGTGGAGTTTTCCTCGACACCCTGTCGAGGTTTTACCACGTAAAATTGTGTGTATTTATCCTTCAGTTTTTGCTATTTAGTTATATGCATTTTATTTCCTTCTTGTTTAATGTTTCCCTAACAAGTGGTATCAGAGCCTTTGAAGTGAAGAGAGACTGCTTCAGGATTAGACTCTGCCCAAGTCCGCTGGGTTATTTTTCCAGTTTTGCCCGCTATATTGGTAATCGACTGTGAGATTGGTAAACATTGTTTTTGAAGTCCGACTGCATTTCTTTTTCTTCCACAGAGCTCGAGAAGTGTGACACGTTGTAGAGCCACCAATCTGCAGCCCGCAGTTAGAGAAAGGAGGCCGTGTCAGAAAGAAGCACGAGTTGAAGAGAGAAGGAGAAGCCGTCGTGAGCAAGAGACCAGTGGAGAGGTCACTGCGTTGGAGACGCCAGTAGAAGAACTAAGCTGGCCGTGAAGGAGAAGAGACGCAGCACCACAGAGCGTGTATTGAAAGGTCGTCGCACCATCGTCGGGGGGTTTGAAACGCAGTCAAGGGAGAAGGTTACCGATTGCAGACGAAGAAAGTTTGAAGATTGTTGTTTGCAGTGGCTATCGAGCCAATCAAAGACTGCACAACCATAGTATCAGAGGCCAGTATCAAATCCGGAGAGAAAACGGGTATTTTTTTAAATTTACTGTGAGAAGAAACTGTGAAGAAGTATGAAAAAAATCATTTTTCAGAAAATCTGTTGATTTTAAAAATCTGAGTAGGGTTTTCTAAGCAGATTAAAGAAATTGTGAAGAAATTTATATTTTTTAAAGAAATTATTTGCCATATAAAGGGCCCAATTTTCTGAATAAAAGGGAAGAAATTAAAATTAAAAAAAAATAATATATATATATATATATATATATATATATATATATATATATATATATATATATTGAGAGAGAGAGAGAGAGAGAGAGAGAGAGAGAGATTTTTTATTTTCTTTTTTCATAGTAGAGAAAGGAAAATCTGAAACTCAAAAAAAAAAAAACCTAGCAGAAGAGGGAATTTTTTTTTTTTTAAATCCTAGTCGGAAAGAGAAGGGAAAACTAGGAGGTGAAATGGCAAAAATGTCAAATGCAAAATTTGAGGTGGATAAGTTCACCGGAAAAAATAATTTTGCATTGTGGAAATTGAAGGTTAAGGATTTGCTAGTGCAACAGGGGTTGCACAAAGCACTAGGCGGGGTAAAGAAAAAACCAGCTAACATGACAGATTCGGACTGGGAGGACATGGATGCCCAAGCCCTCAGTACAATTCAGTTATGTTTGGAAGATGATGTTCTTTTCAATATTGTTGAAGAGAGCATAGCTGCAGGGTTGTGGGGAAAATTGGAAACCTTGTATATGACAAAGTCTTTGACAAACATAATCTTTTTAAAAAGAAAATTGTACAACCTTCGGATGAAGGAAGGTACAAGTATTGCAGAACATTTAAATGTTTTCAATACGCTTATTTTCCAATTATCTGATATGGAAGTGAAAATGGAGGAAGAAGACAAGGCAATAACCTTGTTATGTTCTCTGCCTGAGTCATGGGATCACTTCGTGACTTCTATCAGTCTGAGCACTGTAGATACCTTATCTTTTGAATCTATTGTTGGTGCTCTCTTATCTGAAGAAGTACGAAAAAAATCTAGTGTTGAAACTTCTGCACCAGAAGCCATGGTAGCCAAAGGTCGCTCAAAGGAAAGAGGGGAGAGAGCAAGGGGTTCTTCCAGATCGAATTCAAAGGGTGGAAAGAAGTGTAAAGAAAAATGTTGGTACTGCAATAAACCAGGACATCTCAAAAAGGATTGCTGGAAATTGAAGGAGTCGGAAAACAATAACAAGGAAGCAAATCAGGTAGATTCAGGTATGGTTGATGAGGTTTTAATTGATGAGCTCTCCCTGTTTGTAATATCTCACAAGATGCTGACTATTGGATATTAGACTCTGGTGCTTCTCATCATATGAGTCCGCACCGAAATTGGTTTTCATCATATGAAACTGTAAATGGTAGTTCTGTATTCATGGGAAATAATGCATCTTGTCAGACTATTGGGATTGGAAATGTGAAAATTAAAATGTATGATGGTACAATTAAAACATTATCTGATGTTAGGCATGTACCTGATCTAAAGAAAAACTTGATTTCCTTGGGAGTTTTGGATTCGAATGGTTATAAGTTTACAAGTTAGAATTGAGTGCTGAAAGTCTCGAAAGGAGCCTTGGTTGTTATGAAGGCTGAAAAGGTCGGAAACCTGTATAGACTCAAAGGAAGAACTCAAGTTAGTGAAGCAAAAATCGTGTCAGATAAAGCAGAAGAAGGTTCTTGTCTATGGCATCGGCGGTTGGGTCACATGAGCGAGAAAGATTTTCAGGTACTGATGAACCGCAAGTTGCTTCCTGACTTGAAATCCTTGAAGTTGGATTTTTGTAAATATTGTGTGTTTGGAAAACAATGTAAAAAAAGGTTCAAGACTGGAAATCATAATAATAAACAAATTTTAGACTACATTCATTCTGATCTGTGGGGACCATCTCCTACTGTGTCTTATGGAGGTGCCTTAGATTTCTTAACATTTATTGATGATTTCTCCCAAAAATTTTGGGTCTATATGTTGAAAAAGAAAGCTGATGTATTTAATGTTTTTAACCAATTTAAAACAATGGTGGAAAATAAAACAGGAAAATAAATTAAATGTTTAAGAATTGACAATGGCGGTGAATTTACCTCTTTAGAATTTGAACAATTTTGTAAGGATGAAGGGATAGTTAGACATAAAACTGCTGTTTATACTCCTCATCAGAATGGTGTTGTTGAACGGATGAATTAGACTCTTATGGAAAGAGCTAGAAGCATGATTAGTAATGCTAATCTGCAAAAGGAATTGTGGGTAGAAGCAGTATCTATTGCTTGTTATTTAGTTAACAGATCACCTTCGGTTGCAATAAACTGTCAAATTCCTGAAGAAGTTTTGTCAGGTCAGTCTTGTGATTATTCGCATTTGAATATTTTTGGTTGTGATGCCCATGTTCTTATTCCTAGAAATCAACGTTCAAAGTTAGATCCAAAATCGAAATGTTGTGTCTTTGTTGGATATGATTATGCAGTGAAGGGATATAGGTTTTGGAATCCTTATTCATGGAATATAGTCATTAGTAGAGATGTAACATTTGATGAATCATCTCTTTTAAAATCAGATGTTGAAAAATTTGAACAGAAGTAGGTATCGCCAAGTCAGCAAATTCAATTGGAGACTGTAACTTTTCCAGAAAGTCGAAAGGAAGGAGAGACTTCTGAAAAAGGTGGATAAGCAAAGGAAACTGGAGAAATTCCAGAATCCATTCAACAACCAATCACTCTACAAAGGTCTACAAGGGAAAGAAAAACACCCAAAATTTATGAAGACTCTGCTTCATCTTTTGCATTGATTACTGAAGATGGGGAACCTTCTTGTTATCAGGAAGCAGTAGATGATGCAGATAGCAAGATATGGAAAAAGGCTATGGAAGAAGAGATGGATTGCTTAGCCAAGAAAAATACCTGGGATCTTGTAGAACTTCCTGAAGGGAGAAGCATTGTTGGGTGCAAATGGGTCTTCAAGTTGAAGAGAAAAGTTGATGGAAGTATTGAAAGGTATAAGGCGAGACTGGTTGCAAAAGGATATTCTCAGGTCGAAGGTATTGATTTTTCATGAGATTTTTTCACCATTAGTTAAAATTGTTTCTATTCGTACTGTGTTAGCACTAACTGCTTTACTTGACCTTGAATTAGAATAGTTAGATGTTAAAACAACCTTTCTTCATGGTGATTTGGATGAAGAGATATATATGGATCAGACAGAAGGTTTTGTACAAGGTTGCAATAGAAGATTAGTTTGCAAGCTCAGGAAATCATTGTATGGCCTCAGGTAGTCGCCCAGACAATGGTACAAGAAGTTTGATTCCTTCATGGTGAGCCAGAATTTTATCAGAAGTGAGTATGATCATTGTGTATACTTCAAAAGTTTCAATGGCATATTCATTATCTTGGTGTTGTATGTTGATGATATGCTTATTGCAAACAAAAGCATGGAAGAAATCAGCAGGTTAAAGGCTCAGCTCTCTAGGACGTTTGAAATGAAGGATATTGGAGTAGCAAAACATATCTTGGGCATGGAGATACACAAAGACAGGAAGAATGGTAAGCTTTGGTTATCACAGCAGAAGTATGTGGAGAGAGTACTTGAAAAGTTCGGTATGAACAATGTGAAACCTGTTCATGTTCCATTAGCTTCCCATTTTAAGATTTATTCGAATTTAAGTCCTAGAACTAATGAAGAAAAGAAGTATATGTCTCGTGTACCATATGAAAATGCAGTAGGCAACTTAATATATGCGATGGTATCTACAAGACCTGACATTTCACATGCAGTTGGAGTTGTCAGCAGGGTCATGGCAAATCCAGGGGAAGAACATTGGAGAACAGTGAAATGGGTGCTTCGGTATTTGAGAGGCACAAGTGATCATTGCATCAGCTTTGATGGTCATGAAGGTACAGTCTGCGGATATGTGGATGCTGATTATGCAGGTGATTTGGAAAAAAGGAGGTCTACTACGGGTTATGTTTTTACTCTTGCAGGTGGAGTAATCAGTTGGATGTCAAAGCTTCAAGAGGTAGTTTCTTTTTCTACTACTGAAGCAAAGTATATAGCTGCTTCAGATTCTCGTAAAGAGGCCATCTAGTTAAAAGTTCTGCTTGATGATATTGGAAGGATGCAAGAGAAAGTGAATCTGTTTTGTGACAGTCAGAGCGCTATTCATTTGGCTACAAATCTAGCCTATCACAGCAAGACCAAGCACATCGATGTAAGGTATCACTTTGTGAGACATGTAATCGAAGGCGGTAAAGTAGTCCTCAAGAAGGTTCGCACACAGGAGAATCATGCATATATATTCACGAAGCCAGTTACAGTAGAGAAGTTGAGATGGTGTCTCGCTTCTCTCGGCTTGCAAAAAAGATGATGAATGGGCATGGGCAAGGGATTAGGAAAATTGTTGTCAAGGTGGAGTTTGTTAAATTATGACAGCAAAATGTAAATAAGTAATTCTAGGCAAATTACTTATTGACCGTTAATTGGTTGTATAACGAAATATAGTTGGAATAACA
This sequence comes from Pinus albicaulis, assembly GCA_034641835.2. Classification (NCBI taxonomy): domain Eukaryota; kingdom Viridiplantae; phylum Streptophyta; class Pinopsida; order Pinales; family Pinaceae; genus Pinus; species Pinus albicaulis. Next base: position 290,715,353 of record CM076580.1, read on the forward strand.
AAATACACTAAGTTAAAAGAGGTGGCTCGAGAGGCTTGTATGTACGGAGAATCATTTGAATAATAAGAGTTTCCAATCCCTTGCCCCGTGGAGGTTTCCTTGACACCATGTCGAGGTTTTACCACGTAAAATTGTGTGTATTTACTTCTGTGTTGTGTATTTATCCTTCAGTTCTTTCCATTCAGTTATATGCATTTTATTTCCTTCTTGTTTAATGTTTCCCTAACAATAACCAATAACAAAATAACAATACATTCCCTTTATATCATCTAATTATAATATAAGTAATAAAAAATATATATTAGTGTATCAATACATCTACAGAGTTTAAAAATTCAATCTTGTAGAGTCTAAAATGTTGTCAGAATAAATTTTGTAAGAAATTCAAAAACTCAACTTTGATATAATGAGAAATTTAAACCCATTATTCATGAACACATGAATATGTTGTTCTTGAAGAAAAATTTGATTATAATTGCTTGATATTACACAACAGTGGATGAAGGATGAAATTTCTTAGCACAAAATATCCATTAATATTGTAGAACATTGAATTAAGGATAAAATTTCTTAACACAAAATATCCATTTGGAAAACATGAATATGATGAATATGAGAAAAATATGTTTGTAATTGCTTGAACAATAGATGAAGGATGAAATTCATTAGCATAAAATATTCATTTGGAAAACATGAATATATTGAATATGAGAAAAAGATGATTGTAATTGCTTGAAAATGAAAAACATTGGATGAATGATGAAATTTATTATAACGAAATATCCATTGATACTCAGAACAACAGTGCATGAATGATGAAATTTATTATCACAAAATATACATTAATACTGAGAACAATGGATATGAATGAAGGATGAAATTTCTTGGCACAAAATATCCATTAATCCATTGGATCGATAAAAAGGATCCATTCAAAATTTTCATTTGACTAACATATTTTCAAGGATTAGAATCTTTCCAAGAATTAAAATCAATTCGATGATTTTGAAATCACACTGATTTTTTTTAAGGATTAAAATCTTTTCAAAAATTAAAATCAATTTGAGGACTGTGAAATCGCAATGATTATTTGAAGATTGACCAACTCCAACTTTGAAACCAAGGAAATCATTTTGGAAAAAACATATTATTCCCTAAATTTCTCCCTTGGGTAAAGCATCTTGAGAGGCTCCATTGGTAAAAAAACCTAAAGAATATGAATATTATTAATACCAAAGTTCTCAACACAATGAGGAACAAAGTAAAAGCTAAAAAATACACTTGAATTATTATATTTGTGGCAGGCATGGTAATACGTATTCAATCTTGCTTTTCACTTTGTATTACTTTATTTTTGACCAAAAAATTGTGCCACTTATCCATAGTTTAACATTGGGAATCCCTTTTTTTGTTGTTATTTAAATTTATTTATTCGTAAGGTGATTGGTTGTGGATTTAATGTGCAGTTTAGTAAATTTCAGTTTTTCTATTACGTACTATTTTAATAGACATTATTTAAACTAGGGAGCAAGTGTAGTAGCTGTAGTCCTTACGAGTAGAGGGAAGAAGGTTATAATATGGAAACACAAGTAAATGTGGTTTATCGACTTTCTCATGGACAAGGTAGAGTACAATTATATGAATAAGGAACAATGTCTCCTAAAAAGACGGTGGGAAAGACAGAGCTATGAAATTTTTAAATTCAGATGAACCATGTAACAAAACATTATGTAAACAAAACTGTTACTTTGAAAAAATGCTAATTGAATTTTATCAATTTTGAAACAATCTTGCCAAATCTTGATATCACGAAAACATATATAAGTTCATTAATTACATTCTTGAAACAATCTTGCCAAAAACTCAGTCATTAATTACATTCAATGTCGATTTTAAAGTGAGGTGAACTTTTTAAATTCAGACGAACCATGTCTTCTTTATGGGCTAATGTGAGAGCTTCCATTACAGGTAATGGAGCTGTTATTCCTGCATTGCTCACAACCACATTAAATATGTTTTCGTTAACACTTACTGAATATTGCAGTAGATATTTGAAAGACTAGCCTGTTTCAGCATGTATTTCTGAGGATTAAACAAAACATTATGTAAACAAAACCGTTACTTTGGAAAAATGCTAATTGAATTTTATCAATTTTGAAATAACCTTGCCAAATCTCATTATCAGGAAAACATATATAGGATCATTAATTATATTCTTGAAACAATCTTGCCAAAAGCTCAGTTATTAATTACATTCAATGTCGATTTTAAATTGAGATGAAATTTTTAAATTCAGATGAACCATGTCTTCTTTATGGGCTAATGCAAGAGCTTCCATTCCAAGTAATGGAGTTGTTATTCCTGCATTTCTCACAACCACATTAAATATTTTTTTGTTAACACTTGATAAATATTGCAATAGATCTTTGATAGACTAGCCTGTTTCAGCATGTATTTCTGAGGATTGTCTATGAATTCTTTTGACAGTATCTGCATCCAAAGTATCTAGATCAGGTTCCATCAAGATGGTCAAAGGAAGAACAATTGTCTTGATGATGGTTCTAATAAGTATGTGCCATGCATTTCATTTGCGGTTTCTAGATGTACTGTAATATCTTTTTCATTATTTTGAAAAAGAAAAAGAAACAGAGGACCAGTTGTATAGAGAATATCGTTGCGAAAATAAGTTCAATGATATTATTTCAATTTGATCCTGTTTGAGGGGTTGGCGATAGCTTTCATCCTCCGCTGATATCATTTTCTTGAGCAAATCCTTTTTTCACTCAGTGGTATATTCCTTTCTGCAATTAGTTTGCTAGATATCTTGATTTGTCTTTTCCTATCCTGTAATTGAAGAGCAGATAATTGATCATGAAAATTTTACATTGGTAATGTTTATAGCAAAAATAAATCTTTTTAAAAATCTAGATAGTTTAAGTGCAAAAATTTATGTAATAGTTAATCTATATGTTGATATCCTATTAGTGGGACTAATATGCAACCTTAGTATTCCAATTTTGAACAATCACCACATTTATGGTATCACAAGATTCATATTGTTACCTTGAAAAGTTGACTTGAAGGAACATGTTCCATGTTGTCTACTTGACTTTTCCAAAAATTGCATGTATCACCACAATCTGGTTTTTCTAGAAGAGCATTTGAATCTCCCTGAGTTGAATCTGAGGAATAATCAACAACCTGTAAATATTTAACAATAATAATTATCACATCTGAAAGATATAATTTCCTCCACCAATTTTTGAAAATAAGAGAAGAGTGTGAATATTTATACTCACTTGACAATATAGGACATATTCTAGTACATGTCTTCTTCATTTTTTGTTCCTAAAACAATGGAAAAATGGAATAGGCATTAGTAAATGCATATTGTGGTGAAATCTATTTGTAAACCATTTTGAATCAACCAGTTCAGGAATGTACTCATACCATGTATCCTTATAGCTCTTTCAATTGAAGCAGAAGAATATGGCATATGCAGAAACGTACTCTTAATGCTACTCCAGGATGTGTTTGATGCACTTGTCTATAAATAAGGAACATAAATAAAAGGATAAGAAATCAACATTGCTATACTGAATTATTTTTTGTGATGTACCAAACATAAAATGTGCCAACAAGATTTAAGAATTCTTTCAGATGAATTTTTCCAAACACTTAGTGGAAAATTATTTTTACAAACACTTGCCACGTTTACACGTTTATTTTTCACAATTTTGGCTATAAATATATAGGTTTATGATAAAGGTTGTCACCATGGTGTTGTGACATTTCAGAGTGAGATGGGCCCTGTCTATTGCTGAAATAATCCTTGAAAGATGAACTGATAAATGATAAACAGTAATAAACACCAATAAATGATAAACTGAGTGTGTATTTCACAAATGAAGTTTCGTAAACTAGTTGCAGTTACTAGTCTAAGCATTGCTTGGCATCCTATATGCTTGGTATTTAGAGAATATGAAGGCTTGAGCATGTATGATGAAGAATAGAAGTGAATGTTGCTCATGGGTTAATTTAAAGACTACGTAGGTTGTGTAAATATTATAATGCAGGAAACGTATTCTAGATAATATAGATAAGAATGGATTTTGATCACATATTCTATAGCTATAACTATTTAGATGGATTGTAATTTGTAGACTATGAGAGGGGAAGAAATGCATAAACTTTAAATATTGTTGAGTTGGTGGAAGAAAGTAAATGTACAGATTTTTGGGTCCTAAAATTTCATTTCATTTCACAAGAAGCATAACAAATAGATCGAATAATACTCATGAATCTAGTTGTTTCTATTTTCTCACCACATTGGATTCGTTAGAAATCTTGGAACAAATTTCCTCATTGGAATTATCCTGTTGATCAAACCATCCAACCTCAAATTTCAAGACCATGGCAAGCATTATCTGTTGAGATTCAACAAGATGATGAGCTTAGTGAAAAGAGTCACCTTCACTAAGTGGGCCCACAGGCTATTTTTGGTGCAAGTCTATTTTTAGACATGTATATCATATTCTATGAGTTGCAGGATGCTATTTGTGGATGGTTGGTCAAGTTGGAAAAATAGATGGACTTCTATTTTTAGACATATTGGGCGGAATCTATTTTTAGATTGCCAATCTAAAAATAGATATGTCGAATATTATTAGCTCTTAATAATATTTGGACTCTAAACATTATCTTATTCTCTTGGAGCACTTCAATTAAGTGCACAGATGTGGCACAGAAGCTGACAGAAGGAATTACGCTATTCGTGAGGGTTACTGGAGCTATTGCATGGAGGAATTCAGTTAGAACTCATGTGACAAAGTTTGGTGGAGTTGTAGAAGTAGTTGGTGGAGTTGTGTTTAGTTTATTTCAGTTAGACACAGTTGAGCTAGTTGTATCTAGTCTAACTGATTGATACACTAGTGAGAGTGGTGCGAATTAATTAATAATTAATTTGTTAGGGTCCCGTGATTTGGCCGATTGGCTAGCCAAATGACGATGTAACATCAAACCAAGCTTTGGAGCCCAAGGACCTAGCCTTCCTGGACTCAGAGAGGGCTCTCTCTATAAGTGCAAAAGATGTCGGTGTGTTTACTTGCGATGTTCTGATATTAGGCTAGTTATGAATGTTTTTGGTTTTTTTTAGTTTTTAAGTTTGTGAGGGATGAAACTGATCAAATACATAAACCGGATGACAAGATGTAGATAAATTGGGCTATGGGGTCAAACAGATCAAGAAAGCTATGAAGTGATGATGTAAAGCTGCTGTAGGGCCGATTTGATTCATAGTAGAAGGGATCTCTGGGCAAAATGGGTTAAATGGACAATAAGTTGGTGAAAGACAGGGGATTTCAAATGCAAACTAGTTAATAGCAAGTATATAAACATGTAATAATAGCAAGCCATTGATCATGCTAGGAATAACTATAAACTAATCAATACATAGAAATCAGACATTCCAGCCATACATAGGGGTATAAGACCCTCTAACTTCGGGAAAAGGCTATCAGATTTTGGGGAAAACACATGAGACAAACTAACAACTCATAAACTATGCTCAACGCCTAAACATAATCTCTAAGTCATTGGGCACTTGGACAAATAAGTTTTCATAGTTTTAGGCAAAGGGCTAGATCGCGACTAGGCCTCCTTGGTTCAACAAGATGATCAACAAATCAGTCAAAGAGAAAGTTTTATGGACAGAACTACGGGAAGCTAATAGGTAGGTAGGGAAAACCATACATCCTATTCAACATACATAGAACTCGATGAATAAAATCCTAGCAACAATACCTTAGGTTACTAAAGAGCAGCTAAGAATTCTTTAGCATAACTAAGGAGAAGAAAACATCAAGCTAAGAAGATTCAGATTTTGGAGGTGCCTCCATGGGCATGTCTCAAAATCAATCTACCGATCTATAGCAAGAAAAAAATGAATTATGAGTGAAAACTAGAAGACAAAACACATTAAGAAGCACTATACCATTCTACCATGTCAAGGAATCCATCAACAAGCCTTCAACATTCCTCAAAAGAATCCAAGAGGCACCCAAAAATCATAACTCAAGTGTATTCTTCAAAGCTCATATGACCAATGCATTAATTCTTCTCTCAAGTTCAGCTTCGATTTACAATGAGAACCATGGGAGAATAGGCTTGAGGGAGGAAAACCTCATGGAGCAACTAGCTATCCATTCGTCAAGTCAAAATATCTAAACTTGTCCTCGAGGCTTTGCAAAGCCCAAGGCACAAAATATCCCATAAAATATCTAAAAAAATGCTAAAAACGGAAATTATATGACTTTGCATCATTTTCCAAGTGCAAAAATAGCTAAACGCACATTTGGAAAAAGCAGATTTTTGAGGTTCAAAAATTACAAAAATACTTCAAATTTATATCAGAAAAAGGTCCCCCGACTTGCCGGAAACATTTGGCAGCCTTCCCGGTGTCGAAATGAGGCTCATGATGGCTCGTTGCAAATCTCTCTGTGTCTTACTTCCGGCGCAAGTGGAATCACCTCAATCTGATCTCTGAAAGTCCCTCAAAACTGTACCTGTGCGCAAAAACCCAGAAAATAGCAGGCTGCTGATATGGCGGGCGGAATGTGCAAAATGAGGCTGTTTTTCGCCAATTTGAGGGGGCGAATGATCTTCAAATGCCCCGAAAATCACTGGAGACCTGCTCATGGAATTATGAAACCCATTGGGATCATCCTCCTCGCTTGACAACTCATCAAACTGAAATGGCACATTTATGAGTTTTTGGCGAAAAACCCCAAAAAATGCCGAAAAACAAAAAGTTTCCGAAACAGGCCCAAAATTGGCATGCATGACCCTCAAGGGTCCATAGAAACATGCTCCGAAGCTGAAGCCAAAATATCAAGGGCTGATATGCTTTTTTCTTCTTTCTGTGCTAGGCGCCTCTCCTTCAATTTTTTCAATTTTTCTTGTGCTACCTACAATTTTCGCCTGGCAAACTGATTTAGCTTCTGAAAGTGAAGAGTCCTTTTTCTCTGTAGCTCAAGATCCCTGTTTTCCTTCTCAAGCTTTGTTTCCAAATGCTGGTTAGCCCTCTCAAGCCATGCGTCCTTGTTTTCCTCAATTTCCGGTTCAAAGAGGGCAGTGAGAGGAAAGGCTTCGAATTGAGCTTGTTCTTCTGCTGTCTGTTTCTCCAAGGCTTTTCTAAGCCCGATGCTCCTAGGCCTCTTTCGCCTAGGCTGGTCCTCTTCCTCTTCATCATCAAATTCGCCAATGAGCTGTTCAATTCTTACTTGCGCCTTTTCTGCCTCTTTTTTATACTTGATCGCCCTTGCCTCATGAATGGCTGCATGATACTTCATTTGTTTGTTTTCGACCTCCAAGAAATGGTTGAAATTCCTCGCCCTTTGAAGATCTTCTTGTAACACCTCAATTTGCTCTTCTTTGTGAATGAGGAGGTTTTCAAGGATGCAGGCCTCATTATCACTGTCATCACTTTGGATAGGGATAATAGCTTATTCACCTCCATGCTTTGTACTTTCTCCAATTTTACTTTTGCCTTTGAAAGCTAATCTGGCGCTTTTCCTCCTTGGCATGATAGAAGATGTCTTTTTGGGCAATTTGCTCTTGCTAGGAACAATCTTGGTCACTGTTAAGGTGGCAGATTTAGCTTGTTGTTCTTCCTCAATATCTTGTCCAGTTTGTGGCTCAAAAGGTGCTTCAATTGTCTGCCCAACTTGCTGCTCCTCAATTTCTCGTCTCATTGCTCCTCTTCCCTAATTTGCCGATGCTTCGCTCACTAATCTCCAACCGCCGCCGTCCATCAACTCCTTAGCCGCTGTCCATCGATTTCCAATCGTCTGTCCTCAAAATCTGCCGTCATTGCTCATCATCCTCCTTTCTCGGTGCTCATCGTCCTCTCCTTCTCCCCTCGTTTACTTGATACTGCAAAGGGTCATCTGAGTTTTTCGAGTTTTTTATGGGTAGGCCTACTGTGAGCAAAGGCACCGGCGAAGTGGCTGCCGAGTAGGAGGCACATGAACAGGAGGGACAGTGGCGAAATCGGCATGGCTAATGAATGACTCCCATGAAACCCCTTTCTTCTCCAGCTGGTGCAAGAAGATGATTTTGATCAAGGAATGGTGAAAGAGAGAAGGGATTTGCTGAGGTGGAGATTTCTTTTGAACAGTAGCTGCCATTTTCTCTATGCTTTTGGACAAAAAGTATGGAAGGTTTAATTGCCCGCTCCTAGTAAAATGCATCAACAAGCGAACATGATAGGCAAAAATTTGGCTAAACCTCCCTTCACAAGTGAAATATCTCATAATGGCCTTCATCAGCGGAGCATAACTGTCAAGAAGATAGGAGAAAGGGAAAATAGCAGTGATGGTTTCTCTATGTTCCGCTTTGATGAAAAGTTTATAATCCTCCGTATCAAGATGCGCTTGTTTAAACCACTTTTCACCATGATACGGATCTTGGTAGCCTTGGATACATACCTTGGGAGATTTTTTGAAGTCAAGACCAAGCAATCGAAGTGTTTGTCCTTGAATCTCAAAGCGCACGTCCTGTAAGTGGCAGAAACCTTTGAACTTCTTTCTATCCTCCGCGTAAATCAAGACAACCTACTTCATGGAAATCAAAAGCACCGATGGGTGAGCATTGATTTCTTCATGGAGATAGGCTCATATCTCTTATGTTGTACGCCTTTGTGATCTCGTTTTTGGAGGCATTCTGACTTTGAAACAAGCTTTGGAAGAGGCAAACCCGCTTCAATGTATGAAAAATGCTCTCGCCGGGATTGAACCGGCCACTACACCGGCTGGATGATATACGGACCCTGTGATTTTGAATAAAATGCAACAATGTTCTTGGAATAAGCCACATCTGCACTTATTAATAACAGTCCTTCAAATCTGGATACACTTGAGCTATGTAAACTTCTCAATAGAAAACCATCAATAAAGATGAGACAATATGCTGTATAAATTTCCTGTATGTAGTATTAAGCAATCATTTCTCTTGGTGAGTCTCCTAGGGATCAACCAACACTGGTATTTGTGTTTTCAAAACAAAAATTCAATATAAAAAACCCTGCTCTTCAGGTCATTCATCTTGAAAAATACCTCGGTCAACAGATTTCTGTAGGGATCATACAGTGGAAAGAAAGGAGACCTTTTGGTTAGGTGAAAAATTAGCCCACAGTGTTAAGGAAAACACCTTCTGTGGCTTGAGAAGTTAATCACCACCTTTGTACCTCTCGCCTTTGATGTCAAAATCTAACATCAACAACCTCTATCCTTCATGCCGTACAGATTAGAAACATAACGTCAACAAGTCTTCAACATGATGCAATATGGTTTCTAGGAAAGGCAGACTTAAGCTGGCTGTATAACCAATGCACAGTATAGTGGAAAAGAAAGAGACTTTTTTGGTTAGGTGAAGTATCAGCTCACTGTGTTTAGGAAAACACCCTTCACTTGTGAATTTTGAGAAAACAACCACCACCTTTGTACCCCTAGCTTCAATGTTAAACTCGATCCTCAACAACGCTGCCTTCCAGAAAATGGCCCTATTCACCTTCAGAAAAACCCTGTTAACAAATCTTCAACATGATACAATATGGTTTCGATAAAGGCAGACCCAAGTTAGATGTATAACCAATGCACAGTGTTTTTAGGAAACATACTCTCTTCTTGTGAGTTTAAGAGATCCACCCATGCATCTATACCCATGTTTTCAATATTAACTTCAAACACTAACAACTCTGTTCTTCAGAAAAAAGGCCTCTTTCCTTGGTGAAGTTTTAAGAAAACAAAACACTGCTTTTGTACTCCTGCCTCCAAAGTTAAAAACACATCAATGAAATATGCCCTTCAATGTACCATTTATCCTTAGAGTCTCTTTGTCAATCAGCTTTTCAACATGATAATGTGGTGAAAAAAAAAGAGGGCAGACCTTGATTAACAATACACAGTGCTTTATGAGGGACACTTTTTCTTGTGAAGTTAAGAAATCAAACATCACCTGTATACCTTTGCCTTCAAAGTTTAGATTTAACCACCAACAACCCTGCTTTCTAGAAAATGGCCTTATTCATCCTTAGAATCTCTCTGTCAACAATTCTTCACAATGATACAATGTAGTAAAAAAGAAGAAGCAGACCTAGGTTGGGTGTAAAATCAGTGCACACAGTGGTTTAGACAATACACTCTTTGCTTGTGAGTTTGAGAGATACACCAACACACTTATACCCTTGCCTCCAAAGTTTAACTTCTCATCAACAAATTCTTCCTTTTTAATGTGCTGTCACCTTGGGAAATTCTCTGTTAACAAATTCACAGTGGGAGAATACAGTGAATGAAAGGCAAATTGCTTAAGTAGTGTGCTGTTGTGGGGGACTGTGAGGACAGTTTCTCCTTTTCAAAAATGGTCAAAGCCTTTTTAACCATGCATAGTTTCAAACCACGGCACACAGGTTTTAAACTTGATTTTTCGAGATTTTCGAGGTAGGAGGCGAAGTACCTTTTGAATTTTTGAGGAGAAATCCTTTGGAGGAAACTTGAAATGCACCGGAACCCTCCAATACTGGCGCGACAACCTTTGGAGAAAACCCGTCGCGCAGAGGAAAGCTTGTCGGGTCGGCCTGTCGTGTGGTCGGGCGGCCTTGTACAGGCACGTCACGCCAACGTACAGGCACGTCGCGCCGACGAAGGTGCCCCGTGTAATTTGCTTCCCAGGCACGTCGCGCCAGAACCCAGCCACGTCACGCAGCTTTTTCTAGGGCAAACCTGTGAATTTCCGACCAGATTCTCTTTGTCTCGATGCTAGGGAGGCAAGGGGGTGATTTTTGTTTTGAAATTGACAATATTTTCCCTCAACTTCATTCCTTTATATCAATTCAAAACAAACCTTTAACGATCTTCAAACTTTGGGAAATGAATTTTGGTTTGTTTTGACTCTGTTTTGTCTTAAAACAGTGGGTTTGTCATTTTTAACATATAAACCCAAATATTTACTCTGACCCCGAGCTGAAAATTGCTTTTCCTTTGAAAGACAAGGCTGGTTTTGTAAATCCGTCTTTACAGTCTTTGGCCTTTGACAGCTTCTCTAAACTTTGAATACAACAGGTACCAAGTTACTGATATAACTTTGAATTTTGGTTATGGTTTCTCAATTTCAAAAGGCGCCCCTTTTTTCCAAAATGATTTCCTACTTATAGGTGCATTACCTATGATGTATCTATCCTTTGAATGAGGAGAAAGATGCATTTGTTCCAAGCCCTAAACTGACAATTTTTATCAAACCTCCTCCTTGTCCACTTATAGCATTGTATACTTTGGCAACTGTTTATTCAACATGAGATGGCCTGTGTTCTTTCAAAGTGTTTGATGATTGCTGCTTCCAGGTGTTTCACAAGCTTCCCTTGGGACTGTAAGTGCGCTCTTTTGATGGCTTGCTTTCACACTATACTTCACTGTTTACTCAAAAGGATCTTCTTTAGGCTTCTGGGTAGGTGATAGTGAAATGCCTTTAACCATTTCTCTAAAGCAACTGCTCCTTTTGGTATCAATAGCATACCTTATTCAATATTGTCTCTTTCCTACTGTAGGTATAGTCTGACAGATAGTTCTTTGAAATAGGAGTACCAATACCTTTGCATCATCAGCACTATCATTCATCTGTGTAATGACCTTTATTCCGTTTTTGGTATCCTTCCACTGCTTTCTTGTATCAATCAGTTTCAGCAACCTGCAGTAGCTTTGGCCATCTGCTCATATATGGAGGAGGCTCTTCATCAGGTAAGGTATTTGAAGGTTTTTAAACAATTCTTTTCGAGACAGCCTTTTTCTGAAGGTGATGGTAAATAAACTACTTGGAAAGCATCAGTCTTAGTACCTTCTCTGGCAAGCATCATTGTGTGTCAGCAGAAACCCTAGCCAGAGTAATACTTTCTCCCTGCACTGTCCTAAGGGTGATTTAGATATGTGGCTTGTTCATCTCATGATTGATTTACTTGACAAATAACCTTTGTGACTATGAAGGTCAGTGCTTTCTTTGAAAAACCAAGAACTTTCTCTTGCCTGTGTAATGGCATTGGTTATCATCTGTTCTATTTGATCTTGTGGATAGACAGGGTACTTATGCTTTGGAATTTTCACCAATGACATGCCTTTCTTCATTTCATCAATTCACATGATTCTGAAAGTTTGAGATGAGCTCCTTTATCAAATCAGACTTTCATTTCTTTTGAGCTAGCATATTGCAAGCTCCATTCCTGTTATGATCATCAATTACATTCATGAAACCTGAAGATATTGTTTCATTGTTTCAGTAAAGGCAAACCTGGACTTTTGCAACCTTCTGAGTCAAAACTGGCCTGCGCCCTCTGCTTATGGATGAAGGAGGCGCCCTAACCCTCTGCTTGTAAATGAAGGAGGTTCTGGGCCTTGACAATTTACCATTTTGCTGAGACAGTGGCAACCCTTTCTTACTGTGATTTTCATGCTGGAAAGAGCTGTAAGGTCCTGATGAGTAGCTTTCTGTTTTGCAGACATATCTAAAGGCTCAAGTTACACTTAGAAGCAGCTGTTCCTCTAACTGTAAACTCAAACATTTACTCCATGAGATGAAATATATTTCCTGTCTTTGTAGAACCATAGAACACTGTAAAAAACCTAATAGTCAGCTTGGGATAGGATTTTATGCAGTGCTGAGATCTAGGGGGTGTGAGTGGCGCGACTTAGGGATGCTTGTTAATTTCATTTTCAAAGTAAGGGATCAGTCATGGTAGGTCTGTTGCACATGGAGGCTTTTTGGCTTTTTGATGATTGCCAAAGGTGAAATGTCCTAAAACGCCACTTCCTAACATAGGGGAGACTATTGAAACAGATGTGGATTTGCCTTTTAAGGCTGATGGGCAGACCAATAAGGCTGAAGCTGGATAGGATTGTGATATGAGGTTTTGATATTCGACATGGGCGAACTGGAAAGGTAGAAAGGTGAAAAAAGTTTTAGGAGGGTTTTCTGGATGACATATTGACATAAGGAAATCAGTTCCTAGAAAACTCAGCTGAAGATATAGTCATCACTAACATGTAAAAAATATTGATGGCTAACAGGAGGTTTTTCTTCTTTGGCCTGTTGCGAACAAAAACCTCTCTCATTTGTCCCAAATTCATCTTTTATTTCTCAAAAACATCATTTTAGTGAAACCTATCACGATGTGTGGAACAAGGGATTTGTCGAAATGAATCGAAATAAAGGGGATAAGAGGCTTATAAATTCTTGAAAAAAAATTTGGAAGTAGGGAGGGATGTTAGGAAGCAAGGGAAAGTGGAATTTTAGAGATTGAGTGAGGGGAAGGGGTCCAAAAGGGAAAAACACAGGCCTAGCCTAGAAAATTGCCAAGTTGTAGCAAGAAACTAGGGCTTGTGCAAAAATGAGGAATTTGGGGAATCTCAGTGATGGGAAGTGTTTGATAAGGTATATTAAGGATAGGGGAAGGTGTATGAACATTAGCATACAATTTTTGCTGATGATTTGACCATCCAAGAGAAATTACCTTCAAAACCCTAGGTAACTGACTTAACTAAAACAAGTACTTACAAAGCTTTTTAATGGCAGCAGTCCATCAAGATTTGAGGGTTTCAAATCATGATGACAACCAACTGCCTGCTGACGGTATATGTACAATCATGTGTAGTGTGCCTTCCAATGTAAATAATCCAGTAGATGGCTACATACTGAAATTCTTCTCTCACTTTTCTCGAGCAGGTAGAAAGATGTACATGTAGGCAACTCACAATAACCACTGAAGCCAAAGCTTTTGATAACGAACCAGGAAACATTTATCTTTCCTGATGCTTGCAAAAGAATGATGAAGGGATCTTGAAAATCCTGAAGCACTAGTTGGTCTTGAGATCCAGCAGCAAAAATACAACTACTTGCTTCATTCTGAAGCAACTATTTAGCTCATAAACTAGACCAGAGATTGACTAAAGCATCATTCATCTACTTTCGCTAATGCAAAGCAAGAGCGTTTCGAAGGCTACCTGGCTAACTTCAGGCTCCGTTTGTAGTTTATAAAGAAAACAACAAAATTTTCTTCCCCAGTATGGTCGCCACTATGTTATAGCCCAAATCCACCTTAGGCTGAAGGAAGGCGAGATTCAGGGTAACACCAAACCACACTCAGTCTGGTAGCTAGCCCTACCAGAACAGGAGAGGGCTCTCTCCGGGTCAATCTCAGGAAAAATGTATCAATAGGGCTTGAGATGACTGAAATGAGTGCTAATTTTAGGCTAGGTATATTAATCACGGAGTTTGAAATGACTTTGTAGGGTTTTGTTAGAAACAAGGGAAAGGAAATTTTGGGTTTGGGGATGAGGCCAATTTCTTGCAGAGTTCGAGTTGGGGCAGGGAAGGCCATGGATTTGATGTCTTAGATTGAATGAATGGATAGAAAATACTGCTGAGGAGCTGAAGAGGGCAAGAGGCTGCAAGGATCCTCTTCAAACAGATGAAAACACATAAAACTAAATAAAAGTTTAAGGCAGAGCACCAGCAAACTAATGAATTCTATCTTAGTTACTCATTTGTTCAATTCAGAAGCAAAGAGAAGGGAAATGGCATACATAAACATCATTGAAAATTATAGATACATGGAGAAAAAAATCATCAAAACTCAGAGCCACAAGGATCCCAACAAGTGCTGCAAAACTCTGGTCTTTCCTTTGCCAAAAATGCTGAAGTATATGTACAATGAAGTGCCAAACTATTCCCAAGAGTCCAACCCTGAAAATGTCTGAGAAAATACATGATATAGACCATCCTAACCCCTTCCCATTCCTCTAGGGGTCTATTTCATCCTTCTAGGAGCTGTTTCAACCAATTCTAAACTAGGAACTAAAATCTAGGCAATCAAACAACTTGCCTCTATATGCTAGGAAACTGATCCATTCACTTAATTTTCCCTTTTTAGTGAATGAATTCTATAGGAAAAGTAAAAATGAGCCAAAATTACATCATAATCATCAAATTACATCAATATAGATCAATAGTTACATCAAAAAGTGAAACTAGTCAAAACTGGGCGAATTTCTGAGTTGAAGAGTCAAAATGAGGCCAAATTTCTGTATGCGCCGCGCCCAAAAACTCAATGCGTCGCGCCACTTTGAGCCTGTTTTTGAGGCACTTAACGAAGTCCAAATTGAGCACATGATAGCTCGTTGGAAATCCCTGCCTGTCTACTTTCCAAACCAAGTGGAATTTGTGAATTTGGTGTTCATTTTCCCCTCCAAAACTTCAATCTCCCAAGATTGGTTCCTGCTGGTGCAAAAAGTGGCAGAAAGGCCATTTTTGGAGTGTTTTTTACCCTTAAGACCATCCAGAACTTGATGAAATTTCTCAGAAATTTCTGAAAATGGATAATTTATCATAAAAAACTCAAAAATATCAATTTTTTCTCCAGAAGATGTCCCAATCATAAGCGCGCGCCAAGTGGCGCGACGCGTCGGGCGAAAACACCTGTGTTGTGACCAAAAAATTTCAAGATGACAAAATTTTCTTCGAATCCCTTGAAATTTGGACTAAAGGTCCCTCATCAAGTATCATGCTCAGCCAACAAAGCTTTAGCCAAGATTTGAAGTGGATCAGGCCTTTTCCGACGTTTCAGTGCCCTCCTGGTGCATGCAGTTTAGTGGCGGAATCACTGTTTTTTTCATTGTTGAGTCTGTGTCCGTCATGATGTTGCAATGTGTATGACAAGTGTATGTTTGGTTGATTTGAAAATGTAAAATGGAACTATGAAGAATATGGGACAATGGTAAATAGGGATAGTAAGGATAATGAGGTCTTGTCAAGTGCTATTTGCCCTTTGAGAATTTGGCAAATGTAGGAACAATGGACAGTTATTTGAATTTTTGGGATTTTGGGAATTTTACAAATGATATGGGGAAAGGGAAAACAATAGGAAATGAAATTATTATATGAATGAGAAATGACTTGGGATATTAGGGAATAGGGGCTTTAGGAGTGAATGCTTCTTAGAGGTGTAAGAGGAAATAAAACATAGGTTATAATGATAATATAACACTGATGAGAAAGGAATCATAGGTGGAAAAAGATAGCATGACAGTGAGTATTCTGCATGAAAATGAATTTTTAATACACCACTTGAAACCCTAAGGAGAATTTCTTACCACAATGATAATTTGTACGCTTGTCCATTCAACTCTCGTATCTAATCTGCGACCAATCTTTAAACAACTCCCAACACAAACTATGAGCAATATGGGATCGACTTTAACTTACTTCAACACGGAGCAACCAAGTAAAATTAAATTTTGAAGAAGACTGGCAGAAAATTTCAGTCTCAAGCCTATGCGCTGCGCGCAAATCCCAGTGCACCGCGCAGGCTGTGTGCGCCGCACCAGTGTAATTTTACACTGTGTGAAACTGCCCTGTGCGCCGCGCCCACTCTTCTATGCGCCGCGCCATTTTACAGGAGGCGTTTGGAGGCCTTCCTGATGTCACAATTGGGCTTGTGATAGCTCGTTGGAAATATATTTGAGTCTACTTGCCAAACCAAGTGAAAATTTTCAATTTGGAGTTCATTTACCATGCCAAAAATCAAATCTCCCCAGATTGGTCAAAATTAGCAGAATGAGGCTGCTTCAAGGTAGAGTGCTGTTGCAGTCAACTTTTAAAGGTCTTCCTCAACTCCAAATTGAGCTCATGATAGCTCATTGGAAATATATTTGTGTATAGTTATCATTTGACTCATCAAGAAATTAATTTGGCCAACCAAGCTAGGAGAAATCTTGATTTTCCCAAGGTCACTTCAGAGGTGCATCAATTCTCCTGAGGCAACGGTATTTTTGAAATTTCTCTAAAACCATGAGACCTGTATAAAAAGTGAAGGATTTTTTCTTCCTTGGCCTGTTGTGAACAAACACCTCTCTCATTTTTCCCAAATTCATCTTTTATTTCTCATAAACATCATTTTAGTGAAACCTATCCCGATGTGTGGAACAAGGGATTTGTCGAAATGAATCGAAATGAAGGGGATAAGGGGCTTATAAATTCTTGAAATTTTTTTGGGAAGTAGGGAGGGATGTTAGGAAGCAGGGGAAAGTGGAATTTCAGAGATTGAGTGAGGGTAAGGGGTCCAAAAGGGCAAAACACAGGCCTAGCCTAGAAAATTGCCAAGTTGTAGCAAGAAACTAGGGTTTGTGCAAAAATGAGGAATTTGGGGAATCTCAGTGATGGGAAGTGTTTAATAAGGTATATTAAGGATATGGGAAGGTGTATGAACATCAGGATACAATTTTTTCTGATGATTTGACCATCCAAGGGAAATTACCTTCAAAACCCTAGGAGAGGGAAATGAACCTTACCTAGGCACAACTGAAGCATGAACAAGGTGTAAAATGACCCAGTGGAACTTGACATGATGATGACAACCCTCTGAATGATGGTACACTCAGCTGAATGGTGACATGAACCGACATTTGGACAACTTTGACAAGAGTAAAAGCAAACCCTAGACCTAATACCTAGTGACCAAATTTTACTTGAAGACTCACTGAAATGACAAAATTTGACCTTGACACCTTAAAATCACTTTGTAAGAGCATGTTTGATCACTAGAGGAAGGCTGCAAAGACTGACACTAACACACAGATCTGAAATAGATCGATATTTTATGTACATATCTTCTCTACATCTGAGTATTAATAAATTATTCTCCATCCCCTTAAAATAATGTTTTCAAGTTTCTGCAGACTTTTCTTATGGCTGTAGCACCTCATTTATGAAAATTTTTCCTGTATAGTCTCATTCTTTCTCTTGTACAATGTATCGGTTGTAATGTAAATCTGATTTGATGTTATACCTCTGATATTTGAACCTACATATCAGCCTATTTATTTGCTTCAATGGATCTGTGTTATTTCTGTAGCAGTCCATTGCATATAGCTGCAACCCCTCTCTTTGGGTGATTTTCAGCTAGAATAGGTTGTGGGAGATCTATTTAACCCACCTATTTTGATTTGTTTTTGCTCTCCTTTTGGATTTAGATCTTAGCTGAGCTCATATAAGGGATCCAGAAGCTAAAAACTCATTTCAGTGCATTGAATTCTCAAAAGCGCGTTATTTTAGCAGGCTTGTTGTGCAATACCTATTTTGGGATATTACAGTGGTATCAAAGGAACTTTCCTTGGCTTAGCCTATGAGTTTCAAGAAGTATGGAGTCCTCTCATGGGGAGGAGGAGATCTACAAGAGAAACTAGAGAAAACCCTTGTTGACAGGAGAAAAGAGGTTCACATAATTTTTGTCTCAAGCTCTGTAAGGTATCAGAAGAGACGTCAAAGAAATGAGGAGGGAAAAGCAGGAAGATCCCTTGAAAATATATACAAGATCTATACATGAGGAAAGTTATAAATCCTCATCTCATGGATATGTGCACTCATCCATATCACCAAATCTTCAATTTTCTATCAGTGACTTCTTCATGAAGAGGAATAAAGGAGGTGTGCACAAGAAGGAGACTCTTGGAGAGTATTTGTGGGAGTATGAAGCCCAATTGAAGGAGTTCAAACATAACTTGAACTTCCAAAGGTTCTGCGAGATCAAGGAGGATAGAAGCACAAAGGAGAACCAGCCTACTTTGAGTAGATTCTTTCTACCTACTTTTGATGGATCACCTAAATGTCTAGTTAGGGTTTGGGTGGAGGAGCTAAGCAACATTGTGCAGCAGCATCAAGTTTCAAAAAATGAAGCCATCGAAATAGCAGCACTGTATTTTGAAGGTAAAGCATATGCCTGGTGGTTGTTTGAGTCTTTTTCCTTAAGGAATGCAAATACACCTACTTATGAAAAGTTTATTGCAAGATTAATAGAGAGGTTTGATGAGACTTCATGTGTGACATCTCCTATTGAGACTATCAAACCATATCAAACAAATATTTTGCACGAGTTGGAAGCATCTATAGATCCAAATCCATTTCTGAAGACCATGGTAGAGGGTGTGAAATTGTTTGATACTTTGCTAAGGGCAAGATCTCCATTTGATGAAGGGCTTTCTTCTCAAGATGGAGGGAAAAGGTTCCTCCTTCAATAGAAGACCAAGATCTGAGGTCTCGTATTGATGATGGGCCAACTTCAACTATATAAGAGGAGGAAGGGAAGGTAGGAGATAACAACGCAGTCACAACAAGAGCACCTCAAGCACCTCTTTATTGGAGGGAAACTAAAGTGTTCTCTCAACTATGGGCAGCATTTTCATACTTGGCTAAGAAAGGAGCCTTGGGAGAAGCCAGCACAACACAGAGAATCTCCCATGAATTTAGAAGAGAGGTAATAAATTTCCTGAAAGGGGCATTGCTATCTCCCACTCAGTTATCAGTGTTGAGGAAGGAGAAATCAGAAGTCTATGATGGCAGGGCATGGGGACACATGGCATCTCCGTATCTTTGGGACAGACCATGGTATCTTCATTCACAAAGAAGATTTTTGAACATGGCAAGGGGATGCTAACCCTCTTGTATGCATGGGCCAAATTAAGGAAGTATTAGAAGACAAGGACTTTCCAAGGGGAAGTTAATTTCCATATTTTCTTGAGCAAGATCAGCTACAAATGAGGCAGCAAAGGGAACATTATGATGCTCCAACATGTGATTTTGACATCAAGCATGTCAAATAGGAGATACATGATATGACAAGGGCAACATTCCAGACTTCTACAATGCTGTTATTCTTGGGAATCCTAGATCCTTATTGGGATTCCTAACTCATGATGGAATACTCCAAGGACCTTTTCACATGTGAGGTTCTTTATTGGAAGGTAATGGATGGGAGGTATAAGTTAGTTGAGGGAGTCATTTATTTCCATGAACATATCTTTTTGGCTAAGGACTCTAAGCTCAAGGAGAGACTGCTAGATGTAGCTTATGATATCTTGCTTTCCAAACCCACTGGTTTCATTAGAGCATATCACACTATCTTAGATGGATTCATCTGGGAAGGTTTCAAAGAAGAGGTGAAATCTCATATGAGGAAGTGCATGGATGATTTGTTAGATAAGGAGGAACATAGCTCATGGGAAGAGCCATCATTTACACCTCCTTACTCATTGAGTGTGAAAGGGGACTCATCCATGAGTCATCTCACTAATGTAAAACAAGTATATGGAGGGAATTTTCTTTCGAAATATTATGATGTATCTCCTACATGCTTATATTTATCTAACACTCATTTGCAGGACATTGCTCCAAGATGGGACACTATTTATGAAGGGTTTCATGGGTCACTCAAGGCCATGAACTATGTTGATGCAGGTCATCCCTTGGAGGCTCTTGGGAAGTTATTATATCCTTCATGGAATGATTATTTTACACCAATTATGATACACCTTCTCCAAGAATTCAAGGAGGATGGGACAGTAAACAAGTGTTGGGGGAGGCACTTGTCATCTCCTATTCTATGGTAGTTAAGGGTGAAACTGCACTGGTTGCACATGAGAGAACATATTCCTTCTCCTTTATCACACATGGTAGCTAGCCTGATTCTAATCATGATTCCATATGTTGGAGATGTTCTTACTCCTGGGAACATGGTGGGAGGAGTGGCACATTGGTGGGATGTGTCACTGGGGAGAGGAGTCTCACACTCTTTTTGCACTACATGCTTCAATGGGAGTATGAGATATTATATGGCCACAATGGTAGACCAATTGTTTCCTAGTGAGGTGAGCCATGTGTTTGTTGGGAGCATGACTCTCCTATGTATTGGGGAGGGATTTATCTATGGATTGCCAAGCTGGAAGGTTATCCACTTCATTTGGATGATAGCATGGAGATCGGAGTCTTTCATGGATGATGAAATTCCCCATGGTTGTCATCACTTCTACCTTGAGGAGGCCATGGATCAGTAAGAAGGTTTCTGCATATACCGTCCATTATTTCATGATGGAGGCCATTGGGTTTATTCACCAAAGTTCAACTTGCACACTTGGGAGGAACCATTGAGAGGTGAAATTATTGCAAACATTCTGAAGCAATGGTGTATACTATTGGATGAGGGGGCCACATGAGAAGGAGGGGAGATTTTGTAGCACTCACCTTATTAGTTGCTTGAGGACAAGCAACATCTTGGAGGGGAGGACTATAATATTCCCAATTAGCCCAAGCTAATGGGAATATCCTCTTTTTCCTTGTTTTGTTTTTCATTTCATGTTGATGGATATAATGTAAAGGAGGACATGTAAAACTCCTAAAAATAATAAAATAAATCAATGCCCAATGTGAACATGGCTAAATCTCGGTCATTTTATAAAACACACTTGAGTGTGAAAGAGGTTGATCACTTGACCAAGTCAACCTTGACCATATTGACAGAGCAGTCTAGATGCATTGAACCTCCTTTAGGGACAACACAGTTCTGGAAGGAGATTTTACATGTGAAAGGAGCTAAAATAATGAAGTGGTTTAGGTTTTGACAAGACTCCAATATTATAAAAGTAAGAGGAGAGTAGCTTTAAGGGGTTGTTGAGGATATTCTTTTATGAAGGTATTGTCTGTTTAGACAGTCCTCTTTGGGTTTTCCTATTCAGGATTCCCACCTCCTTCCTTGAGCATCTCTTGGAGGATACTTGTTCCATTTTTTCCAGTATTAGGCTTGGGCCAAGCTTCACCTTACACCTACAGCGCTAATCCTGTTGAGGGTTGGGTTGTCCTTGTGAGTTGCAGCAAGTGGAAGACACTAGATCTGCTCAAATCTAGATTTTACTAGTGCCTCTTCTCAGTCAGTGTGTCTTTTAACCTCCTAGAAGAGTGCATTAGCTGATTGAGCTTTAGATCCAGACCTTCACATTAGGAAAAAGCATTCTCAAAGCCTACAGTGTAGTTTCTCTCCTTGGACTGCATTATTTGCAAAGGAGGAGTTGCAGGGTGTTTTGTCTGCATTCTTGAGGAGAGATATCTGATGTTAGGATTCTTCCTCTCACTGTGGTGATCCATGGATTGGCCACCCAATCCATGTATGTTTAATATCCGATATAATATTATTCTATATGATTCAGTAATTTCTGAATATTTCTGTAGATCTACAACTCTAGATCTCATATCTACTCTCTCTGCTTCATGATTTGCACAAAACCCCAAGGGGAATATATAGATGAGCTATTCTTGTACACAAATCTGAAATAGATATATATTTTTATGTACATATCTTCTCTAGATCTGAGTATTAATAAAATGCTGCTTCAACCCCTTAAAATAACGTTTTCAAGTTTCTGCAGACTTTTCTTATGGCTATAACACCTCATTTCCGAGGATTTTTCCTGTATAGTCTCATTCTTTCTCTTGTACAATGTATGGGCTGTAATGTGAATCTGATTTGTTGTTATACCTCTGATATTTGAACATCCATATCAGCCTATTTCTTTTCTTTAATGGATCTACGTTATTTCTGTAGCAGTCCATTGCATATAGCTGCAACCCCTCTATTTGGGTGATTTTCAGCTACACTAGGTTGTGGGAGATCTGTTTAGCCCAACTAGTTTGATTTGTTTTTTCTCTCCTTTTGGATTTTTATCTCAGATGATCTAATCTAAGGGATATAGTTGCTACAAACTCATTTCAGTGCATTGAATTCTCAAAAATGCGTTATTTTAGCAGGCTTGCTGTGCAATCCCTATTTTGAGATATTACACTATAACAGCAATAGAATAAAGAGGCATAATAGATTCTATTTTACTACATTTGATGGACCTTCCTAAAAAACTATTAGAGCTTTGAGGAGAGAGTTAGATGCATTTTTTAGGCTACATCCTGTAGTTGAAGGAGAGGTTGTTCAAATTGCAGCACTTCATCTTTTAGGTGAAGCCAATTATTGGTGGTTTGGTCACATGGAGCATGAAAAGGTGACTAAATATTCAGATTTCTTTAACAATTTGAGGAAGGAGTTTGATGTGAAGAATAGAAATATGTGCCACAAAGAGATATTTCCTAAGGAAACAAAGGAGGATGTCATTCTTGTCAGTCTAGACAAGAAGTCACTACATTCACCACCAGTTGCAAAAGTACTTGCATCCGGAGAAGAGACACTTGCAACTTTGCAAGGTGGTCTTGAGCTCTTGACACATAGAGTCCCATGCATGATTCAAGAGGTGTATGAGGAAGAGGAGGAAGATTCCAGTTCTAGTACATTGGAAGAAGAGCAGCCATCTCTCATACCAGTAGTTGGAGATACCCTTTTCCCTGTTAGAGGAACTCTTGTGCTCTGTAAAGAGGTTCCCACATATCAGTTGATCCAAGGTACTTATACAAATTCATCACCTATTGTTTTAGAAGATATTATTGAAACTTATGGGGACATGCCATCTATTGGGGTCCTGTGTTTTGATAGTTTGGCAAATCAAAAGACAAGGAAACATCAGAACAAATATTTAGAGTTCCAGGATCTAGTCCTCCTGTTCTCAGAGAGGGATCTCTCAAATTATTTGTTTTGCAAAGGTTTATCTTGTTTGCTTTTGAGTATTGGTTTTAGAATATTTATTAAGTGCAAGTTTTTGTTTGTTTGGTTGGTTGAATTGGCATAGAAGAACATGAAAGGTCTAAGTAGTATAGATAGAAAGAAGAAGTGTCAAATTCATTGGGAAATGGAGTCAAGAAGAGGTTTATGACAAACTTATCAATGGATATGGGATATCAAAGGGAAAATCTATCTTGGCCATAGGATCCTTTAGTTCTTGTGAATGAGATGGACATTAATTATTTGGAAAGAGAAAATGAATTCTCAACAAAGGGAACTTGAAAACATAACTTGAAAAATAAAGAGGTATTTGATAGATAGGGCTAACCATGAATTCTACAAACCACACTTTAAGCAAATGATGACTTCAAGACAAATTTCAAAATGAAATCTAAGATTCGGGAGCACATCCTATTTCCTCAAATATTTTATTTCAAATGACTTAGAAAACATAAATGATTCACCGATAATTGCAGTCATAGAAGAGGGAACACCTAACACATCTATGATCACAATTATAAAGACCTTTAAAACAATTGTTCAAGAAGGGACAAAGGGTATGATCAAAACATACCTCCTTGGCCAACTATAAACAATGGTACTTCAAATGGAGACTTCAAAAACAGTTTTCAAGTGGCAGCAGACAAGCAGGGAAAACCATAAATCATGCTAAAACTAACTATTTGAACTATTAGAGAAATAAACAAGCATGAGGACTAAAGAGAAAGATTAAAGACTATAAAATACCTCAGCAGAAGAAAACATAAAACAATGAAGGATAAACAGGTCTAAGGTGCTTCCAAGAGTCATTTCTTAGCCTAAACTTTTCATCCTACTGTAGAAAGAATTTATGAAACATAATGAAAACAGGAAAAACATCAGACAGTTCAGAATACATCACCAATAGCCAAGCTCATGAATCCAATGGTAGAGCCTTCTGAAGAACAAGCATGTCACAACACCATCAAGCTTCCAAGACTTCATTTTCTTCTTCAACTTCAGATAGACTATGTATTATTTCAAAGAGTTTCAGTATTACAACTAGTGACCAACCAACCCATATCTCATCTTCTTCAGATGTATTTATAGAAGAAATTAGGGGGTGGGAGAGTTTAAGGATTGAAATGCAATTAATTCTATACTAAATCCAACTCCTAGCCTTTCAAACCATGTAAGGCTTAAGGCAGGGAAGAATTTCATTTACAACTCTACTTCATTTACTCTGTTTCTACTTTTTTAGGATTAATGGGCAAAAAGATTGACTTCGAGGCCTATTTATCTTTTACAATAACTTCAATGACAGTTTATAATTTGTTCTCTCTTTGGTAATAATTGTTCAGGTGTCTTTTAGGCAAATATATTCTGTTTAGGCAATAACTATGCCTTCTTTTGATTCATTTAGACTGCAAGTGGCATTTTTGTTAGCTGGGGATTCAATTAGCTCCTTTTATGTGGCTCTGAGGTGTCCTTCAGCTCATATTCCTCTGTTTTATATTAAAAACACCTTAATCTACTTTTTGTCTGTGTTTTAGGCCTAATTAGGCTTTGATCTTTGTTCTCAGGTCTTTGTTCCTTAGCACTGTCTTTATCCTTTAAACCTGTGGATTAAAGACCTTGATATTCAAGTTTTTAGGCATTAATCCCTTTATTTTTTATTCTTCACTGATACACTTTGCTCAGATTGTTTATACAGGTGGATTATGCAGATGGAGGGTTTCTGAGATCGAGGATTGTGCTCCAGATGATTCAAACAAATATTTTAATCCCTGCAGCTCATTTTCCTTTGAATTTATGCCACAAAATCGTCATTCTAGGAATTTTTTTCGATGGATTGTGACTGGGAAGAAAACAGAGAAAATATGATCTAAAGCCTTGCAAAAACACACAAACTTGTTATAAAATCCTACGGAAATGGTTTAAGACAACTTCAGAGGTTCGGTGGAGGGGACGGAGCTGTGCAGAATGGAGGATTTTGCATAAAACAGGGAGAAAAATCCTTGGTGGAAGCAAAATGGGTGCAGATGGAGTTTGGGTGCAAGGATGAATAAAAATCGTTGATCTAGAATGATCAATGGTTGAGATTTCCTAATGAAATAACTTTGGAGAATGATGGAGGGTGAAAGACTTTGGAGTTTGATCTAATCTAGGTCGTTGGATTAATATAATGGACGGCCGAGATCGGGCGATGAAGTCCTTTGGGAGGACAGATGAATGCAAATGGCTTGGGATTGGGATATAACACAAGCCGTCGGATTAACATGACGAATGGCCAGGATCAAAAGATGAAAAAGACTTGTTGTGGAGGATGGTGGTAAGTGGAAAAACCGGAATGTTTTTCGTGTAGCATTAGGGCGGTTTTGAAATTTGGCCAGAAAAACACGATACCATACATCGGTTGATAGGCGTCCCCTACAATACTGTCCATTTCACATTTTTTTTGGAGTGTGAACTTGCGGGCGGTGAAAAAACATGAAACGTGATTTGAGCCGTCAGATTAGAGGTTGGAGATCTGACAGTGCGGATTTCACGCGACGAGGAGAGATGCACAGTGGAGAAAGTAGTGGGGGGCAGATGTCATAATTAGATTGGGTAGGGTTTATACATGGTGGATGGTAGTCCCGATGGAGGTGGGGTTATCAGATTTGATTCCAATCGTCAGATCTATATGAATGGAGGGTTAGATTTGAAAGATGGAGCGGGGTCATATGAACAAAAGATAGGGTAAGGCAGGGGATCGGGTTAAATCTCGTTCATTAGATCTTATAAATGGATGGTGGAGATTCTGCGAAGGGGTAGGTTAATGAATAGAGTAAAAGGCAGAGCAGAGGGAAAGGCGGAGTGGAGGATGACTCGAGGGCCATTGATCTGGATAGATCAATGGTCCAGATCTGTCTAAAAAATGATATGTCGGAAATGTGAAATATAAGGAAAATGAGGTTTGGGAAGTGTTTTAAGTCCCTTTAAGCACCTGACTACGGGGCTAGGGCATATGGAGGTCAGGAGCTTAAAGGAAATAAGCCCTTGGGGGCTTAAAAAATCTTATAGTGCAGAAAGGGTGTTTTTATGCCAAAAAGCAGAGTTTTTAAGCCAAAATTCGGGTTCTAGTAGAGGAAAAAGGAGTTTTTTAAACCAAATGGAAGGGGATCAAATGTTTTTAAAAGGGTCTTGGAAGATTTTGAGGCCAAAATGAAGGGTTTTTAGAGGAATTTTGTGGGAAAAAATGGGTTAAAGGGGCAGTGAAAATGATGGAAAATAGGGGTTTTAAGCAGTCTTCTCTTGGTAAAACAACAGGTATTTTAGGACAAAAGGGAAACAACAGTGAAGATTAACTCAAAGAGTAATAATCATCATAAAAATTTTAAAATATGATAAGTCTTCAAAGGGAATTATCTCTTGAAGTTTTGAAAAGAAAATTTTACCCACTTCTTGGTATAACAAAATTTATCAATGGCTAACAGTGGCTCCACTTGGGGAGGACAGCTGGTCTTTTAGGTGTCTATAACCTCAGTTGTAACTCTCTGGCTTTCATTGAACCAGTGCCTTCATCCATTGGGTAGCAAATTTTCTTTTCTTTTGGCTGACCTTTCTCTGATTTGATGATCTCTGCAACAATTTGAAACAACGGAATTCTTATCAAAATAACAGCTCTACCTACCCATTCCTAATGATCCTAACATTTTTTCTTCTTTCAGAGTGCATTTGGACTAGAAAAATCTCTTCAACAACATTTTATTTTTTTGAAAAACATGAAACTAATCTATTTCTACTCTTATTTCTCCATGAACTCAGTTTAAACAGTTGAGTTCATAAATTCTCTACCTAACTACTATCTGTCAGGATTAGACTGTCTGACAGATTTTTATTCTCTAAATTCTAAAACAGAAATTTAAAAGCAGGCAAGCCAAGATTAAGCAGTTTGACTAGCTACAAGTCTATGGCATAAAAACAAGCTACACATAGACTAAAATTGCATTAAAAAAAAAAAAATGGTGAAGTCTTAAGATCTGAAAATTTAAGAACATCCTTCATTATTTCTTCAACTCTTTTTTATTTTATTTTATTTGAGCTCTCTTCTTTCTCATCTGGTTCAAGTTTTAAGAATATTGGAACCATTTCTTCATCAATCTCATAGGTTCATATTTTGAGCTTGTTTGAACCTTTGTTTTTCTACCCTAATCTACCTTACTGATAAGCCAAGATTGTGTTGTTTGGCTGATCTAATTCACTAACCTATCAGCAGTAAATTGAAAAGCTAATTAGTCATGATTAGGTTGTATGACTAACTAGAAGTGTGTTTTTAGGAGTGGCATTTGAGCTTGCACACTTTAGACTTTGTCTCTCTTTTCGGTATGGGGCTATACCTTTCTTATTTTGACAATCTGGCCTCTTTTCTCTTTTCCATTGTTATATTATAAGTCTAAAGTGTGCAAGCTCAAATTCCACTCCTAAAAACACACTTCTAGTTAGTCATACAACCTAATCATGACTAATTAGCTTTTCAATTTACTGCTGATAGGTTAGTGAATTAGATCAGCCAAACAACACAATCTTGGCTTATCAGTAAGGTAGATTAGGGTATATATATATATATATATATATAGATATAGATATATATATATATTTTCAAGACAAAAATCAACAACTAACTAAATGCTCGAAGCTAAGCTTTACTGACATTCATATCTAACCTTATCTAACTTGGAATATTTACATGTTTAGCTAATGAACTCTCTTTTCCATTACAACCAATCCAGTAAATGATTCGATGATTGGTCCTTCTTAATCTCTTTGGATAGGTTGGATAAACAAGGCCACTCCCATTCCTTTTGTTTTCTAGAAGCAGTGCTAAATAATATTCTTGCTTTTGGTAATACACTTCTCCTAATAACCTTTATCCCTTCTTCAAATGCCAACAAGAAGTGAGAATAGGGATCCTGAAACAATGCCTGGTTATGAATATTTGTAAGATAGGATTCAACCAGGGTTACCCTTTCCTCCACTGGATGAAGTTAAAGATTCTCTTGAGAAAGAAAAACTTCCTCATCTTCATTATTATCTGAACTAGAGGATTCATCATATATTGCAGTGTTGTCCTCTTGTAGTCTTGGTATGCTCTGATTCAGTGGACTGTACTCTGTGAAGAGATCATCATATTCTTGAGCAAGGGTATCTCTTATTACCTCAACCCTTTTAGGGAAGGCTCCTTATCTTCATCCTGCTCAAGAAATTCCTCTTTCTTCTCAACCTCAACATCACAACTAATAGATTGCTAATTCCCAATTATGTGAAAGCTATTTTTGATGGATTGGATTGGCTGATTTCTGCTTTCAATTTGATGATAATGAAATTTGTGAGACCAATCAATTGTTGGTTGCCATACATGATTAGTTTCTATTTGGAGCTCATCATCATTATCAGACTGATCAAAAGTTGAAAAATCATTAGTATAAACAGTTTCACCAATCAAACATATTGGGTTATCAGTTTGTTTTTATTTTAGCTGATCTAAAAGTTTATTTTCTATTTCAAGACAACAAGGTTTAGTAGGTAGATGAGCAGAAGTGTTTTGTTCTATTAAAGATTTGAGGGTTGACTGTTTGTTTAATATTTGGTCGATTTCTTCTTCTGTCAAAAGGGGAATTTTTATTTTTCTTTGGACAGAAAAACAACAATCCTCTTCCTCTTGTATTGACTGATTTTGAGGCTATATGTCTTCTTGAGCCTCTTCTAGGGAATCATTACTTGTGTTTGCAAGGAAACTTTGAGGATTATCTTCTTTTTCCCAATTTATCTTAGTTTTAAACAACTCCTCATGATTTTTGTGACAATCATTTAGAATATGGGATTCATGAGTTGTTTCTAATAGATTTTCAGGATGCCATTCTTCTTTAATAATCTGAAATGAGTCATGACATAAAGGCAAAGACTCTGGTTGTGCTGTCTCTTCTCCTATTTCAGATTTTGTGAGTTCAAGATGGCTTATGTTTTCCTCAGGGCATTGTTCATGTTTTACATCTGCATTTTGGTTGTAAAGTTCTCTTAATAGTGCAATACAAGATAAAGGGAGGAAATCAATCCCTTCTTGACAATCTTCCTCATTGTTCTCTTTGTAATCTTGCTCATCATGCATCTTTTGTTTGTTGTTTATATCGTGTAGTGGTTGACTTTGTGTTTGATCAGGGAAAAGCATGGGTTGCTCTAGATCATTAATATTTGAATTAGCCTCATACCTCTCCATTATTTTTCCAAACATGTACAACATTATTTCCATCTTGGTCAATAGTTTTTCTTCTATTAATGCATCTGAATCCATGTTGGTAAATCAAAAAACATGTCACTGAATCTTTTCAACCAGTTCAGAGTCTTCTACCAGTGGAGTTATTAGGTTTTTTGGGATTGTGGAGTCGTCAGGTGGATGAATTTAAACTTTGCTATCCACCAACATCATAATTTGGTTTGCTCAAAGAATTCCTAGGATATTTTACAAGGAATATTGAAGTAATAGGCCTACTGGAGGCTAGTGGAGTCACCAGGTGGAAAATGTTTAGCTTTTGTGAAGGTAAAATGTTTTATGGTTCCACCACCATGTTTATTATGAAGAAAAACTAAAAATATTTTTTGGTTTTTCTGAGTTTCTATGGTTGTTTGAAAGACTAATGAGTCTATAAGAGCTTTCTAGGCTACTATGAACACAATATGTCCCACAGTGATTGCCATTATGTTGGGGTCCTGTGTTTTGATAGTTTGGAAAATCAAAAGACAAGGCAACATCAGAACAAATATTTAGAGTTCCAGGATCTAGTCCTCCTGTTCTTAGAGAGGGATCTCTCAAATTATTTGTTTTGCAAAGGTTTATCTTGTTTGCTTTTAAGTATTGGTTTTAGACTAGTTATTAACTGCAAGTGTTTGTTTGTTTGTTTGTTTGGTTGAATTGGCACAGAAGAACATGAAAGGTCTAAGTAGTATAGATAGAAATAAGAAGTGTCAAATTCATTGGGAAATGGAGTCAAGAAGAGGTTTATGACAAAATTATCAATGGATATGGGATATCAAAGGGAAAATATAACTTGGCCATAGGATCCTTTAGTTTTTGTGAATGAGATGGACATTAATGATTTGGAAAGAGAAAATGAATTCTCAACAAAGGGAACTTGAAAACATAACTTGAACAATAAAGATGTATTTGATAGATAGGGCTAACCATGAATTCTACAAACCACACTTTAAGAAAATGATGACTTCAAGACAACTTTCAAAATGAAATCTAAGATTCCGGAGCACATCCTATTTCCTCAAAGATTTTATTTCAAATGAATTAGAAAACATAAAAGATTCACTGATAATTGCAGTGATAGAAGAGGGAACACCTAACACATCTATGATCACAACTATAAAGACCTTTAAAATAATTTTTCAAGCAGGGAAAAAGGGTATGATCAAAACAAACCTCCTTGGCTAGCTGTAAACAATGGTACTTCAAAGGGTGACTTTAAAAACAGTTTTCAGGTGGCAGTAGACAAGCAGGGAAAACCATAAATCATGTTGAAACCAACTATTTGAACTATTAGAGAAATAAACAAGCATGAGGACTAAAGAGAAATATTAAAGACTATAAAATACCTCAGCAGAAGAAAACATATAACAGTGAAGGATAAACAAGTCTAAGGTGCTTCCAGGAGTCATTTCTTAGCCTAAAATTTTCATCTGACTATAGAAATAATTTATGAAACATAATGAAAACAGGAAAAACATCAGACAGTTCAGAATACATCACCAACAACCAAGCTCATGAATCCAATGGTAGAGCCTTCTCAAGAACAAGCATGTCACAACACCATCAAGCTTCCAAGACTTCAATTTGTTCTTCAACTTCAAACAGACTAAGTATTACTTCAAAGAGTTTCAGTATTGTTGTAAAGGTAAATCCCCTCTGTGGACAGACGCAATCCCTACTAGCCTAGATTGGGTCTAGCAACAATCGTAACACACTATGGCGCAAGTTCCTAATTGCAATAAACCAAATTGCGAAGAAGGCTTACCTCGAATCCAACGCTTTCGTTTGTAGAGAAGGTAGCGCTCCCGTTCCCTTGCTCCGGAAGATCACAATCCTCACGCTCGCCACGATCGAACACCTGCACACACAAGAAACATGACAAACACAAGTGTAAAATCCAATAGATGCAATTATGTATCAGTCAGAGAAGACACAAATCATGATCATAATGAACAATACGAGTGGAACCATAACCAAAGTCGCTTATCATTAATTCATACAAAGGAAAATACAACCTGGCTCTAATGCTGAATCTTCCTTCAGCGGGTCGTCAGCGGAATACGTCTCAGTAAAGCTTTTCGGGAATAGGGACAAGCCTCTCTCTTCGATCATCAATCTCCTTGCTATTGATTTGGCTCTATGAGGACTATTGCAGCATTCTTTTGGCTATGAAGGCTCTTGGAGACTAGCTTGCAAATGGAAATGGCAAGCTTATATAGATGGTGGAAGGGGAGTTGGGATCCCTACAATCATGGGATTGGCCCTATCCTCAAGGAAACTTCCATGAGAGGTGGAAAACTACTTCCTCTACAGGGAGATCCGGAGCCAACCTCCCAACTCAATTTAGAGACCAGTTTAGGATTTGGTTGGAGTCAATCTTCCGCCATTTATTTTTTTTAAACACCCTTTATTAAGCCTGGCGTGAGTGCGACTCTGAGACAGAGCGCCAATTGGCGCGCCCTCTTTGAAGGATTTCCCCCATTGGCGCGGGTATACCACTGGATAGTCACGCCAAGGATGAAAAGGCTATTTTTAGGGTTTTTCACAAGGAGATGTCTTCAGGGGAATGAAATTCCATGTCTAGGGGAATGCCATGAAAGTGTTTTTAGATCATGTCACTGCTCACAGGTCACGGAATAAGCCTCCCAATGTGCGGGATGGGGAATTGCAGGGATGGTGACAAATTGATGTGTAACAGATGCCCCCAGTGGAGTCGCCAATTTTTTTTAGAGGTAAATCCCCTCTGCAGACAGAGGAAATCCCTACTAGCCCAGATCGGGTCTAGCAACAATCGTAACATGCTATGGTGCAAGTTCCTAATTGCAATAAACCAAATTGCGAAGAAGGCTTACCTCAAATCCAATGCTGTCATTTGTAGAGAAGGTAGCGCTCCCATTCCCTTGCTCCGGAAGATCACAATCCTCACACTCACCGTGATTGAACACCTGCACACGCAAGAAACACGACAAACACAAGTGTAAAATCCAATAGATGCAATTATGTATCAGTCAGAGAAGACACAAATCATGATCATAATGAAAAATATAAGTGGAACCATAACCAAAGTCGCTTATCATTAATTCATACAAAGGAAAATACAACCTGGCTCTGATGCTAAATCTTCCTTCGGCGGGTCGTCAGCGGAATACGTCTTGGTAAAGCTTGTCGGGAATAGGGACAAGCCTCTCTCTTCGATCATCAATCTCCTTGCTATTGTTTTGGCTCTATGAGGACTATTGCAGCATTATTTAGGCTATGAAGGCTCTTGGAGACTAGCTTGCAAAGGGAAATGGCAAGCTTATCTAGATGGTGGAAGGGGAGTTGGGATCCCTACAATCATGGGATTGGCCCTATCCTCAAGGAAGCTTCCATGAGAGGTGGAAAACTACTTCCTCTACATGGAGATCCAGAGCCAACCTCCCAACTCAATTTAGAGATCAGTTTAGGAGTTGGTTGGAGTCAATCTTCCACCATTTATTTTTAAAAAACATCCTTTATTAAGCTTGGTGTGAGTGCGACTCTGAGACAGAGTGCCAATTGGCGCACCCTCTTTGAAGGATGTCCCCCATTGGCGCGGGTATAACACTGGCTAGTTGCGCCAAGGATGAAAAGGCTATTTTTAGGGTTTTTCACAAGGAGATGTCTTCAGGGGAATGAAATTCCATGTCTAGGGGAATGCCATGAAAGTGTTTTCAGATCATGTCACTGCTCACAGGTCACAGAATAAGCCCTCTAATGTGCGGGATGGGGAATTGCAGGGATGGTGACAAATTGTTGTGTAACAGATGCCCCCTAAATCATGAGGCTCGAAAGAGAGAGAGGGGTGAAATTATTTACGAGAACGTGTCCAACTGAAAACACTGCTGTCGGAAAACCTACATAGAGAAGTACAATTGATATCTAAAATACATGATATAAGTGGTATGGGTACAACCATCCATAACAAAGTATACAATAATCCAGATCCAAGGTATGGACGCAGCCATCCAGTGAGGATCGATAAATAGACTCATGTATGGTCGCATCCATCCAATGAATGAGTCATGTAACTAATCATAATAATCCACAAAATCGCAGCCTGGATTCCAACAGACAAAATCCAGGGTCTTGCGCTCCATCTCGACCCGAAAAAAGTACAATTTCAAGCATGTGAATAAGTGAGCTAAAGTCGAACATGCGATAACATCGCCTGATTACTAGCCAATGATGAAAGCTATTAACAGACGCGAGAGGTACCACCAATAATGAAAATGGTCCTCAAGGTACTATAGGTACAGTCTACGGCATGTGAATCAGTGAGCTGGCATAGAACACCTGTAGAATCACTCAATCAGAGGCCAATGATGAAAACCTCACGTCGAACGCGAAGAACCTGCCATTGAGGTATGCAGGCTCCAAGGTACCAGAAGGGAGTCTCTAGATCAGCTTCCTGGATAATGAGCTGAAGTCGACAGGAAGTGACCTTGATCGAAGGTGGGCCATAGTGTTTCCCACATCATCAAAACGAGATAGAGGAACATAATGTCTTTGTGAATCAGGATCAGATGAGAATCAGAGGAAGGTTGGAACTTGCAGAGGTCAACTTCTCTTGAACATATTGGCAGCACGACAGTGAGTTTGGCATTATTTGACATCAAAAGATCAAAGGTCATGGTGATGAGGCAAAGAGCAGATGAGAGGTCAAAAGGGATCACCCAAACCCATGGAGGCAAGTGAAAAATCAGATGAGATGTCCCCAACCCGACACAAATTCAGACAAGTGCCATGTTCAAGAGTGACATACTGCCGACACGACAATGATGCTGGTTCCATTTTTCCCCACCATTTCTGGAAAGTACCCCAATTATTTTTGAAAACAAGCTTGAAGGGGATAGCATATGCTTGTAATATAAGTCTACCCTTCGAGCGAATCCATCCTAGTACATTTAACGAGCCCTAGGAAGGAGAAACTCAAATATCGTCGGTATGACTGAATCCGATGTCGTCAAGGTTTAACAAGTCTGAAAAAGGGAGAACTCAGTGTATTTTCATGTTTAGAGAGTTTGAAAAGATAGCAGAAAAGTAAACTCCAACAGTCCCTTTTCATAAATAGTTCCTCAGATCCGAAAAGGTAGAAAACTATGTCTGAAAAAACCTCCTAGTCACTTTAGGTTAGGGTATTCCTTTTTCGTAAATAATCCATCCCAGCCCGAAAAAGGGGTAAACGTATACTGGGTATATGTCATTTCATGGCCACTTTAACAATATTGAAATGACAAGGGACTCGGCAATATTTTCATGTTTAGAGAGTCAGAAAAGAGCTGAAAGATGACTCCTCTCGGAGGAACGAGTGGTATAAAGGGAAGCAACTGGTTCCGGTGATAGTGGAACTGCTCAGAAGACCACTCATTGTAGTGGTTCCTCAGGAACGGTTAAAACAACCAAGTGAAGGAATATGATCGGCCAAGCAGATTATGATGATGGAGTGAGAAAACCAAGGCTCATCTGGCAAAAACGGGCTGATAAAATGGCAATCACAAGGGGTAAAAAGGGAATGGTTTCATTTTTACACAAGCTTGAAATCAAGAAACTCTGCTTGAAGTTGGTTTCATTTTTACACAAGCTTGAAACAAAGATAAACTATGCTTGAAACCAGTTTCATTTTTACACAAGGTTGAAACAGAAACAAAATATGCTTGAAAAATTAAGCATGCCCCCAGCATGGTGACTCAATTCGAGGTACATGCCCCCCAAGCTTCAATCCATATGAAAGGCAGATGGAGTGAAGGTTCAAAATACGAGATCACGAGAAAGACTCGACTGGGATTTTACGAGATCTTATCAAAGACTCGAATTGAACGGGAACGTGTTTCATTGTTTTAACGAGGTTGACATATTAAAAGAACTATCCTCAGGACACCTTGTTTCATGGTTTAAGGAGCTGGGCATAAGATAAGGAACTCTGCTCCGACAACCTTGTTTCATTTTTTAAGGAGCTTGACACAAGAAAAGGAACTCTGCTCTGACAACCTTGTTTCATTTTTTAAGGAGCTTGACACAAGACAAAGAACTCTGCTCCGACCATCTTGTTTCATTTTTTAAGGAGCTTGACACAAGAAAATGAACTATGCTCCGAAGACAACTCATCATGATGAACAAGAAGTCATCGCTTCCAAGAGTTTCCCGTCTGATGGAAGGAAAACATCAGTGAGACTATACCCCCTCCCCAAAACACTATGCACAATGGCACTGTCAACTTTTGATCGAGGAGCATGAGGTGGGTAACCCTGGGTGCTGCGATGGGGGTAGATACAACGGTGGATAAAAACCGAGGAAGGGATGATAGGGGGCCAAGCCCCCTTACATCCAGGACTAAAGAGCAGCTGATCAATGGTCACGATCCGTCCTTCATGTGGAAAACAGACCACACGAAAAAGGGAGGAGACAAGCGCTCCCATGGCATACGTGTAATCGCGCCCCAAAATAAGATTGAAATCCAAGGGGCCTGGAACAACCATCACGTCCATATGGACGGTTTTACCTCCCAAAGTAATAGGTAACCTTGGAAGGATCCCTAACGGTTGACTCTTTCTTCTGTTAAATGCCAATAGATTCTGCGTAACAGGCACAAGTGGTGGCAAGCCAAAATCTTGCCAAGTAGTTGAGGATAAAAAACTAAAAGACGCGGCTTCTTCTATAATGGTGCTGGGTACAACCAGACCAAAAGCCTGTACTGTGATATCGAAAGGCACATAATACGGAAGGCGGTATCCTGCAAATCGACTCCAGTCAAAGGAAGCGACCAAACTACTCGGAGGGGTTACCATTGAATCGATATGGTATTCCCTTGGTGTTACAGAAGAAGAAGGAGCATCCTCCACAACCTCCATCTTGAAGGCGGGAGGAGTATCCTCCGGGACTTCCATCACAGGAGGCAGAGGAGCAGCTTCTTGAGATATAGCGACAGGAGAATATTTCTCCAAGTCCAAGGAATCTGAAGAAACAAGAAGAACCTGAGGGGTGTGAGGTCCACTCTCAACGGAAAAGACCTAGTGCACCGTAGACGGGGCCAAATCGACCGATCTCACGACCAATGGTTGGTCGGGAAAAGATTCCTGAATGGGAATTTCCAGGGGAGCGGGATCGACCAAGGATGACTCTTGACCAATCGTAGGATCAGCTGGTGGAGGACTCAAAGAAAGCTATTTATAACCAACCGGGAGGCATGGTGTAGAAATAGTTGAGTTTTCCAAAACTCACTTGGCTTCATCCATGTACGGACAAAGGTGAATGGCATGGTGCCCTTCACACAACTTACAGGGATTTGTAATCTTACCCTCATTATTAGGAGCCTTACCAGCACTAGTTGAAGGCGTGCCCCCAACCTGAATCCCAAAAGCCAAAGGCAATGGTGGATGACCGTTGGACCATTCTTCAAGCACCTTGGGAATGCCAGGGTAGTCTCGAAGAAGATGGTCTCCCATGCACAACATGCAAGGGAACTTGACTTTCCACGGAGGGTTGGGAGGTTTATTGACGGAAGGCTTCTTAGGCGCAATAGCTGCAGAGCTAGCCTCTCCTTTATCAGAATTCTTCTTCTTTGTCTTCTTCTTCTTCTTCTTAGCCACCCGGTTACTCGAATCCAGAGTTTCACTAGGCGAAGTAGAAGAGGAGGACGTAGAAATAGGTGAAGAAGGGGAGAGGTCCACCTTAGAATCTGTTATCACTCAGGTTTTCCTAGAAGTTGTGTAAGAGGAAATTATACTCGAGGTAACCACAAACCAACCTTCAGATGCAGAATCTAGCCAATCTGCATCCAGAGAGGGCTCTCTCTTTATGATTTATCTTTGTTCTTAGAAGTTTTTAGGCTAGTTATAGATCCAAGAGTTTGTTTTGAGAAATGGTGGAATCCACAAACTAAGGGCAAGGTTGAAGGTTTTCAGTCCATTGGGCTATGGAGTCAAAGGATGGCTTTACTGGATTTCTATTCTAAACACAAGATGGTATTACAGGGCAAGATAGCTAGACAGAGAACAATCCTTAAAATTTAAAGTGGATGGGATGATCCTGAAGGGATGAAAGGCAGCTAAGAATCTTTCACCATGTTCAAAAGGAAGAAATGAGATGACTACAAACAAAGAGCAATGAAGAATTCTTTATTATAGTAATCAACAATGTTTAAATTAGCAAAGCAAGAGCATTTAAGAATTCATGCTTATAACCAATTTAGAGGAAAATATTAAGAACAATCACATCTGAAATCAGAGTACAATTAAGTAAATTCTGATTCAATCATTTATGTAAATTATTCAGAAATGGACATAATGATATTATAAACTGATATAAAATTTAAGACAAAGAGTAGAAAGACTTATTGAACTGCCGTCCAACACATGAATCCTGCAAAAAGTCCCGAAGCTTCAAATCGTCATCCAGTAAGCCACGAATAAACTTCTCCAAAATGCTTTTATTCTGAAAATCTCAATGTTACAGCAAAGTAATAGAATCCACCCCAAATGCTTCCAAGAGTGGAGTATTTATACAAATTCTAAACTAAAATATCTTGAAACAAATATCAAAATTGGTTCACAAATCTCTCCAACTATTTACATAAATAGAACTTAATTAAAGGAAACTCAAACTAATGCATCTATTTGGCACTATTTTGTATGGATAGGTGATGACAAAGAGGAGAATTTGAATTTGATCCAACTCTTAGTTGATGATGAGGCATCCAAGTCACTAACTGCTTCCTTTCTTTGTGCAATCTGCTCCAACAATTCTGCAAACTTGGGGTCCAATGATATCTTTTTATTTCTCAATCCGTAATATATATGTAAAAAGTGAAAGAGGTTATTGTATATAGATATGTTGGTGAGATAAACCTCTTTCACTTTCCTAAAATTTCTCTCCAGCTGTGCGCAATAGGTTCTGCAAAAACGATGTGTAAAACAGAGTTTTACAGAGTCTGAAAATTAGCCTCTAAAGATGTGCATGTATCTCTCAGTCTAAAATCAATGTCCAAAAACTGAGATAGGTTTTTGTATATGGGTCTCTTAGGAACAACAAAATCCTTCAGTTTTGTAAGATGTGTTTCTTATTGGCCACAATATGCTCTGCAAACGGATGACTTAACAGGAATTTTCTGCGAAAAGTGCTTTCCAACATTGTTTAATATTTCCAAAACCATAATGGCTGTTAGAAACGTGAGAGAGGTTTCTGTAGATGGACCTCTTAAGAACATAAACCTCCTTCAGTTTTTCAAAATTCATCTTGGATTGGTCACAATATTTTCTGCAAAACAATGACTAAAATATGCAATTTCTGCAAAAATGTTCCTTTTTGTTATGTTTTTTCATCTTTTTACTTTCTTGCTCTTTTGACTGTTTTACTTTCACTTTAGACAAAAATCACTATTGGTGAAAGTATTCTCATCTATTTTTACCATTTTACTGCCTTCTTTATTTACTTTTACTGTTTACCTTTGACTGCTCTGTAACTTCATTTTAACTTTCACTGACTTTTACCTGATACACTTTAACCACTGATACTCTTTAGCTGTTATGCTTTCTAACCTTTGTTTGAATAGATTTGATAACAATCTTGGAGTAAACAAATATTATGACTAGTATTAAGACTTTTTATCCAAGGATGTGATCTTCTGATTACCAGTAGATTTTTCAAGCAATTCTTCCATAGACAAAGGAGTGAGGTTTTAACCAGGTTCAAAATGGAGCATCATTCAAGGCTACAGGAACTCCCATTTTGGTTCTTGTGTGTTCAAAATGGCAGTTTCTGGGTTTTCTTCACAGAAATGTCGTGTTTTCAGTTTTAATGAGGGAAATTGGCACAATTGCAGGTTCGGGGGAACAATTCACAGTTTTAAAACCTCTGGGGGAAGACTCAATGATGATTTTTAATCACTATTTCAACGAAAAACACAGAGAACTGAGTTTTACTTGCAGTCGGGGTAGAAAAAGATAAATACCTGTTTTTTGAAGGAGGGTGGTTCTTTAACGGGTAACAGGTGATGGCGGGACTGTACTTGAACACGGGCGCAGCGAAATCTTGGAGTAAATTGGTCAATTATAGTGGAAATTCGAAAATCACAGCGGGGAGCACTGTCGTTTTCAAACAACGAAAATAACAGAAAAACACGGGAAAATGGCTTATTTACAAGTTTAAAAAGGTTTTTTGTTTTTCCGAGGAGTGACGTCATCGACGTACGGGCTGATGTAAGCAAGGTCAGGTGGTAAGCGGTAAGCGGTAAGTCCCCGCACCGCTTTTAGTCGAGGGTGGTTTAAGTCGAGAGGGCAGCGATTCCACAAAGAGATCGCCACGTGGAGGGTGAACTGTTCAAATACCGCCCGTTTCCCGCTCGTTAAATTTCTCACAAAGGATGGGTAGCGGGGTTCACGTGGATCGTTGATCTGCGGCGGGTTGATCCGACGGTTGAAGCGATGGGGGAACAAGTGGAAGATTCAGGTGTGGGCCCGTCGGGTTTTAACATGATTTAAGGTTTAATCTAATCACCCCGGGAGATATTTAATAGGTGGAAAAGGTTATTAATTAGTCCTGATGACTAATTAATCCCGTATGCGTAAAGAAAAGGGGTTGCGGCGGGGTTTGGTTAAGTGGAATGCCAGGTGGACAAACCACGGTGGCACGAAACTTTTCGGAAGTTTTATTCATATTTTTGTGTTTAAACATACATATCACATGTTTAAAGTTTTTGTATATATGTTTTTATTATATGGTAACAAATAAACATTATTTAATTACCATAAGGGCGGGATTATAATATAAAGATATATTTAACCAAAGGGCTTGTGAAGCGGGGTTTTTAATGAATATTTGGGAAAATAATTACTTTGGTTAAACTTTATAATAGAAGGGTTTTTGGGATATTTTTAAAAAGGGAGTTATATACTTAGGATAGGGTATTTTACTAGGGATTTAGTAAAATAGAGTTAAATGTAAATATGGTAAAGGACAAGGAAACTCAAAATATTTTTGCACATCTAAGAAAGTGATAACTTCTGAAGTAAATTGCAATATCTTATCTTCAACACTTAAACTTAGAATAGCAAGTTATCTTGAGGGATTTTTATGGAATTTTGCATGATGTTCCTAAGTAAAAGGGGGTTTTACTTAGGACCAGGTTAAGGATGGATGATTATGATGATGAATTATTTCAAGTACTTAGGTCTTTTTGATCATTAGGCCGAGGGTCCGGTCCCTCCAGAAGTCAAGGAAATGCCTTGAGCCCCTTTGATCTCCAAATACCTTAGTGCTTTGGGGGAAATTAGTAAAACTTTTGAGGGGACAGTGATGAGGGAAGTTAATGAGTTTGACTTTGCTTGTTGTGATTTTCCAGTGTATTTCCTGCTTTAGTACTTATGATGAAGTAAAGGATCAAAAACATGTAGCAGCATCATTCATCAGATAACACTTTGCAGCACCATCTACCTACCCTATCTACTTAACACTACCATTTTCTCTTCTTTATTAGGGTGCATTTAGACTTGCAAACCCTTTTCAACCTTTTTCTTTTTACATGATAAATCTATCTATTTCTACCCTTATTACATCCAAGGGCTCAGATTAAACTGTTGAGCACCTTTTATTAA
Source organism: Pinus albicaulis (assembly GCA_034641835.2). Taxonomy (NCBI): domain Eukaryota; kingdom Viridiplantae; phylum Streptophyta; class Pinopsida; order Pinales; family Pinaceae; genus Pinus; species Pinus albicaulis. Next base: position 290,756,760 of record CM076580.1, read on the forward strand.
CTCTACCTATCTACTTATCTGCCAAGATTAAACTGTTTGGTCAGATACTTATTCTCTATTCTACAACATGAAATTGAAAATGAATGAGTCAAGTTTAAACAGTTTGACTCTTCATAAATTGTGGCAAAAATTTGACAAGCTGCACACAATTTGTTTATTACATCAGAGTAAAAAGTAGTGGCATTTAGACTTGCACACTTTCCTTGGCCTTTGTTTTTGATGGGGTTCATTTCTTTTACTTTGTGGCCATTTTTATTATTTTTACCCTTTGATTTTTCTTTTGGGGTATACCCTCTTTACATTTTTTAAAATTTTTGATTTTTTGGTTTTTCAAGAATATGGAACACCTTTGTCCAAGAAAAAGGTTTGAACATATTCCATAGTTCAATCAAGACAATCATGAAAAATGACACCTATTGGTATAGGAGTCTAACACTGGCTCCACTTGGGGATGGCTTTTCTTTGTGGAAAGTCAAGAACAGCAGATCAGATGCCTAAACATGTCTTCAAACTGAACTATGTAATCTCCTTCTTCTGGTAGCTTTATTGTACATATGATAGTGAAACTTTTGAAGCTTAGGGCCTTCACTTCGGGCTTCAACTTCAAGAAGTCACCATCCAATTAAAATTGATGCATTAGCCGTGGCTGAAAATCTTGAATTGAATATAGTCCTTTTTCTGCAACCTAAAATCTAATCTTGAAACTTAAAACAACACACAAAAATTGTCAAACCAACTTAATGAAAAACTAGTTGTAAATTGAAAACTAAAAAAAATTGCTCAAAATTCTGAGCTTATTAGCACTCATCTACCTACTCAATCTACTGTTCAACTGCTAGTTAGGTAAAATGAAATAGCCAATGCAACCATTCAAGAATTATGTACTTTGATAGATTTTGTTGCATTTTCTTGTTGATTATCAAAATTGTACTTCTGCAACCTATTATAAACTTGTCAACAAATGAGAGGATAAGGAAACACTTGATTTCCTTTGTTGACTCTAGAAACTGTACAAAAGGATCTTCCAAAATATATACACTGATATTTAACTGATCTGAACAACTGTACATCTGTTCTGGATGGCCTCCATACCATGAATATGAAATGTTATTTTCATCTTTATCTCCCTGTAAACTTTTAGATAAGATTTGTGATGATATTCCTACTGATTGTAATGTTTGAGTGTTGAATCCTTTATCATCTTGATTCTGAAAATCATAGTTAGTTAATAGAGGAATGCTTTGAATGCCTTCAATATTCAACATATCTGCTATTGGATCCTGAAAATCTTGGGAAAATTGCCGGAACCTATGACATATAAAATTCCATGGGACTTCATAAACTTCAACAAGTTTCCCATTCTTTTCTTTAAATATGTTATACCACATTTCCTTTAAAAGTTGAAATGGTTCAAAAAATAGTGGTATGGAACTTTCTTGTGTCATTTGATCATTTATTTCAATGGGAACTGATAACTGCAATTGTGAAACTGAAAAATCTTGATCAATAGTTTCATTATCTTTTTTGTTGTCAATCACAATTCCTAAATATTGCTGATTATTGATGGCATGATAGTTTTCTCTAATGAACTGAAATGAAGCAAAACAAAGAGGTAAAGAATCTTCACTTATTTCCACATTTTCTGCTCTTCCTTCCTCACTCTCATGGCTGATCTGTATTGGCTGATCACTATCTTCAATCTGCTGAAACTGCATTTCTTCATCCTCCAAACTAGCTTCCGATATCTCTGTAAAGTTAGCTTGACTTTGGAGAACATAATTATCATCATAATGATCATACTTAGGCAAATCATCAAAATAAGGAATGTCATCAAACATACACATTAGAACAACAGATTCCTCTTCCTCATATTGATTTGTAAATTCATTTTCTGATTTATGATAATTTGAATTAAGAGGAATTTGTTCATGGCTATCAACCTCTTCTATTTCTTCATGGTGATTTTGAATAAAAATTCTTCTTTCATAGTGATCTCCTGTGTTATTTCACCTATTTTTCTTACCAAAAGGTTGAGTTTTACCTCTGCAATGTTTTTCCTTTCCTCTTCTTCTACTTTCAACTTTTCCTGTTTGATTTGGAGATTAACTTCCACATCAACTGCAATATTTTGCATCTGTACAAGTGTTTTTGGATTTCTTTCTCTTAACCGAAATTCTATTTCTGAATCAAAGGCACTTGGATAATGTAAGAGAGCTGAATCATGAGGAGGTCCAATATTTTCTGGCATTGAATAATAAACTTGATTAAATCTGTCAGAAAATTGTTGTATTGTTTCATTTGGATGTCTTTTTAATTGATTATATTCTTCCATGATCACAAAATGATTAACTTTTATTATCCATCTATCAAGGAAAAATTTGATAAACTGTTGAAAATTTGAGATGCTAGCATTAGGAAGATTTTTGAACCAACTCTTTATTCTATTTTGCAAAGAAAAAGAAAAAAGTCTGATTTTAACATCATCTTCATCAATCTCAAATAAATCCAAATAATTTTCAAAACCTTGAATATGTTTTTGGGCCGTGATATCATTCTCTCCATCAAATCTAGGAAGATACTTGTAGTATTTTTTAGGAAAATCATGGAGTATAGGAGGTAAAATAAGGGGCTTATATCTATCTGGAACTTTATATGGTACAGGGATATGTACAGGGATTGCAAGATCAGTATTGATTATTTGAGGCTTCTTAATTGGAAAATGATCATCATTAGATTCATAAGAAAGCTGCTCAAAGAGATTAGGAGAATTATTACTTACAATCTTCAAAGGAAAATAACTAAAAACTAATCTAAGATCTTCTATAAAATACAATATACATTGAAAAATTTTCTTAATGAGAAAGAACATAATGTCTTGGATTAAGATCCAAGTTGAAAGTTTGATCTTTCCATATTGTCCTTTGAGGTTCATTCCTCCAGTGGAGTCTTGATTGTGAAATTTATTTGGAGTCGCCAGGTGGATGATTTTAACCTTTGTGTGTCTGATCCCTGTCCACCATCATAGATCAGATCTAAACCTGTAAAACAATTCTGAAGAAAAAGTTAGCTCTTCAGGAAACCAAATTTTTTGTGAATTTTCAAAACAACTTCTACAAACTCTTCAAGAAATTTAAGATTTTTAATTAAAATTTTCTCAAAGATTTATTAAACTAGAGAGTCTGATTGAATGTTTGAAACTAAGGTTCAATGTATAAGCTAAATCAGAGATAGACTGAAGCAGCATTTATTTACTTTTGCAATTGCAGAGCAAAAGCAATTTCAAAGGCTACCTGGCTGATCTTCAGACTCTGTCCATAGCTTATAAATCAAACAATAATAACAGTGAAATGATTCAGATCCCCAGTGGAGTCGCCACTATGTTATCTCTCAGGTTTTCCTAGAAGTTGTGTAAGAGGAAAGTATACCCGAGGTAACCACAAACCAACCTTTTAGATGCAGAATCTAGCCAATCTGCATCCAGAGAGGGCTCTCTCTTTATGATTTATCTTTGTTCTTAGAAGTTTTTAGGCTAGTTATAGATCCAAGAGTTTGTTTTGAGAAATGGTGGAATCCACAAAATAAGGGCAAGGTTGAAGGTTTTCAGTCCATTGGGCTATGGAGTCAAAGGATGGCTTTACTGGATTTCTATTCTACACTCAAGATGGCTTTACAGGGCAAGGTAGCTAGATAGAGAACAATCCTTAAAATTTAAAGTGGATGGGATGATCTTGAAGGGATGAAAGGCAGCTAAGAATATTTCACCATGTTCAAAGAAATAACTGAGATGACTACAAACAAAGAGCAATGAAGAATTCTTTATTATAGTAATCAACAATGTTTAAATTAGCAAAGCAAGAGCATTTAAGAATTCATGCTTATAACCAATTTAGAGGAAAACATTAAAAACAATCACATCTGAAATCAGAGTACAATTAAGTAAATTCTGATTCAATCCTTTATGTAAATTATTCAGAAATGGACATAATGATATTATAAACTGATATAAAATTTAAGACAAAGAGTAGAAAGACTTATTGAACTGCCGTCCAACACATGAATCCTGCAAAAAGTCCCGAAGCTTCAAATCGTCATCCAGTAAGCCACGAATAAACTTCTCCAAAATGCTTTTATTCCGAAAATCTCAATGTTACAGCAAAGTAATATAATCCACCCCAAATGCTTCCAAGAGTGGAGTATTTATACAAATTCTAAACTAAAATATCTTGAAACAAATATCAAAATTGGTTCACAAATCTCTCCAACTATTTACATAAATAGAACTTAATTAAAGGACACTAAAACTAATGCATCTATTTGGCACTATTTTGTATGGATAGGTGATGACAAAGAGGAGAATTCGAATTTGATCCAACTCTTAGTTGATGATGAGGCATCCAAGTCACTAACTGCTTCCTTTCTTTGTGCAATCTGCTCCAACAATTCGGCAAACTTGGGGTCCAATGATATCTTTTTATGTCTCAATCCGTAATAGATATGTCAAAAGTGAAAGAGGTTATTGTAGATAGATATGTTGGTGAGATAAACCTCTTTCACTTTCCTAAAATTTCTCTCCAGCTGTGCGCAATAGGTTCTGCAAAAAAGATGTGTAAAATAGAGTTTTACAGAGTCTGAAAAATATCCTCTAAAGATGTGCATGTATCTCTCAGTATAAAATCAATTTCCAAAAACTGAGATAGGTTTTTGTATATGGGTCTCTTAGGAACAACAACCTCCTTCAGTTTTGTAATATGTGTTTCTTATTGGCCACAATATGCTCTGCCAACGGATGACGTAACAGGAATTTTCTGCGAAAAGTGCTTTCCAACATTGTTTAATATTTCCAAAACCATAATGGCTGTTAGAAAAGTGAGAGAGGTTTCTGTAGATGGCCCTCTTAAGAACATAAACCTCCTTAATTTTTTCAAAATTCATCTTGGATTGGTCACAATATTTTCTGCAAAACAATGACTAAAATATGCAATTTCTGCAAAAATGTTCCTTTTTGTTATGTTTTTTCATCTTTTTACTTTCTTGCTCTTTTGACTGTTTTACTTTCACTTTAGACAAAAATCACTATTGGTGAAAGTATTCTGATCTCTTTTTACCATTTCACTGCCTTCTGTATTTACTTTTACTGTTTACCTTTGACTGCTCTGTAACTTCATTTTAACTTTCACTGACTTTTACCTGATACACTTTAACCACTGATACTCTTTAGCTGTTATGCTTTCTAACCTTTGTTTGAATAGATTTGATAACAATCTTGGAGTAAACAAATCTTATGACTAGTATTAAGACTGTTTATCCAAGGATGAGATCTTCTGGTCACCTCTTCAGGGGACAACTGAGTAGATTTTTCAAGCAATTCCCCAATGGACAAGGGAGTGAGGTTTTAACCAGGTTCAAAATGGAGCATCATTCAGCAAATGAACTCCCCATTTTGGTTCTTGTGTGTTCAAAATGGCAGTTTCTGGGTTTTCTTCACAGAAATGTCGTGTTTTCAGTTTTAATGAGGGAAATTGGCACAATTTCAGGTTCGGGGGAACAATTCACAGTTTTAAAACCTCTGGGGGAAGACTCAGTGATGATTTT
>CM076580.1:290762451-290876936 GCA_034641835.2 Pinus albicaulis
CAGAAAGACATGGGTGTATATGCTGAAACAGAAGAGTGAAGTGTTTGAGAAATTCCGCCACTTCAAAACTCTTGTTGAGAAACAGTGTGGGCATTACATCAAAGTGCTCAGAACAAATAGAGGTGGAGAGTACATCTCCAAAGACTTTCTGCGTTTTTGCAGAGAGAATGGCATACAAAAGCAGTTCACCGCGAGGTACACACCTCAGCAAAACGGTGTTGCAGAAAGGAAGAATAGGACCATTCTAGACATGGTCAGGAGTATGCTGAAGGCAAAACACTTACCGCATGAGTATTGGGCAGAAGCTGTCACTTGCGCAGTTTACATCTTGAATAGATGCCCAACTAAAGCTGTCATGAACAAAATACCAGAAGAAGCATGGAGTGGTCAAAAGCAAACTGTCACTCACATGAGAGTATTCGGCTATGTAGCATATGCACATGTACCGAATCAGCTACGAAAGAAGCTTGACAGTAAGGGGGAGAAGTGTGTCTTTATTGGCTATTGTGATGAGTCAAAAGCATACAAACTCTATAATCCATTGACCAAGAAATTGATAGTAAGCAGAGATGTGCAGTTCATTGAAGATGAAGCTTGGGATGGAAGCTTAGAGAAGACAATGAATGTGAAGACAATTGTGTCTCACGAAGAAGAAGAGGAAGGGACAACAGCAAATAACCCTTCTTTGGTGGCTCCTCCTCCACCACAGCAAGTACAAAAAACCACACCACAAGCTAGAATTCGAACAACCTTGAGAAGTCAAGGAAGTGCTTCTCCAAGCACACCATAGGGATCAGAAATACCCTCAAGTTCGGATGGAACTCCAAGCACACCAAGAAGACCAAGATTCAGAAATCTGAATGAGATTTATGAACAAGGAGAGGTAAGTAACAATACCAGTCTGAATTCATTATTCGCTTTATATTGTCATGTTGATGACCCAATTCATTTTGAAGATGCTGTAAATGAAGATAAATGGATTGAAGCAATGAATGAAGAAATTGGTGAAATTGAGAAGAGTAAAACATGGGAGTTAGTGGACCTCCCTGAAGGCAAAGATGTCATTGGAGTTAAGTGGGTCTATAAGACCAAAAGCAATGTTGAAGGCAAGATCGATAGGAATAAAGCAAGACTTGTTGTGAAAGGCTACAAGCAGCAACAAGGCAAAGACTATGATGAAACCTTTGCACCAGTAGCAAGGATGGAAACAGTCAGAACAATGTTGTCTATTGCGGCACAGCACAAATGGAAGATTTATCAGATGGATGTTAAATCTGCATTCCTGAATGGAGTGTTAAAAGAAGAGGTTTATGTTGAACAACCTCCAAGCTATGAAGTTGAAGGCCAAGAGCATAAAGTCTGCAGACTGAAGAAGGCTCTTTATGGGCTCAAGCAAGCTCCAAGAGCATGGTACAGCAGAATAGATGCTTATCTGATTGAGAATGGGTTTGAGAAGTGTGATGGTGAACCCACACTCTACATAAAGGAGAATGACGGTAAGATACTTATTGTTGTTTTATATGTAGATGATTTAATTTTTACTAGCAATGATGCTTCTCTCATTGCTGATTTTAAAGCAGTCATGAAAAGAAAATTTGAAATGACTGACTTGGGCTTCTTAAGATATTTTCTTGGAATTGAAGTAGACCAAAGTGAAAATGGTGTTTTCATTTCCCAAGTTAAATATGTAGAAGCAGTGTTGAAAAGATTTAACATGCAGAACAGCAAAGCAGTTGTCACTCCAACTGTAATGGGGTTGAAATTGAGCAAAGAAGACAGCAACAAGGATTTTGATCCAAAGTTGTACAAGAGCATAGTTGGCAGCCTCATGTACTTGACTGCAACTAGGTCGGATATATTGCATTCTGTAAGTTTAATCTCCAGATTTATGGAAAGACCGAAAGAGACTCATTGGCAAGCAGCCAAGAGGATTCTAAGGTATGTGAATGGAACAAAGGAATATGGTATTATCTACTCCTCATCTGAAAATTCTGAATTAATTGGTTACACTGACAGTGATTGGGCTGGAAGTGTTGATGATAGGAAGAGCACATCAGGATATGTGTTTCATATGGGATCGGGAGCCATCTCATGGGCTTCCAAGAAGCAAGCAATTGTGGCTTTGTCAATAGCAGAGGCAGAGTATGTGGCAACAACAGCAGCAGCATGCCAAGCAGTATCGCTGAGAAGAGTTCTCAGAGATTTGTGTCATGAACAAGAAAATGGCACAACCATTTACTGTGATAATAGCTCGGCGATAGCTTTATCTAAAAATTTTGTTTTTCATAAAAGGACAAAGCACATAGACACCAAGTTTCACTTCATACGTGAATTGATTCACAATGGTGAAATTGTTTTGCAACATTGCAGAACAGAGGAGCAATTGGCTGACATCTTGACAAAACCATTGGGAAATAAAAGTTTTGACTATCTCAGAGAATGTCTGGGTATGCAAGATAGCAGCAGTTATAATTAAGGGGGAGTGTTGGAAATTAATTCCAACTGCAATCTGAAACAGGTGGACAGAAATCTGATTTTTGTGGATATTTCAGAAGGACGAATGCCTCAAAGTCGTGTTTTATTTTTGCACTCCACTATGCATTAAATTTTTTGAGTTAATGTCCCTGCAACAGCCAACTTTGTTTTTTCCAAATGGCACCACGTTATCTCCCACCGCTTACTGCATTTAAAAGGCTGATAAGATCAAAATATATTTTTATTATTTTAATGTTTTAAGTCAAATATGTTTTTTCAACATATATATGTAATAGACAGCAGTAGTTTTAATGTTAGAAAAATAGAGAAAGATAGAGAATTAGAGACAGAGGCAGAGAAGAAGACAGAGAGCAGAAAACAGAGGAAATCAGAATCGTTGTGTTTTGTAGCAGCAGTGCATTTTCCAGAGTGTTTCAGCAACTGACTGTGTGTTGCCGAAACAGAAATCTGTGTAAAAGCAGAAATTGAAAAACACAGTAAGGAGTATTTTGTTTATTCCAGAACTGTAGTTCTGATGAAAGTTGATATTTTGTAATAGTCATTTTTATGGTTAATGAAATAGAGCTTTACTCCATCTCTTTGTCCACATCTCTATCATTAAATCTTTGTGTTTAGTTGAGGAACTTTGTTTCCTCTGTTTTGTTCGAAATAATTCAAAAAATTCCAACACGGCGCGAAGGTCAAAGTAAGGAGTTTCCAACAACGAAGCATGTAGTGTGTAAACGGGGACGGAAGACTTCGAATCATCATCATGTGTTTGGTTTGGGAAAAAACTAGTGTACCAATTAATAATATAGTTACATATTGGTTTATTTTAATATGGAGTTAATACTATAGTTACATGGTGTTTTATTTTAATATGGAGCAAATAGTTGTTGAAAAATTTAAAAGTCGGACTTTTATATCTGAAAGTGAAAGTCCAAATGAATTTGGTGCATTAAAAATTATGGAGTTTAATAAAAGGAGTAGAATCAACACTTTAAGGTCTAAAACAATTAGTTGAATGGCGAGAAAAGGGATGAGGTTCCTATAGTTGGAGTAATGTTATGTCGATAGGCATTCTATTGATGGGGTTCTTGTTTGTGACGGAGATTCATCGTCCACGCCATTATGCCGATAGGTCTTTCTTGTAGCTGAGAGATTTTCGTTAAGCTCCTTCGATTTAAAACGACATCCAATTTACGGAAAATTTTGCCTCTCCCAACGTGCCAATTTCTAAAAAACTAATCGCAGTTTTTTGTAATTTATAGGTATTGCGATAATTTCCCTAAATTACGAAAATCAACTACGGATAATTAATTTCTTGTTGGGAGCCTATTTGAGTGGTCCATTACTCCCACTCAAGTTCTCTACCATGATTTGTGGAACACTTGACACATAGCCAACGGAAAGTTGATGGATCCTAGGCTATAAATATTTTACCACCCATTTGGTCCCCAAACTCACTAACTCAATCCCCCTTTAGTTTTACACCATCAAGTAAGTAAGAGTGAGGAGAGCTTGGAAGACCCTATAGATTTCCTATATCCCTTTTCTTCTGCTTGCATGAATAAAATGAGAAACGAGATGTTCTTCTTTGTTGTTTTTTTTTGTGTGTGTGTAGGTTCATGCGGCATTAATTTTCATTATCTCATCGCGCTCGAGGTTAAATTAGCGCGGGGGGTAGAAGCTTGAAGCCATGTTTCTAGTCGGTGAGATTTGAAAGTGAAGAGGTGTTGTTTTCATATAATCTCTCCTTGGTATTTTCGGCTATATTGGTGAATTTTGTTTGATTTTCTCGTTGCTTATCGAATGTTAAGTTTGTATATTTACATTGTTAGAAAACCTTGGTTAGACTTTTAGAGAAGGTTGTTGGACTCGAACAAGGCGTGTTCTTAAGTTTGTTCAGAAACCTTGGAATTTTGTCGAGCACGAGCAAAAGCTTAGTGAGTTTTAAACGAGTTTAAGCCATGATTGGTAGCAAAAGGTTTTTATACGATTGACGACCGGAAATTTTTGCATACAAAGCAAGTTTGAAATCATTTCAACACCAATGGCTGGAGGTATTTATGATTTACAAAGGAATTAAAGTTTGGTTTTTTTTTTTTGGTCGATTCTATTTAAGTATTTATTACGCATTTTAGAATGCGATATTTAGCTAACATCGTCGTCCTCACGCAATCTCAACGGTGTCACCGCCCGGGTTGATCGATTTGACCAATTCTCTCCAGTATGATGCGGGAAAATGTTTCGTGGAATTAAGTTGTTAGGCGGGTGGGGGAAGGTGCCCTTCGTCTCACACTCATACGATGTTATATTTGTTTATTTGTTTTTGGCAGGTTGAACGGAAACTAGTTCAATGCGAGCGGCAATGGCAACTTCCGTCTGTTTGATGCGCGGCAATGACGACAATGGCGATGTCTCGTAGCTCGTCTTTGTCCCTCGGGAGAAGCCAACGGTTCGGCGCTCGGCCTGCTCAAAACGGCAAGCCAAGCTACCATCAAACCCCTACTCCCGGCCAGGGCGCAGAGTCGAGAAATGGGCCAGGCGAGAGGAGGTCGAAAGTCGTGGTCATCGAAAAAAATGGAGAATTTGGTGGGTTGTCTGAAAGAGGACGAGGATATGGAGGGAGTGGTAGCCGTGGTGGTCGTGGAGGATATGGAAATGATGCGGTGATGAAAATGGAGTTCCTCGAGGGTAGTATGAACGTCGAGGTGGTGCGGGACGGGGGCTGAGGTTAGAGAAGGGCTAGTCGAGGAAATTGGGGCACTCCACGTTCTAGAGGGATTCACGGAAGGGAACCTAACAAGCAACTGGCTTGATGTACGAATGACCGAGGGTCCTAAAGAGTTGCTTCTTGGTAGAAGTCCAATTCCAATTTTTTGAGAAGGCTCGAGAACAAATTCATTCTTCACTCCCTCCCTTGCTGCTTCTCCGTGGATCTTCCTTAAATGTCAATTCTTGTTCAGTTTCTAGCGAGTAGTTGCCGGATAGAATAATGGGCATTACTGGATATTCATGAGCTCCGATTGGTGGTACTCGATTACACTTCAAAACCTTAACCTCACGGAGAGCTGCAACAGCAGTAGGTGTAGTGGCTTGCTGAAAGTTGGGAATAAATGAAGATGTACTGCGGAGGGAGTGGAGGAGAAAGGCATGAGGGAGTGAGAATGGGGGGGTGAGGGGAGGAATGAAGGAGAGGGAGAGCGGGGTGGAAAAAATATAGGAGGAGAACGCGAGAGAGACACCGAGGTGACATCATTTGGTGGTGGAGACTCGAGAGGGGGGAGGGGGAGGGTGGCAGGAATAGTGGGAAAGGAGGATCCCTTTTCATTTCTTGAAATCAAAATTCTTCCCTCGTTTATTTTTAACTACTTCTTCAATTGGTTTAACAGTCATGGGATGCAAGGATGAGAATGTTTGGAATCCTTATTTTCCTACGGACGATCATGCCCAATCTTAGAGTTATCCCTAAGTTGGTGCAACATTACTTCTTGGTTTGGTTTCTTTGGGTTTTGGAAAAAGCTAATTACCAGGCAGTCTTTGAATGAGGAAACAGGATGTGCAGGAGATTCACTATATTTGTGAGGAGGATGATGGATTCTTGTTTCGAGTGAAGAAGAGGATGATGTGGGGAGTTATGAAAATGAAAGGTGAGAGTGGGAGGGTAGTAAAATGCGAGAATTTTGATGCCTTAGAAAGGCGCAGGCTTCTGCTTTGTTGTTTGTTGCTTCTCCTATTCATGTATGGCTTGAAAGAAGGCCCCAGATGTCCATTGTCCATTGAGGAGCACTCAAGAAAGCGTATGGTTGTCATCTTTTGTCTGCAAAAGCACTTAATTATGACTTATGTTGTAAATTTATAGTTTTCGGGGTTGTTAATGCGCTTACATTCCTACAATCTACGGTTTTGCATTTGAAGTAATTCTAATACATGAATCAAGAATTTGTTTTCTTTTATAGGTAGTTACTTATGATTCTAAAAATGAGAATAGTTAGGTACATAAGCAAGCATGTACCTAAACAAATAGCTTACCTTTCCCCAATATATGATTCTGCTATTTACACAAATTCCTTTTTCATAGTATCGAGTTCTTGTTAATTGCACGAATTTAGAGTGGATCACCAAAGAGGGCATTTTGAATATACGTGTGACATGGCTCTAATAATTAATAGAGTTAAATTTAAATCATTTCCCTACCTCTGGAAACATACACTAGGAATCCAAATATTGTGCAATATTTCTTTCAGCTTCTTTCGTAACAAACAATATTAGTGAACCACTTTGAAAATAATAACAAAGATCTGATAGAGATATTAATACGAGAATAAGGCTTTTGGAGATGCTAATAGGGTTCAACGGAGAACTTCAATCTAGCCGAATCATGGTTTTTGAGGGGGAAAAAGATCTTGAGGCACTTCATGTATACCGCCACTAATCAAAAGGTGGGTGTCATGCAAAAGACTCCCTTTAGAGGCTCATTTGTATCAATAACAATTGTTGTCATGTTGTTAGATACCAGGATGGTGATCCTACTAATATTTATCTTTTTGAAACTTTTGTTGTGACTTCTTAATTACATATGTACGGGTTCAAATTTGACTGGCGATAGACTAATAATAACTTCACATTATACGAGGTTTAGATTTTTCTATTTGCATTTAAAATGGAGGGGTAAACATGTTCTGCTCACCGGGAATGGAAATCCAGAAATTGAGTAGTGAGTCTTTGAAGCCTTCAGGAAAAGATTTATTTAGGTGCGGAAGTATCTTGGGCCGAGAATCGATTTGCTTATTAATAGAATGAAATCAAAAATCATGAATCCATGAGTTTGCGAGATCGTAAATTGCGGTAAGATACTTCTATTTTCTTGCAAAGAAACTTATTAGGCATTTAAATCTGATGAATTCATGGGACCCTCTTGCTATTATGTTTATATTTTTTCGCAGAGATGGAGGCTTGATTACTATGTTTTAGATAAGAAATTGACAATGGGTTTAGTTCCACTCAATAGCACTTGAAAATGACTCTAGAATAAAGCAAGCGATATCATTTTTTTTTGGTGAGAGATTTGCGTTAGTCCTATCAACATATCTCAGTGCATGATATTATGAGTCCTTGAAATCATAGCTTCCCTTCAAGACATTAAGAGTTCTCCCATTCTAGAAAAGACATAGAAAAGGGATATTATATTCATTGTTGTTCCGTGAATGTGCTTAAACACATAAAAATAGATAATTTGATTTTTAGTCGCTGAACACTATAAGCAGTCCAATAAGTATTTGGATTTTTTTCCATATTTGTTTTGAATGAGTGCCTATGTGGTGCGGAACCATATGAAACGAGAAAAATAAAGACACCTGTTGAATGATAAAGCGAAGAATAAATTCACATAAATAAATATACAAAATTTACGTAGTAAAGCCTTCGACGGGGGTGTCAAGGAAACCTCCTGAGAACCGAGGATTGGAAACTCTATTAATCAAAATGATTCTCATTACATACAAACCTCTCGGGCCATCCAATTTATCTTGAGCCTATTTTTGTTGTCTAACTTCATTTGGGTTACTCAATCAATTAACGGTCGATAAGTGATTTGCCCAAAATTACATTATTTACAATTTTGTTGTCATATTTTTAACAAACTCCACCTTCGACAACAATTTTCTAATCCCTTGCCCATACCCATTTATCATCTTTTCTGTAAGCGAAGCGAGACACCATCTCGACTTCTCTCCTATCGCCTTCGTGAATATATCTTGCCCTTGATTTTCATGTGCGGACCTTCTTGAAAATACTTTTAAAACGCTTCGATTACATGTCTCACAAAGTGATACCTTACATCGATGTGCTTGGTCTTCTTTGTGATAGGCTGGATTTGTAACCAAATGAATAGTGCTCTGTTGTCTGGCTTGTTCACTTTCTCTTGCATCCTTCCAATCTCATCAAGCGAACTTAACTAGATTGCCTCTTTACGAAATGCGAACGTACTATGCTACCCTTGGAAGTGGTAGAAAAAAGCCTCTTGAAGCTTTGACATCAGCGATTACTCCACACGCAAGAGTAAAAAACATAACCCGTAGTGAACTCCTTTTTTTCCAAATCACTTGCATAATCAACATCATATCCGCGGTATGCCTTCACGACCATGAAAGGCGGTGCGATGATCCATGGCCTCTCGAATGCCGAAACTTCCATTTCAGCACAACTATACGATGTTCTTCTGGATTTGTGACCACTGCCCGTAACTCAGGCGCATTGTGAAATGTCGGTCTTGTAGATACCATCGCATACATTAAGTTCCTCGCATTTGCATATGGTGCAGAGACATATACTTCTTTTCTTCATTAGTTCTAGGACGTACGAAGAAAGCTTAAAATGGGAAGCTAATGGAACATTAACGGGTTTCACATTGTTCATCCCCGAACTTTCGTACTTTCTCCACATACTGCTTCATTGTGATAACCAAAAGCTTCCACCATTCTTCCTGTCTGTGTATCTCCATACCCAAGATATGTTTTGCGCTCCAAGATCCTTCCGCTCGACGTCCCTGAGAGGCCGAGCCTTTAACTTTTGTTGATTTTCTTCCATGCTTGCACTTTTAATAAGCATATCATCAACATACGACACCAAGATAATGAATATGCCATTGAAACTTTTGAAGTATAAACAATGATCATGACTTCGATAAAATTCTGGCTCACCACGAAGGAACCAAACTTCTTGTACCATTGCCGGCGACTACCTCGAGACCATACAATGATTTCTGAGCTTAGAGAAAACTAATCTTCTCTGCGGCCTTGTACAAACGTGGCTTCAATCACGCATATCTCTTCATCCAAATCACCATGAAGAAAGTTGTTTTAACATCTTTGTTCTAACTCAAGGTCAAGTAAAGCGATTGGTGCTAACACGATACGAATAGAGCCAATTTTAACAAGCTGGTGAAAAAATCTCATGAAAATCAATACCTTCGACTGAGAATACCCTTTTTACCTTGATCTGTATACCTCTAAATCTTCCATCAACTTTCCTTTTCAACTTGAAGACCCATTTTCACCCAACAACACTTCTCCCTTCGGGAAGTTCTACAATATCCCGGGTATTGTTCTTGGCTAAGAGTCCATTTATTCCATAGCATTTTTCCATATCTTTCTATTTGCATCGTCACAACTACATTAACAAGAATGTTCCCCATCTTGAGTAATCAATGCAAAGATGAAGCAAAATCTCATACCTTTTAGGTGTTTTTCTTTCCCTTGTAGACCTTCGTGAAGTGATTTTGGTTCTTTGAGATTGGTTCTGAGATTTCTCCGAGTTTCCCTTTGCTGTATTCACCCTTTTCATTATAAGTCTCTCCTTCCTTTTGACTTTCTAGAAAAGGTTTAGTCTCCAGTGCCATCTGTAGTTTAATGACTTCTTCTTCCTGTTCAATTTTTATTATCCCGAACACAGAGAAAGACTAGCCAAATTATTACCATCTCCTGGCAGAAACTATCTTCATGAAGGTCTGCCTTCTTATCCCTGTACAGCCATATCCCCTTAAAAGACTGTATTTGTTTTGGATATTATTTTGAACCGTGTTTCTAGAAACCGGCACCGGCACTCATTAATCTTTAAATACGAGAATATCTTCAGAACTGACGAACCAAATTCTTCGAAATTTTACGATTTATTACAGCGAAGGTGATACATTAACTAACAAGCGTTGAATCTTTGTACCTTTTAACTCCTTTTTCGGGTTAGCATTACGAGTCATGTACGGATCTTTTCATAAAGTCGATTCATCATTCAACAATTCCCATTTCTTTGAGGGTATAAACAACGATTTTATGTCTAACAATCCCTTCATCCTTACAAAATTGTTCAAATTCTAAAAAGTAAATTCACCGCAATTGTACGGTTCTAAAAATTTAATTGATTTGCATGTTTTCTTTTCCACCATTGTTTTAAATTGTTTAAAAACATTAAATACACTTGACTTTCTTTTTCAACATATAGACCCAAACTTTCCAAGAAAATCATCAATAAACATTAAGAAATATATGCCTCCATAAAATATGAGAGTAGGAGATGGTCCCCACGGATCGAGAATGAATGTAGTCTAAAATGTTTACTATTATGAGATTTCCAGGTCTTGAACGGGTTTTTACATTGTTTACCAAACACACAATATTTACAAAAATCAACTTGTCAAGGATTTCAAATCGAGAAGCAACTTGCGGTTCATCGGTACTTGAAGACCTTTCTCGCTCATGTGACCCAATTGCGATGCCATAGCTTGAGAACCTTCTTCTTCTTTCACCGTCGATACATTGCTTCACTAAGCAGTTCTTCAGCAAAGTCACAGCACGGATTTTGACCTTTTCGGCCTTCATAACAACCATGGCTCCTTTTGAGACTTTCGACGTTCCCATTACGAGCACCAGCAATTTATACCCATTGAATCAAAAACTCCCAGAAATCAAGCTTTTCTTTAGATCGGTACATTCCTAACAACTTGAGATAATGTTTTAACTATATCATCATACATTTTATTTTTTCATTACAATCATGATGCGACAAGATGCATTATTTCCCATGAATGCGAACTGCAATTTCTGGGTTTCATGAAGTAAACCAGCCGGTGCGGACTCATATGACGAGAAGCACTAGAGTCTAATAGCCAATTTTCAGCATCTTGAGAGACATTACAAACGGGGGGAGAGCTTCGTAATTAAAACCTCATCAACCATACTGAATCAACTTTGATTTGCTTCCATGTTATGGTTTTCGAGCCTCCCTTTCATTTCCAAAAATATTTCTTGAGGTTTCCAAGTTTATTGCGGTACCCGGCCACTTCGCTTTTTACACACTTCTTGCGCCTTTGACTTTATTGTGGAAGAACCTGCGCCTTTCTCCTCTTTCCTTTGACGACCTGCGGCTACCATGGCTTCTAGTGTAGATGTCTCAATGTTAGATTTCTTCATACCTCTTCGGATAAGAAGGCACCCACAATAGATTCAAATTTTAATGAATCGGCGGTGATCGGCCCAGTTGAGGTTACGAAGTGATCATGACTCGGCAGGGGAACAAAACAAGGTTATTTCCTTGTCTTCTTCACCGCATTTTTACTTCCATATCGACAATAGGAAAATAAGCATATTAAAAACATTTAGAGTGTTCTGTGATTTTTTGTACCTACTTCATCAGAAGAAATTTGTACAATTTCCTTTTAAATAGATTCTATTAGTCAAATATTTTTTCATATACAAGGTTTCCAATTTTCCCCACAACCCTTCGGCGGTACTCTCTCCAACTATATTAAAAGAGAACTTCATTTGCAAATATAGCAAGATGATGTGAGAGCTCGGGCATCCAAGTCCTCCGGTCAAGTGTCATGCTTGCTGATTTTTTATTTACACGATCATGCTTTGTGCAACCCTTTTCACGGAAAAAATCCCTAACCTTCGATTTCTAATGCAAAATTGTTTTCTCGATGAATTTATCCACCTCGAACTTTGCATTTGTCATTTTTGCCATTTCTACCTCCCTAGTTTTCCCTTGTTTCTTTAATTTCTAACTAGGGGTCAAAAAAATTTCCTGTACGCTGAATTGCCACTCTTACCCCGCACAACATTTCAAAAAGTTTTCAGATTTTCACTTTCTTCTACTAGAAAATAAAAAATACAATTTCTATTTTTTTTTTCTTTTTCCACTAAATCGATGCAGCAAAAACTTGAACCCTTTTTTTAAATAAACACTTTCTTTCACAATTTCTTCACCGCAAAAAAAAAGTCGGTGTTTCAAGAATAATTTCTCACAAAAAATTTCCTTCAAAAAATTCAACCATACTTCGAGAAAATACCTCTTTCTTCTCTGTCGATTAATGGTTCTTCAATCGGAATACAATGGACCCATTGTTTTCTTCAACGAGTTGTTCTCACCTCGACAAAAAATCCATCCTCGAGAGAGACGCGGAATTTTTCTAGGTGAAAAATACGGTTACATCAAGGGTGAAAAATACCTCTCTCTTTCGAGTTGATGGTTTCAATTTAGTCGACGATTTCAGTTCGGAAACGCCTCTACAACCGGCTTCTCCGGTTAGGATCCTAGCATTAATCGAAACGGCTTCTCGGCCTCCTTCGATGGCAACATGTGAAGTTATAGCCGTATGAAATTTCATTTGTGTTCAATCTCTTGAAGTGGGCAAACCCCGGAGGAGCAAACCCTATAGGTAAAGTTCCCTTGGCCAGCAGTGCTCTTCCCTTGACAGGCGATTTGATTGTCTTCTTGACGATCGGCTTTTCTTCTTGGCAAAGGTGGATGTTGATTCGCGGATTTGATTCTTTCTTCTTGACGATTTAGCCTCTTGACGGCTCCTCCTTCTCTCATGGCGGATAAACTTCGAGAAATTTCAATCAATCGACGGTTCCTCCCTCTCACGGTGGATGGCAATGGCCTCTCTCTCACCAGCAGCTCACTCCCTCTCACGGCGGATAGCAACGACCTCCCTCTCTCACGAGCGGATTCTTGCTCCGGAATTTCAACCACGTTTTTTGGCTTTGATACCATTTGGGGTGCGGAACCATATGAGAAACGAAAAGAAATAGAACTTATAACTTTATGATAAACTAAAGGAATAAATTCATAAAGAAATACACGAAATTTACGTGGTAAAACCTTGATAGGGTGTCGAGGAAACCTCCAGAGGCAAGGGAATAGAAACTCTATTAGTAAAATGATTCTCCATGCATACAAGCTTCCCAGACCGTAATTTATCTTGAGCCTATTTCGTTATTCTAACTTCATTTCGTTACTCAACCAATTAACGATTGATAAGTAATTTGCCCAAAATTACATTATTTACAATTTTATTGTCATATTTTTAATAGCCTAGCTACTTCGGATAGGCAGGGTCTGACTCTCTTGCTCATCGAGGTATTTATGCAATTTTCATCACCTTTTTGCTTTTCCATTTTCAATGGGAAAATTGTATAATGTAGGTTAGAAGTGTGTAGCCTACCTTCTTGCCTCTAGACACATCCAAGAATAATTTGGTTCTTATTACTTTAATAATGAGTGTGATATGTAATTGTTGGGTAATACCTTCACATGAATACTTACTCCATATCATCAAAAGAGGAGATTTTTACGGGGAGGTAGTAAAAGATACGAGTTGTATGTTGGCCAATGAGTTTCTTAAAAAAAAAAAACCTTTAATTTTAACATGTGTTATTGAATATGAATTTTAAAACTAGTTAGAAATTGATCCAAATGTTCCTTTGCGTCCATAATACTATCCACCACTAAATAGAAGATTGAGTAAGAATGGGAAATGGATGTAACTCTTGAGTAAAAATCGTAAAGACTAGATCTTTGTCATCTTTGTTGTTCCTTCTATCAATCCCTGTGTTTTTTCATCCTTCATTTATTTGTTCTTAATTTTCTCGTTCCTCTCAATCTTCCATTGTATTTTCTTTATTTGAAATTATTCTCACACGACTAATATTTTCGATTGATTTCCTTGAGTTAGCTCAAAATTCTCGTCTACTTCTTGTTATCAATCCTTTTGAAAGTATTGAAGTATTTCGTTTTGAATAAGAACTTGACACAATTATTCCGTTCTTCTTCCCGGGATACAATCCATTTTATAGAACTGATCATCTGTTTGATGGAGTGCCTCCCTTTGAACTTCAAGTATGTTTGGTAACTAGGGCCAAAATGGAATCTTATTGCATCATAAATTTCCCCTGTTTGTGAAGCCATATTTTTGTTTTGATCCCGGTGTGGTCACCAACTGATGTTGATCATTGGGATTGGACAAATCTCAAATATAACATTTAAGGAACAATATACAAGTTTTTGAATAAAAGTTTACATTATTTGAGAAAATTTTAAATGCATTCATCCATTTAAGGACAAGGATTGGGCTCCCACAAAAAATATAGTGAGAAAAGACCTAAAATAAAGAGAAAAATAATTAGGAATTAACTATTTCTTGGAAAGCTGTGATCGAAGAGTTTGAATTGTTAATAAGTGAAAAGAAAAGTATGGGAAAAAATGAGACAATTTGCTTTCAGTGTTGGAAAAAATATAATAACCTTCTTGTATTGAAGGATTCTCCAAATTTGAAATGCTAGATGCAAGCGAAAAATCTAACCATTGGAATATGATGAGTCAACTTGAATTCATTACTTTCTCTAACATCTCTTTAGACCATTGTTCAATTTAATCTCCCATAAAGTGCAATGGTAACGTCTTTCTTCACTTGAGATTAAATGTCTCATCTTCAATATCATTTAAACCATAACCAAATTGGTGTACCATGTTAGATTGATCTCCATTCTTATTTGACAAATGAATTAACTTTTCGTTTCTCTTTGGGGGGAAATCAACATGTTTGTTGAAATTATTCCCCCATATGATCATCGTGCTTCTATACATTCTTCAGTGTTCTTGGTTTAACAACATCATCCATGATTAAAAAAGGGGCCCTCTAATTTCTTTGTTTCCTTGATTGAAATTAAAGAACACTATCGCCTCCCTCTTGTCTTAATATTGTCATACCTAGAAATTCTTTAGCAGAAACATTTTGATTCTCTCTTTCCAACACTGTAAATTTAGATTATTTTTAATTTAGTTTTTAATGGAATCTTAAGTTATTGTTAATTTAATCTATGCTTACTTAACTATAGTAATAAGTAGATCACTATACCACTCTACCATTACTTAACTATAGCTAATAAATAGATCACTATACCACTCTACCAAATCGAAACTCAATGAAAAAACAAAAAAAATCACAAGAAATTTCGCAACAAATTAAACTAAAACCACTTAATTATTATAAAAGATTATTTACACACAAAAAAATGAAAATATACGATAATGAAATCGTCTCACTCGGAGGCCCATCTTGCCTTGCCCGAAAGTGACACTAATTGAATGACGACTTAGAAGTCCTTGTCTGAAATGTTCCCATGAGAGATACCTTACAACCAACCGGAAGAGACATGGAGGCATTAACCATCCTTACTTTTGTAGGATATAATGAGGCATAGGTGGAAAAGGTATGGATTTTTCTTTCTATCTTTTGGATCTTGCCTTTAGATGATGTGGTGTATAATCACAAGTAGGATTGGATTATTTTTTTGCCTAATTTCCATATAAGCGCACATACTCAATGTCATATATTGATCCCTTTCATGGGAATAGAAATATCTTTACCTAATGAAACATATATGAAGCCCAGTCACTAAAACAGAAGCTTCACCTATGTCCCTCGCAGTACAACTTTGAGAGCATCATGATTTATCGAGGATTAAATTCAAATTTTAAAGATATTCTATGGAATGTGTGGTACTTCGAGTGTTGTCTACTGGTAACATCATATTGTGAAGGAAGAAATGTGAGTGCTCATATAATTCACACACACACATATATATATATATATATGTATATATATATATACGTAAGATTAAAAAAATTAATTTTTTACTTATGTACATTCTGGGTGTCATTTACATTGTTGAATGATTTCCTTGTTTCTTATTTGTAATCTGCTTATCCAACACTCTAGGGAAATTCAGGTTCCGAATTTATTAGGCTGATTAAGAAAACGATGCATCTACAACCACCATTCATCTGTTCTTCTGTCTTGTATCGGCATATCTTTACACCTTTTGGTGTAAATGCTAGTATAATATGAAAGGGATAATCCGTAGACACGAAACATCCCTAAAATTGTAGAAAATTATACTGTTGATATATTGTGTCGAATTCTCCCTAATCACACACTGTTTGACTTCATGCACAATACGAATATCTTCTACTATTGATCATTTTTTTTTTGTAAATACGCTATACATATTAGTACAAAAATATGTTACAAAGAGCGAGCCTCACAAAGCTAACGGAAGAAAGAAGGCATTCATAACATAAGACCACAGTACAGCCCGACTGTACGAGACAAACCTTGATGACGGGACCTTGTCCTACTTCCTAAACGGTCGATTAGAAAAACGAAATGATGATTGGAGTACAAGACTCTCCACAACATAAAATGAGACGGACATTGTCCATGACAAAAATTACAAGCATACGGAAGGTTGCTGCGAAACATTGTCTTGAGCATGATAGCATGGATAACGATTGCGCCGAAGACGACTGTTCGACGAAGGAGAAATTACACTATAATGCACAAAAAGCGACGAAGAAGAAGGGAGAAAGAACCCCTTCGAGTACTGATTGCAAAGGCGAAGTGAGCGAGAGCCATTGGCGTCGTTGGTGGGCGGCGCTTCTTCCACCACGGGGGAGCAAGCATACGGATTGGTCGGCCATGCGGGGGGCGGGGAGCTTGGCACGAAGGAGCGCACAGCTGGCACGGGAGCTCGGGCTGAGAGGCCGAAATACACGAAAAATTGCCGGCTTCCCCGGCCCGGGGGGCAAGACGATGTCCCATCTTCAGATTCACCGAACAAGGCTGGAGAGGGCCGAAGGCGAAGCTTGGGCGGAAGTCGGGTTGATCCTGAATTTGATGGGGAAACCGAGAAGCTTAATGAAATCATGGTGGTTGAAAGAACGGGGATAATTGAAGCGAGCTGAATGGAAGTGCTCATTGGAGGTGAGACGAACATGTGCGGCAGAGGTAGGCGTACGCCACGCCCGACCTCGACTTCTTCGGAAGCAGGCGGTTCGTGGGCATCGGTCGAGAGGATGCGAGCGAGGAGGGAGAGACGCGAGGGTGGCGTAATAACACGCCCACGGGGAAAGGCCTCTCCACCATCGACGTTCTTCGGCCTCGGACGGGGGCATGGTGTGATTGACGGAAAATGCGGGCGTCAGGTAAGGGAAAGGAGAGCGAGCTCGAGAGACTGATTTAGACCAACGAGAAGAGGCGGTTGTAGTCGGCCTGACCAAAAGAAAACGTGAAAACGAGAGCTCGTCGGCGACAAAGACACCTTTTGCCATTGCGGGTGCACATAGGCGCTCGGGTTCGGATTCTGCGAGAACAACGGAACTCCAGCGGAGAGACACACGACGAAGGAGCCAGGCGCACATTGCGGTGGGAAATTAGAATAACGACGCATTAATGCGACATTTCTTGTGTTGGTTGGCACATATGAAGTGAGCTCGGAGCGCGGGGGTGGCGGTGGTGGTAGACCACGTGCCCCACCGCCCCCATGTCGACGGGTGTATCGCTTCTCGTACCCGCATGCGGGATCGAAATATCTTGTTGCACCAAGAGTGTGCGGTCTCTTTAAAGTTGTGGATCATTAGGCTTGTTTAATGGACACGAATAGAAAGGGATGCCGATTAGCTCATGGTTAGCCAATCGTACGCAACCTTGTTTGCGAGTACGTTTGACATGTACGAAATTGATACTTACGGGAGTTTTGAGGCCATTCCTCAATCTGTTCTGATACGCTAAGTAACCTCCAACTTGAAACGATCTTGGTAGGCGAGGTTTCGGATTGCATTAAAATTCTTGCTTCTATTAAAATTTCGAGTCCCCCTCTATATCCAAAGGAAGAAATTCTCATTTACAACGGTTCTTAAACCCATCCACAAGCCTTCAGTTACACTTCGTTATTAGTGACTGCACTGGGGATCCATGGTAAATATGCACGGAAGGGAAACCCTGCGGGTCACCGAAGATACCCCCATGGCCGGCGGGACCCGGGTTACCTTTGGCCGCCCCACGCAAAATTTGGTTTGAAAGGGCGGGGAAGGAGCGACCGAGCCGAGAGAGAATCCTTATTGAAGAGATTGGGACTTCCTTGGGCACGATGTTTAAGTTCGATTTAGCATGATAAGGCGTTTACGGGGGAAGCGAGCATGTACATTTCCTACTCAATTCAGCAAAACGAGAGTTTCACGAAGGAGTACGAGTTTGAGTTGATTCCAAAGAGGTGTCGAAATAGAGAAGCGTGATTCTATGAAGATTCTACTATTGCGCTCCTTCCAAAGTATCAGGTAGATGAATCTGGAAGAAGCTTCCAAAGAGTGTTGAGGAATAGACATTGGAATGGATTGTTGGGCCAATTCCTAATGGTGTTGACTATGTCTCACTCGACGACACAGTCTTCGTTGCATTGCGCCATTCTTTCCCATAGATTATTCGCTGGGGGCATGAGTCCAAGATGAGTGATGGTTTCGCACGAAGATTGCAATTCGGACACCTTGATGGGCTTGATGAATCCTCTTTTTTGCAAGTTGTCCCAAGTAAGGATGCGGTATTTGTGTAACTTGAGAGAAAAATAGATACTTTGAGCCATATGAGAGGTTGCCATATACGAATATATACGATCTTTGAAGGTTGTTAAGTTTGGTAGAAAGGCGATAGGCTTCCTTTGGTAGTAAACATACCTCTTGGGGTGTGTCCCCATCGATTTTGTCCATTTGATCGGTACGATTTTTGCGAGATTGAGTTCTTGGTCCGGATCATTATATGTTTCCTCCACCTTGGTGTCTTGCCGAGTTGGGGGACACCACATGTTAAATCCTTGAGAGTCCTGCTGTACGCCAAAATTGTTGAACGTGGATTTGTCCGGTATCTTGTGAATGTTTTGCCATTTAGGTTTATGAAAGAGAAGGCGAGTTTGGGGGATTGTTGCCATGAATCCTCCCAAAACCTTGCCAAAGATCCACAAAGTGTGTTCCCGAAGCTGTGCTTTGTATGAAAGAGCTATGTTGGCAGGCGTTCCATATTAGTGAGCACGGAGTGTTAGAGGTAGACGAATGAGAGCTTCTTTGCGACATATTTGGCATGCCAAAGGCGCGCCCATGGGGTATATTGGTTTGGAGATCCAATTCCACCAAGTCCTTGCTCCCATGGTGTTGTTGTTGTGTAGGGGATCTCGCGGCCCCAGGCCTCCTGCTTGTCTTTGAAAGACAAACTTCGGTCCATTTTACAAGTGCCACTTCTTATTGAGTCCGAGGAAAAGCCCCTTAGAAAGCCCCGCAAGGCGACCAAAATGAAGAAATAAGTATAAGGGCAAAGCTTGTAACCTGATTTTTATAAGGATAAGCACAACACTATATTGAGAGAGCGATAGGTCCTTAAGGATAACCTATGCTCCAATTTATCAAGGAGAGAGCGCCATGAAGCATGTTTGTTGTAGAGACAGGAGGGGGGCTCCAAGATATTTTGAAGAAGCGACGAAATGGGGAAAACCGAGGATTAAGCTATGTTCCTACCGTTGTAGAGGGTGTTGAAGAAAAAAAGGCTGAGACTTGGAGGCGTTGATAGTCGAGAAGCTTGAAAAAAAGATCAAGCGAGGGTCTTGAAAACGAAGCTGTAGGCAAGAAGGATGCCCAAGAGCATGGTATCGTCAACAAGTGGTGATGGGAGGTAAGGAGAGATTGACCATGGAGCGTGAGACCTTTGAGAGTGTGGGAAGAGATGGGCATGAAGAGAACGTGAGAGACCTTCCGCCATAAGAACAAAGAGGAACGGGGGAGGGGTCTCCTTGCGGGATGCCTACGACGGACGAAAGGGGTGGAAGGGGAAGCCGGGTGAGAAGGATGGAGAAAGCCCGGGAGAGGTAATGAGATTCCATTATCCAACGAGTCCACGTATTGCTGACCAAAAGCTAAAAGAACTTGGTTGATATAATCCCGATTTGAGCTTGTCGAAAGCCTTTGAGAGATCAAGTTTGAGAATCATCTGGTTTTTTAGCGCCTTGAGAAGTGGATCACATCATGGGAGAGAATGATCTCGTCCAAAATTTGTCGACCTTCTACATACCCTGTACGTGCAGCGAGATGAGGCCAGGGAAGGAGGGCTTCAACTTTGTTGGCTAGAACCTTGAAATGAGCTTGTAGATTACATTACACGACGCGATAGGTGCGAACTTATCAGGAGTGTTTGCTTCATCCGTTTTAGGAGCGAGTGCTAAGAAAGTGGAGTTTAAGGAGGAAGGATCCGATTACATCGTCCTAGATTCGTCCACGATCTCCCAAACTTCAGATTTGATGATGTCCCGAAGGTGAAGGAATTGGCGGTGGCTCATCGGGACTAGAGCTTTACCATCCTGAAGTTGAGCCATAGCTTCGTCCACTTCTTGTTTGGTGATTGGGCAGCAGTAATTTACGTTGAGTCTTCGACGATTATCTTGAGAATATCTTTCTTGAAAATGGATCGGATGGCAGGTTACGCATCTGGAGAGCTCTGTAGTGTGTTCGAAAGTAGTCTTTGAGTTCTTTCTCTATTTCTCCCGTAACGCTCCCGGGCGTTCCCTTGCGTATTGTTGATGAAGGCTATGTTATGACATACGCCTTTGAATGGTAGATACGGAAGAATTTGATATTCTTCTCCTCCTTCATACATTTAATTCTTGATTTTTTGCCTCCCACAAAATTTCCTCTTGTAGTCTCCTTGCTTCAATCTTATGCGAGTGCACATACGATTATACATTCCACCGATTACGCCTTCAATAATTATGCATTGTTGCAATGTTTTCATTCTTTGCTCAACATTTTATGTTGCTCAAGAATGTTACCAAAGTAGTCACGGCGATTCCAAACTTTGAAGATTGTTTGAGGTGTTTTAATTTTTATTTGAAATTGATACATTTTTTCTCCTATGGGGGGGCGAATGTGTTCACGCATCTTTGTCCTCCTCTTTGAAGTTCGGGTGGGAGAACCGGAAAGCTTCAAATCGAAAGAACCTATTGCATACGGAACGGGGCTTGTCCATTGCAGCATGATGAGCCAATGATCGGAGCCCATGCGGGGGCATAATAGGCGTGGAAGGCCCACCAAGATGGATGGCGTTGTCGACATGAGAAACGATCCTTTTGAACGTATCTTGTCGGACCCCTTCTTTTTGTTGGTCCGGTGTATATGCCATTGGAGGTTTGAAGATCGAATTAAATGATTCTGTGGATGAAATCCTTGAAGCCGATGCTATCTCCTTGGTCTCATTACGCCACCGGTTCTCTCTTCCGGAAGCTGAATCATGTTGAAGTCACCGCAAATCCATAGGGGGAACCTTCGAACGAGAGTTGAGCACGAAAGGTATCCAAAGATCCTTTATTTTGGAGATCTTGTGGAAATACACGTTGGATAGGTGACCATGGATATTGGTCTATGAAAGTGGAAAAGTAGCTTTTATGACAAAATGAGAGGCGCAGAAAGTCCTCTGGGTAGTAGACTTGGGGATTCCGAGAGGATTGCAAGTCCTCGGGAAGAACTCCCGGACGCATCCTTTAGAAACCGATCTGCATCACGGCAGTTACTGACGAGATGTTTCCATGTTGTCTTTGTTACACTTCGTTTCTTCGAAAGACCATTGCGGACTTGTCTTGTTGTATCATGACTTTTAGATTCTTTGTTTTGCGGGGCTATTGAACCCTCGCACGTTCCGGAGATGAGTTTCATGAGGAACGGTGGGGGATAGTTTTGTAAAACTTGGTCAACTAGGGGGGAGATACGCTGAATCAACGAGCATTTCTCCAATGATTATAGTTCTGCGTAGATCGATTCTGCGTCCTCTCTTTGCCGGATTCTTTCCTTGTGATTTTCTTCCGTCCCAAGGGCTACTGCTGTGTACGAGACACTTGTGTTCTTGCGCTGGGTACTAGGACTACTTCAAGACTTTCTAGTTGTCAGAATAATTGCTAACTCCTTCGTCGACAAGGTGTTTCTAGACCTAAGATGTCTAAATCCCCAGGATACGTACTTTCGGGTTCTTCCTCCTGTGAATGGGTTGAGCTGATCTTCCTTCCTAGTCTCGAGACGCGAGAAGAGCTAGATCTGAATGCTGTTTCCATGCTGGTGACTTTGGGGCCTTTGGGGCCTCCATCACATCCTTCCATGCAATATAATTCAAAGCTACCCTCAAGGGCATACTCAATCGCAATCAGTTGAAAGACATATCAACTTCGACACCGAAAACAACTTTTCTGAATTCGAATTCCACTAGCACAAAACTCAATCGCTTGATACTTTGCAATTGCTCCAATGATCAATATCGCTGCGACACCATGTAGAAATTATATAAGCTGATATGTTGCTTACATCCAAGATTCTCACGATCACACACTATTTGACTTCATGCACAATACATCATCTCTTCTACTATTGATCATTACTTGTGGAAGTAAAATCAATTGCATGCACATTAAAACCATAAAAATCAAACGTGAACACGATGGTATAGGAAAGATTAAAGATGAAAACCCCCAACTATACGCATAACTGTATGTCATAGAGATCATGTAAAAATCATCATACAAAGCTCTGCAAGCTCTCGGTACAATCTCCAATTTCTACACACTAATCGGGTCCGATCTAGCAAATCCCATGCCGATCTACCCTTTTTTCTTCCTTTGCCTCTCTTAACGCAATCCTTTGTTGAAGAATGGCTTTGAATGAACTTGAATTGGTACGACCTTGCTCACGCAATCCTCATTGGAATCTCCAACCACCATGTGTTGCAAATCATGCAACACTATGGTCACAACTAATAGTCACCTTTGCTCTTTCACCTACCTCTTCTTCTTGCTCTCCTTTGGCCCTGTCCATGCAACGTAGTTAACGTGTATTCTTCGGTTGATTAATGAAGTTAGTAATTAGTGAATTAATTAATAATTAATTCACACCACTCTCAGCAGTGTATCGATACGGTTAGACTAGATATAACCAGCTCCTTTATGTTTAACTAAGTTAAGTGAACATCGCTCCATAACTACCTCAATAACTCCACCAAACTACTGTCACATGAGTTCTAGCCCAAAATCTCCATGCAATAGCTCCACTTAACCCTCGAGAATAGCATAATTATGCCTTCGACTCTGTGCCACATCTGTGCACTTAGCGAAGTGCTCCAGAGAATAAGATAATGTTTATAGTCCAAATATTGTTAAGAGCTAATAATATTCAACATATCTATTTTTAGGCGCGATCTAAAAATAGATTTTTGATATGTCTAAAAATAGAAGTCCATATTTTTACAACTTCGACCCAACCATCCCAAAAATAACATCCTGCAACTCGCAGAATACGATCGACATGTCTAAAAATGAGCCTTAGTCTAATATAAGTGCACCAAAAATAGCCTGTAGACCCCTTGAAGTGAAGGTGACTCTTTTCACTCGGCTATTGTACTTATTTTAATATCGAAACTCCCTCTCAACAAGGTCGGGATTATGCGCACCTCGATCACCTTTGTGGTATTCGAATTTTCTCTGGTGAGCACCTTCGTCAAGATATCGACGCTCCGATCCTCGTGAGAATGGCAAGCCTGCCATGATCTTCCGGCCATGCAAGTCTACGATATGATGATACCGGTCTTCGATGTGTTTAGATCTATCATCAAGTACGGATTAACCGAGAGTTTGATGCCCAACTACGGTTATACAATATATCACGATGGGATCTAAGTGTGAGCCAAGACGACCCGACCGAGATCTTCCTCATCGATATAGCCTCGCATGCGACCAAACTTCTTTTGCCATGTGTAACCTCCGTGAGCGGGCACACGGATCTCTTCTTCTGCCCGTGCCAATGCTCGGGCCGATACTAAAAATCCCTCTAGATGTGCTCTTTGTCCATTGAGCTCTGTTGTCTGCATCCGTGAAGCCACACAACTTCACCTCATGTTGTATGTACCATAATCCATATCCGGGTATTTCTCTGTGAGATATCTCAATACATGCTTGTCTGCCTTCCAAAAAGAGCTTGGTAGGCTTAACCATAGATTGTGAAAATTTGGTTAACGGCGTAGCATATTCCGGTCGTGTATGACCCAGATACATACCATGACCCCCACCAGCGTCGATGGCAGGTGGCATCCACTACCTGCGCGGATGTAGCATCCTATTTCCTCCATCCACCGGGGAAGAGGGTATGCGATGAGCTTGTATCCATGCATGTTGAACTTCTCCGGTGTCTCCCGAACATCACGCCGCGGAGACACCGCTTGATGATCCATCATGTGTTGCCAAATTTCTAATCCCGAAATAATGAAGGAGGCCAGTCCTTCATCTCAAACTCCTTTGCAAGATCGGCCTTGCATGAGTGTCAACGAGTTCATCACCAATCGAAATCAAATCATCCACTCTGATTACAATCATCAGCAACTTACCCTCCACCACAATGCGGTATGGGTTCGAGGATCCCGCCTCACTCTTGGAGAATCAAGTCGATTGAAATAGCTGGCTCTGTCCAGGCAAACGCGAGCACGGTGCTTGTTTCCTTATACGACACTCTTTTGAGCACACGCACACATGTGACTCGCTACGAAGATCTCGGAAACCTTCGGGCTGCTCTATGTACACCTCCTCCTTAATGACGGCCCTGGTTGAGGAACGCGGTATTCACATCCATGCGATGAATGTGCCACCCCATCATCTTTGAGAGAGCAAGGAATCGTTCGTATGGAAGAATACCTTGCGACGGTGAAAATGTTTCCTCATAGTCGATCCCCCCTCCCAAATATCATGAGAAGCCGGGAAAAAAATCTTGCCTTGTACTTCTCGACGCTCCCGTCGGTACAGCACTTCACTTTGTAGATCCATCTCAAACCCTACCACTAATTTCCTTAGGCCTTGGGACCGTCTCCCATGCTGCTGACCCACGACAATCGAATCATACTCTTCCACCATGGCATCCGCCCATACCGGGGTCCTCCACGACTTCCTCGAAGAGGATGGTTACTGTCACGATACACTTACTCATCGAGCCATGTATCCGGTATCGGTCGGTGATTATGTGTGCGTTGTGATGTAGGTGCTCCTATTCTCGCATCAAGGTTCGGTTGCTCGGCTTACGCTTGGTGCGCTTTCGCCCTGCGATGGTTGGTGCGCATGTGGGTGGTTTCTTCCACTCCGCCCAGACACTCCTCTTGTGGTTGATCCACATCTAGGGCTCATCCTTAGGAACTAATAACTCCTCACACGTACGAAGTGTGGCTCCTCTCGGGGGAAAACTTTCGCGGCTTTCTCACTGTGAAATTTGATATCCCTTCGCACAACAATCTTCCAAATATAAGCAAATACACATGATAGTTGTAGGGTGTATCGATGTACCCCAAAAATATCCCAACCTCTGTGATCGGCTCAACTTCTTCTGGCATCCTTCGTCACATGAACCATGTGAGTGAACGAAAATCCTCAAATGAGAAAATGTCAAGCTTCTTACCGGAAACGCCTCCTAAGGTGTACTCATACCAAGTATCATGTGAGGACAACAGTTTTTCACATAAACCGCATTATTGCATGCCTCAACCCACAAGTGTATGGAGAGAGCCCTTATCATGCAACATTGCCGTGCGGCACCCGATCATTACATTCTTTCACTCAGTAAACCCCATTCCTTTGTGGGTTATGAGTATTTATGAGCTCTCTTCGAATTCATACTGCTGTGCAAAAACCCTTGAATCGCCGAGAGATGAATTCACCACCATTGTCGATCTAAAACCACTGCTTCCCGGAAAGCTCTTTCTCCACCGATTGCAGCAAGCCTCACGGAACTTGAGAATGTCTCGCTCTTATTTTGCATGAAGAAGATCCGGCCACTTGAGAGAAATCATCAACAAAGATCATAATACATGTGCTTTCGTGTCGAAGCTGCGAGAAAGGTCCACACATTTCTGTGTGAATTCTCTCAAGGATCGTCGTGGCGCGACTATCCTTCTCATGAAAAGGTGGCTTTCTGCACACAAATTTTCCCCAAGGTACATCCCTTGCCGCGGTACGGCTAACAGAGCACGCACGGGAAGCCCGTCGTGTTCTTTGCAAAAATTGCCAAAGCACCATGGTGAAGATGGCCCAATCTCCTGTGCCATGGCTACTTCCTCATCCCGACTCACCACTCCTTCTGCCTTGCACGCCCGTGTGCACGCGACATCTACTACAATTGATAAGGTTCTTAACTCGAACCCCTATCCTCGGGGTTTCACCGGATTCCTTCTTCTTGTGAGAAGCCTTTCCTTTCAAAGACAACATCATATCCCATGTCTTCCAACATTGCCACGGAAGATGCCAGTTCTTCTTCAATCACCCGGAACATGCCGCGGCTTCCTTCAATGTGAAGGGGTTTACCCGGACTCCCTCTCCAAAGGAAATGGTCCGAATGCGAGCCGCCATGTGTCTGCCATCCCTTCGCCCATCTCGATGTGCACTCTACGAATCCTTCTCATCCGGACCGACGAAACAAATTCCTTTGTCTGCGGTCGTGACGGAAAGACACACCTTGTCAAGAAACACCGCCCGAGACCCATCATACTTGAGACCAAGCATGCGACATAGCGAAAAATCTAGCTCAAAGCGCGCGGCGAGGCTAAGGCCTCTCCAACGCGTAGATCCGTAGCCATATTATTTTCTTCTTTTGTGGACAATTGGTGGCATAATGTCTCGTGTTGGTGACGAGAGGCTACTTTCCACCTTGGACATGTCCGCTTCTTGCCTTTCGCACGGATTGGAGAAGCACTCTTCTTGCGCTCTTCCCCTTCCTTGCTTTTGCGACCAAAAGCGTCAATTTTCTTCATCTTCATTCTTCAGATGAAAGATCGCGTCGGTACTCCGCCTTATCTCATCTCACAAGATCCGACCAAAGTCGCTCCCATCCTGGCGAGCTTTCTCCCAGGCCATTGACAAAGTCCTGACAGGAAATTCTCACTCTTCGGAAGCGAGGAGAGCCAAGCTCACCAATTCCTGCAGTCATCTACGGTAACACTCACACACTTCCCGGCTCATCCCGCGCTCGGACAAACTTCGTGAGGTACTTGGGTATACTGTGTCGCCTTTCTCCATTTTTATGTTCCTCGAGTTTGGTCCTTGAGCACCAGCTTCCTGCGGTCGCTCTTGCTTTGAAAAATTTGTCAAAGCTTTCCACATCAAGAATGGAGAAGATTTACCATGAACGTTGGACACCATGTGATCCTTCACACCTTGAAACGAGAATCCTCTCGACGTGTTCTGTCGTCTTTCTTTTTCCATCATGTAGTCATGCTGTCGCACAAGACGCTAGAGGCAAATTGGAATTCCCTGCATCTGTAAGAACTCCTTCAACCCATTGTCCTCCAAAGACCGCCTCCATCCTGTCCTTCCATGCAATATAATTCAAGCTACCCCTCGAGGGCATACTCCAATCGCAAATCGTGCTGAAAGACATATCATCAACTTCGACACCAAGAAACACTCGCAAATTCGAATTCCACTAGCACAAAAACTCAATCGCTTCAATGCTTTGCAATTGCTCCAATGATCAATATCGCTCCGACACCATGTAGAAATTATATAACTGATATGTTATACATCCAAGATTCTCTCCCATCACACACTATTTGACTTCATGCACAATACATCATCTCTTCTACTATTGATCATTACTATGGAAATAAAATCAATTGCATGCACACGTTAAAACCATAAAAAATTCACACATATGAGACACAATAATTTATGGGAATGCTTAAAGCTGAAAACCTCCAACTATTTGTATATTATATTTCATATAGATCATGTAACAATAATCATACAAATATCCTCACAAGCTCTCGCACAATCTCCAATTGCTACACACTAATCGTGTCCGATCTAGCAAATTCCATGCACCGATCTACGCCACCTGCTAGCCCGCCTCATTGCGCAAATCACCGCCGAAGAATGGCTCTAAATGAACTCGAATTGGTCCAGCCTTTCAAGCAATCCTCATTGGCATCTCCAACATTCGTGTGTGTTGCAAATCATGCAACACTATAGTCACAATCGATAATCACACGCTCTTTCACCTACCTCTCACCGGTCTCCACCGACCGCCGTCCATGCACCGTAGTTAACGATCGTATCATTAAGTTGATTAATGAGTTAATAATTAGTGAATTAATTGATAATTAATTCACACCACTCTCACTAGTGTATCAATCAGTTAGACTAGATACAACTAGCTCAACTATGTTTAACTAAGTTACACCGAACACAACTCCACCAACTACCTCAATACACCCACCAAAAATCTGTCACATGAGTTCTAACTAAAGTCTCCATGCAATAGCTCCACTTAACCTCAGAATAGCGTAATTCCTTCGTCAACTCCTGCCACATCCGTGCACTTAACCGAAGTGCTCCAAGAGAATAAGATAATGTTTATAGTCCAAATATTATTAAGAGCTAATAATATTCGACGATATCCCATGTTTTTAGATTGGCAATCTAAAAAATAGATTCCACCAAGATGTCTAAAAAATATAAGTCCATCTATTTTTCCAACTTGACCAACCATCCAAAAATAACATCCTCGCAACTCATAGAATATGATCGACATATCTAAAAATAGACTTGCGCCAAAAATAACGTGCAGCCCACTTAGTGAAGGCGACTCTTTTCACTAAGCTCATCATCTTGTTGCAATCTCAACAAAAATGTCATGATTCATGGGTACTAAAAAGTCATGTAGAAACCTACGGAGCATCCAATAAATTTGCCATTCATGTGGAACAATCAAACCCTTAAATTTTTCGATTTAAAGGACTTCAAAGTTGACATTGGCTGGTTTCATATGTCAATTCTAATAATGTTTATATTTTAAACTTTAAATAATTTTAAAATATTATAAGGTTATTTTTTATAATTATATTTTATTATCCTTAAAAATTAAGAAACATAAGCATCAAAATAAGACTTGATAAGAAATTTTATACAATAGTGAGCAATTAAACACTTGAATTTTTCAATCCAATTTGAGTCACTTTTGACATTAACTTGTTATTATATATATAAAAATAAACTTAAAATATTATAAAATTGTTTTTTTAGAGTTATAATTATTATTCTTAAAAATTGAATAACCTTGAAACATTACAAAATTGTCAAAATAAAATCAAACTCCATAAGAAAGTTTCCACCATAATAAACAATTAGACATTTGCTATTTGAGGCACTTTAATATTTACATTCACTTGTTACGCCGTAAGGCGTTATTATTTGAAAACAACTTTCCTAAGTGTCACTCTATCCATGTTTGGGCCATTGGATGAAATGTTAGACGATTGAATTGTTTTAGACCATTAGATCCACATGACTCCCTTCAACCTAACTAACTAACCGCATTATTGATACCTTCCATCTTGAATACAACCCTGTAATTTGAATCATTTCATAGTCCGGCGTACGCATATCAGCCTCGCGTTGAAGACTTTGTGTGTTTGAAGACTCCATAGCGCTTCCGATGCTCATGAGACCGCCGACACTAATATTACATGCACCTTTGTCCGCATTGTAGATTTCAAACCCTGACGTCCAAAAAAGGTTTTAAGCTCCGTTAGAAACCAGTATTCACTCGTTTTCTCGAGCTTTAACTTAATTTTAGTATTTTTATGCAAAGATTATCCTGTTTGAGGATTTTAGTTTTTTAGTTATTTGGATCCTGTCTTCGGTTTTGGATTTTGGATTCTCCGGTTCCCCGGCATCTCGTAATTTCGGAACGAAATTGGGCTCCGTTTGAGTTTTATATTTTAATTTGTTCCGTCTCCGGGCTTTCGATTAATTAATTCCAAGGGCGGTAAACATGACAAGTGTTCGCACTATGGGCACACTGGCCATAATTCCAAAAACATGCCCCAACCATGGCGTGAAATTGTTTGGATTTTGGCTAATTGATGAACGATACGCAAAAGTGTGAGTATAGAAATTTGTTGCATTATTCCAACAACGCATCCTCCGTAATAACGGTCCGGCCTCGCCTTTCCGACTATGGAGTCTTGTGAATCGGGCTTGCTAACGCTCGTTGCTTTTCGCAGATGGTTATGTATGCGATGGCCTCGTTCACAACAATTCTCGAGGAGAGGAAGAAAGGTACAAGATTTACATCGGATTCCAAATTGTTGAGACTTTTAGCTTTCTGCGGGCTTAAGAAGAATTCGGAGGTTTCACCTTTCGTTTATGATCATTTGGATTCCTTCGATTTTTGAAGCACTGAATTTTAATTCCGCTTGAATATTTTCCCCGGTTTTGGTTCGGGTCAATACGCTTTGCGGTTTTATGACTTGGGTTCTTAAAATTCTTTCAAGCTTTAGGGCCTTCCCTGTTTGGGTGAAGATACAAGGTGTTGTTTGCATACAAATTCCAAATTCTTCCATTGTTTGTTAGCTTTAAGATTTGCACCTTTGTATTTTGGCGATGGGTTCTCGATTCTCAACTTGAAATTGTTTGGCTCTCTTTATGAGTTTCCCCAAATACACATGGTTTAGAAATTTTTTGGGAGGAATGTTTCAGACCCAATTGTTGGATTAGGAGGAATGTTTCCAACAATGATCCAATTTGTGTGTGCTGTGGTGATTCCTCCTGCAGGTGCTATCTCATCCAAGTCTCTCGAAGAGCTATCATCCGTTTCTCTAACCCTCACGCTTATTCCAACCGGATCTCTTCATGGGCGTCACATGTTCGCTAACCGTAGAAATAATCTCATTATCTGTTTTTGCAATAGTTGTATCTCGTGGTGGTGGCCGCGGCGAAAATACGACCGGGAGGAAGTAGCCAAGGAATGAAAGGCTTACGGTGCATAGAATGTTGTTGTTTTGCCTTACTGCTTTACCTAAACCTCAAGATTGCAAAAGGATTTTGTGGAATTCACGCTTTCCACCTTTGGACGCGTGCATGGATTTCTTTTTATTTCCTCTTTGTTTATCGTATTTATGTAGTGTCATTTTATATTTAGACGCAATAGATTCATCATGCTCAATTCCGGTTAAAGAAAAAATTCAAATAAAATGAAAATGAAAATCCAGGGCCGAGTCCTCGTTTTAAAATAAAATGCGATAATATAAATTCATATTAACCGTCGTAATATAATTGCAAAGAGTTTACATTTCGATGCGTTATTAAATCCCGAAATGCTTAACAAAGCCGAGCATCGAAAGAAATTTTATGCTATTTATCATGTCAATTTCTGCTAAAGAAAAAAAGTCAAATAAAATGAAAAGGAAAATCTAAGTCGAGTCCTATTTAAAATAAAATACGGGAATATAAATTCATCATATTAAACTCGTAGTAATATAATTCAAAGATTTTACATTTCAAATAAGTATTAAATCCCCAAATGGCTTAAAACAAACGAGCATCAAAAGGGTTTATGCTATCTATTATAAAGAGTAAGTTACCGAAAATTATCCGAGTAGACCTTTCACGCCGTGGGTGCATAGAAAGCACGAGAGTACCCTTGAGTTGAGCTCCGTATTCCGAAACTTAAACGATGTAGACTCTCTTGATATTGGAACTTGCCATGTAGACTCTTCTAGATTGCGTAATTCATCTACCCCTAAGTCATTGTATGAGGGAAGATGTAGTTGATGTGCGTCGTGCAATTGCACCGACGCATAGATCTACAATGAGGGCATGCATTATCGAAAAACTGAGACACCAAACACCCAGAGTCTTTTGGAACAAATATTAACATTTTTTCCTTTATGTTGGCTCAACCATGCCCATCTCCCAAACCATGTTACATAGTTACGGTGGCATTTAACAATTCTGGATATGCATATGCATTTGAACCAAGCTCTCACAAACACCAAATTGATATATGTCAAAGAAATAAAAATTTACCCAGATCAATTCCATTTGATCCTAAGTGCCCTATTTTTCTATAAACGCCAAATACATTCTTGTTTGATGTATGCTATATTCTTGTTTGATGTATGTAGAGCACTACGCACATGCATTTTATTTGAGTGTTGGCGAAGGAAGAGTTCTTAGAATTGTATCAAAAAAAGACTTGAAATTATCAATGGAAGTTTATTAAAATTCATATGAAACTAAAATTTATATAGTGCAATAAAGTGAGAATGCCAACTTTTTTCTTGTGGGCAATTCGTCATCATTCCAAGAAGATATGCTTTTACATAATTAACATCATCATTCCTCATTTCAAGAAGATAGGAAGTTTAATAATTCACTAACATAATTAACATCATTATTTCAAGTAATTCACAACATAATTAACATCATTATTTCAATAATCCACTAACATAATTAGATAAGAAGTTTTGTCTGAAATATTCCCATGAAAAATAATTTGAAATATTTCAATTGATATTTTTCATGAAAAATAATGCAACATAATTAACATCATTATTATGAGAAGATAGAAGTTTTGTCACGAAATATTCCCATGAAAAATGATTTTAAATATCCACTTGATATTTTCTTCATGAAAAATGATGCAACATATTATTCACATATTTTTTCATGAAAAATGATGTAACATAATTCAACATCATTATTTCGAAAATATGGAAAGTTGTGTCCGAAAATATTCTACTCGATATTTGTCATGAAAAATGATGCAAAATGATGCATAACAGACTAGAAAATATACATCATTATTCCAAGAAATAGGAGTAAATATACACCATTATTCTAAGAAGATAAGAATTTGTGGACTCGAAATATTCAACCTTGATATACCATCATGAGTTCATGATGCATAACATAGTAGAAACTATGCATCAAGAACATCATTATTCCAAGAAGATAGGAGAAGATAGAAAGTTGTGTTCGAAAATATTCAAATTGATATACCATCATGAATTCATGATGCATAACACATACCGTAGTAGAAACTATAAATCATTATTCCAAAGAAAGAAGTAATATACATCATTATTCCAAGAAGATAGGAAGTTCCTAAATATTTAACTGATATATCATCATGAAATATACATTATTATTCCAATAAGATAGGAAGTAAATATACATCATTATTCCAAGAAGATAAGAAGTAAATATACATAATTATTCCAAGAAGATAGGAATATTCTATAGGAAGTTTATTCAACTTCATATATCATCATGAAATATACATCATTATTTATAGCAAGTAAATATACATCATATTCCAAAAGGATAGGAATATTCTATAGATTATTCAACTTAATATATCATCATGAACTATACATCATTATTTATAAGTTGAAATTGGGTGCTTCTCTGATTTTATTTCTCATAATGGAATTCAAAATTAAATTCCCTATCTTACTAACTCGTACATACGTGATCGATTTACAATCTTTAAGTCGCTAAAAAATTGTATATCAGTTACTTCTTTATCTGCAACAAATTATAATAGTCCACTCCCAAGGGATTTACAAACATTATATATATATATATATATATATATATATATATATATATATATATATATATATATATATATATATATATATATCCAATGACTTTAAAACATAAATATAAGGCCACATCAAATTAATTACAATTGCTTTCTTTCTAACTTCTTTCTTACGTCGTTTCTTTTGCTACATTAGGTGCAATTGCTAGTTTTATTATATTTTAAAATTTAGATAATCTTAAAATATTATAAATTTAATCTTTATAATTATGTTTTATTATATTTAAAATTGTTTTATTATTTTAAAAAATTTAGATAATTTTAAAATATTCAATTTTTTAAAACAAAAATTTATAAAAAAAAATTACTTTTAATTTGAGGTAATTTAATTATTATATTAACTTATAATTTATCTTTTTAAATTTAAATAAGTTTAAAATATTACAAATTTTTTTAGTAATGACTGGAATTTCACACCTATGTGATAAATGAAATCTTTTACTAAATAAATTTGATTTAAAAGTTAAAATCTTATTCAATTCAAAATGAAATGGAAAGAAGTGGAAAGAAGATATAATTAAAATAATTAAATACCGTAAAACACACACACAAAAGTTATTTTTGATAATAAGAAATATTAAAAAAAATATTTTTTATAATAAAAATTAAAAAAAAAAAAGAAGAAGAAGATAAGATACATTATTTTTTAAATATAGTTTCCAAATTTTAAATAAGTTTTATATAATAGCAAATATTTGTATCTTAGTTTATATAGTTAAATTGAAATAAAAACAATAAAAAACTAAAATTGCATATATCAACACCTGGAAATAACAAAACAATTAAAGTGTAGAAGAAATTATTTTGTATAAATATTTGTAAATATTTTATTATTAATATATTTATTTTTAGAATAATAAAGAAATTATATATATATTCAATTTTTATAATTTATTATGGATCACATTTAATTAAATAATTTTCATATAATTATATTTTTAAATTAATAAATCTTTTATGTATGATTAAAAAAATACTAAGATAAAATGTCTATTAAAAAATTAAGTGAACTATTATGCAATTAAAAATTAATTCTTATTCTTTCTTTTGAAAAAATAAAAATAATATTTCTAATTAGAAAATAAATTGAAATTCAAAGTAAAATTTATAACCGATAACTTGTTATTTTACTCACAATGCAAAAGGATTTTTTTTAATAGATTAAAAAGCAATACTATTGAAAATAACAAAACTTTAAAATATATATTATATTATTATAATTTTTTATTTTTGTAAAATTTAATTTTAAAAATTAGAATAATATCAATTATGATGTTTTTGTTACATCAATATTTATGTAGAGGATGTTGCACAAATATGCATTTTTAAATGTGTCAAGACTAAATATTACAATTATAAAAAATTGTAAAAATATGTTTAAAAGTTTGTATGTTATTAGGCTTAAAAGACAAAATGTGTCTCTTCACTTAGATATTTTGCAAAAGATATTTGAAAAACATTTTTGTTGTAAGATGTGAAATATTGAAAGATTCGAAATCCAAAACTTAGTTCACTCATTGACATTTGGTAATAATGTTACAAAAACACTCTAAGAAATTATAAACCTCATTGTTTTGAGAAAATGTAGTAAACCATTTTTTTTTGGTAAGTTTGGAAGTAACTTTATATTCCATTTTCATAAACATCAACAAGAAAATTTTACATCCAAATCCATCAGGATCAGATGACCTCAACATGCCCATCGGGAAACCGAGTTTGTATGCCCACCGGGAAACCGGTGCTTTGTTGGCTATCCGACTACATTTTTAAGTTGTCCAAAACTTAGGAAGTCCGAGACTATCTAGCATCACTATATATGTCTCATTGTCGTTGATTTTCCTATTGAATATGTGATCGAACATCAAAATCCGTAGAGCCATCATGTTGGCATCTCAAAATTTTAAAAAGAAACATGCAAATTATCAAATTACTCATCATATGAGTCGTTGGTCATTGAATCATTAGTGTTGGAGCTCGTAGTTATGTTTGAGGGAGGCATGGGATGTGTCTCCGTATGCGATTGAGTTGATCATTTTGAAGTTGGATCTAACGTTGGATGAGTTGAAATTCCCTCGTGAATCTCTCGCAAGTACGAAGCATCCTTAGATGAACCAACAAAGGAAGCCAACATTTCTTTTGCTACAATATTGTTCATTATCCAGTATAAGCACATTTTATGTTGGAAGCTGGGGTATATTTTCCTCATAGAGTGACTCGGGTCTATGATTAAAGTCTTCCCATTCCTCCATATCCATACCAATATTATTTTCTTGTTGTTTTATATATGTCTCCCACCCGTAAATCAATTTTCAAACTTCGTGGAGGCATATTGGCTCTGAAAGCCTCGAGTAGCCTCTCGAGGTCGTGCTTGAGATCAC
This sequence comes from Pinus albicaulis, assembly GCA_034641835.2. NCBI lineage: Eukaryota > Viridiplantae > Streptophyta > Pinopsida > Pinales > Pinaceae > Pinus > Pinus albicaulis. The sequence continues at coordinate 290,798,418 of CM076580.1, forward strand.
TGTGACACCCTCGACCCCTAGCCTATCGTAGCCGGGATTTTCGGCCCCATGTCTAGCTCCATTGTTTCGACTCAGACCCAAAAACCCCCCGGCCAATGGCCCCATTGTGAGAGGGTCAAGCCATGGTACTAAAAAATTTTCCACACAGTGCCCTTGAACCCGATAACTAAGTAACCACCACACATCGCTTCCCAAGATTTCATCCAATCTTGCAACCAGCTCCGTAGAGATATGGCTCGAGCGTGGAAGACTTACGACGTTGGGAGTAGAGAAAACATGTAACATATTGTAACATAATGCAAAAGGAAATTAAGCATAAATCTCATGAAACCAATTTTTTTCTCAATGAGTTGACCCAACCACGAGGTAACAAGCTCCCCCACATTCACCCTTTGTTTACATAATCTCCTTGAGACAGAGTTGTGGTCACACCATAGGGAATTCCTCTTCGAATTACCCCCATGATAGTCCGTACATATAATTTAATACAAACTAAACCATTGGATGATTCTTTTTATATGAAAAACTCTTATCAAAACCCTAAGTACATTATGGGTATGCACAAACATTAATGATAGCATGATTCCATAAGAAACAAAAATAATATAGAGATATACCATTAAATTTCCAAAATAGCACATACTTTCCCCCTAAATTACCATGGTTTCTTCATGACTATCTCGTAGTGCCATCTTAGAAACAACCCTTTGACAAATTAAGAAGAAGCAGGTGAACATAGTGAAAAATGAAAGGTTGGGACAAATGAAAAGAACATACCCAAAATCATCACTTTCATCCCAAGGAGTGTAACCAAACCTTTTCTCTTGAAACTTTAGAGAGATAGAAAATATCTATACCAAATCGTCTAGGTTCTTTGCACCATACCTCAGAGGCGTTACGTCTAGTCGAACCTCACACCATCTCTCACATCCATATATATTGTTTCCCACCTTGTGCATGCAATGAATTAAATTAGGGCTGCCATCCAACCCTCCTCTACTATGGATCATAATGTCTCCGATCATGGCGTGGATCCCATCGCCACCCGACTCATCAACACTCACCCCGATTGTGGGTCCTAGAGTCGATATTGGTGAGGAAGATTTTTATCTCTAACGTAATTTTCCAATACTTTTTCTTCAGCTTGTCCATATCTTCTCTATTTTTTGTTGGAGGCCATGGTGAATCTAGTACCATTCCTACATTCCGGCATCCCCAATTCACTAAAAAACATGTTGCCCCGTTGTTTCTCATCTAACATGGGAGGGGATTACGTAATCAAACTCTCGCAATAAGGATTCAAATGTTTTTTTACTAGGCGACTTTTTCTCTAATTGTGACTAATGTTTTCACTACTAGAGCATTGATTGAGTTTTTTCTAAAAGGCCCGATCACAAGACGCGAGTCTCCTTCCCGTCATCAATTTCCAACATCCTTCTCTTTTAGCTATGAGTAAACCTTTCTCCAGGGCATTGAATTCAACTTCATTATTGTTGGCAAATCCGAAATTTGTTGCATATATTATCTTAATGGTATTATGATGATATTTGAAAAATTCCTCCATACCTTGCTCCCTTTGGGTTGCCTTTTGGAGGCCACATGGAATTTTAGCTTCACAAATCCCTCCCAAGGGCAGAATATTAAACTAGGGAGGATCTATGATATACCATAAGTTTCCACGAGGAATATACTATCATTTGGGGAGAAAGATTCAATTTATTGAGGGTTCAAGCTTCCTCGGGGGAGACCTTCTAATTATATGGGTGCCAATGGTTTCTAGGATCAATTCCCGAATGTTTTGGATAATTCCTCTCCATATCCTTTCCTAGGTTAGACATTGATCCTTGAAAATTTTTCTCGTTATGTTCTTTCCATAACACACAAAGGATAAAGCCTCATCGCTAAAATCCAAGCCCTATTAAGGATTGGACTCAAGAAAATTATTTTTCTCTATATATTAATAGTTTCTTGAATGTTGTGTTGATCTCTGTCTAGATGGCCAAAGAGAGAGTTAATTTGGATCCATAGTTGTTCCACTATGGGACAAGTATTTAGCAGATGCTCAAGGTTTTATTCCTTTCCATTGAACATCATGTAGTAGGAGGGTCCTTGGATTCCTCTCTTTGAAGTTGGTCCCAAGTCAAAATTATTTTTTTTGGAGACAAGCCATAGGAAATGATCTACATTTGGCCATAGATTTTCTTTTCCATATCTTTCTCCACACAGGATCCATAATGGTTTGGGGTGTCTTCTACCGCAAGTTTGTATGCCTCTTGAACATTAAACATTCCTTTAGTGGAGTACCTCCATCTAATAATATCCCGTCCCTCTTGTTTAGTATTTTTTCTAGATTGTATCTCTTTTTTCCAAACCTTCCATTGATCAGTAGAAGAGGAGGGTTTAAGAAATCATTTGATATTTCCATTTCCTCCAATTTGGGTCGTCTCGAATGGGCTTCCAAAATTGATCAAATGAAGATAAATTTTGATTGCTCTTGAAGAGGAATATTTCCCCAGGTCATGTCGATTAAAGAGCCCCTCTCTATTGTGAGGCGATTTCTAGAAGAGTGCACTTTTCCCATCCCGAATATCCCAAAATGTGTGGTGTATGATTAGATCTCTGTTACTAGAATCCAAGTTCCAGTGTTGATGATCCCTTAGGGATAGTCATGTGTCTTCATTTTTCCACAGTAGGAGTACGACATGTTGTATTTCCTAATCTAAATGTTCTTCCAAAGGTCAGTGGACTCCTTGTAGCCATCTCCACTAGAGTTTGGCCCCGAGAACCTTGTTGAGGATCTTCAGGCCTCAAACGACAATGTCCGTAGCCATTTTAGGCTTTCTAACATTATCCCAAGGCACTCGGGCCCATTTCTTGGCTTACCGAGCTCCTCTTTAGAGGATTTTTTCTAAAAAATATCCATCATGGCAAGAGAAGTATATTTTGGAGGCAGCTAGACCCAAAATTTGATAAATCGGAATGGATTGGAGAACATCTTTCAAAAGCACCACTCTACCCGATTAGCATTTAGGGCTTTGAACGGCCATCCATTTAGCTTATATTGAATCTTTTGAAGGAGGTTCTTTGAGTAGGTGGTCCATAAGGAGTTAACGACTAGAAGCATTCACAAGTACTTGATAAGCGGGAGCTCCAAATTATACCAAAGCCTAAGGTTCTAGTAAAAAAAGGTCTAGACAATATTCTGAGTGTTGAAAAAAGAAAATGTTGGATTTTTTCATTTTTTATCGTGGTTCCGGATGCTTGCATAAACTCATACAATATGCCTTTTATCTTTATAACTTCCTCCAAGGAGACTTTACAGAAAAGCATAACATAAACCAAAAGGTGTGGGTAATGGGAAAGTTTTTTCCCTAGAGGCATAGACCTTTAATGTGGGAGAATTGGGTGGATTATTTAATATTAATCCCTAGGCCTTTGGTAGGGAGGATAAAGAGGAAGTGAGACAAATGATATCCTTGGTGAATTCCTCTTATAGGGTTAAAAGTGCTCGAGGGTGAACCATTGATTAGAATCGAGGAAATAGGAGTATAAATGTGGGAGGAAACCCATTGAACCCATATTGAGTCAAAACCAAAGGCCTTCAAGGTAATTTGAATATAGGATCGATTGAGACGGTCATATTCCTTGGATAGGTCTAGTTTTTATCAACATTCGGGTAGTTTGAGTTGTTTCAAGGAATGGAAAACTTCTTGAGAGATGATGATGTCATCCAGTAGATCCGACAACCTTCAACAAAACCAATTTTCTCTGGGGATATGAGCTTGGGAAATATAGGTTTAAGCCTTTTGACCATAACCATGGCTATAAATTTATAAATAACATTATATATAGCATTTGACTTGAATGTAGATAGATCCCTCCGAATGAAAAAAATTTAGAATCAACGTAATGAAAGTAGAGTTAAGTCCAGGATTTACCTTTTGAGTCCTTCTTGATTCTTCCACCATGTTCGAATGTCTTGCCCAATGAAGTGCCCGACTACTTGGAAGAATTCTAATGTAAAATCGTCCAGCCCCCGAAGCTTTGTTTCGGCCATTCCTTTGACTACTTCTTCGACTTCTAGCTCCATATTGACCGTCATCATCGCAGCTAGGTTTCACTCTCAATTGACTAGTTGTGGGATATGTCTCGTTTTTTTCACTATGTTGCCTATGATCTATCCATAATCGGACTCGATAGACGGGATTTGAAATGAGCTACGAAGAGATCTTCCATTTCTTAATGCCGGGGAAGACGATTCCTTGATTCATCCTTCAAAGAGAAGATGTTGTTCTATTGTCGATTGTTAATCACGGCCTTGTGGAAAAAGCTTGTGTTCTTCTCTCCTTCCCTATTCCATTGAACTATGGATCTTTTTTTTGCAAATTATTTCTTCCTTCTTCCTTTTTTTCCTCTATTTGGTTTATAACCAAACCTTCTTCTACCGACGATTGCCTCTTAGCGACGTTCCAGAATCATTTGTTGTTGGATCTCCTACATTTTATGGTATAACCGAAATTGTTCTCGCCATTATATTCCCAAACTCGCATTTTTTTCCAATTTTTTATTTATTGTTTGAGATCCTTCGAGCTTATGCCGAAAGGTATGCATATGATTTCTACCTTGTACTTTACTAGCTTTCCACCGGGCCTCCATCTTTCCTACAAAATCTTGGTCTCCGAGCCAAAAATATTTGAACCTAAATGGGCGTTTTCGTGGGGGATATTTTTGAGGTCTAGTTCTAGCCTTATCGACCATTGATATAAGCTAGAACAGTGGAAGGATTGAAGTCTCAAATAATATGTTTCTTCTTACCAACTATTCCAAGACGAGTAACCTATCCAAGCGGGAAGCCACCTGGTGAGCACCTACCCAACGGTTGTTCCAAGTGTGAATTCAATTTATTGTAGGGATATCAACTAATCTTAGGTCATTGATCATATATTTGAATTATTCCATCTCTCGATAAAATCTACAAATTCCACCCTTCTCCTCCATTGAAGACACAAGATTAAAGTTTCCTCCTAGTATGTACAGATCCTCTGTGTAGTGGCTTCTCAATTTTCCTATATTGTGGAGGAAAGCCACTTTTTTCTCTTAGAATATGGATTCCATAAACAACCTTTATGATGGCCCAATTTCAAGTTCCAATATGTTGGAATCTCCCTCGAAACAATTCTCGTGTAACTTACCCAATCGAGAAAAGGTTATCTCCATCGGATTTCGACGGATTGCTAATCCTCCCACACTCCCTCTTGCATCTAACACCATGACCTCATAATGGGGTTTGAACCTCGCTGAAAATTTCCTTCATCCGATCTTCGTAAACCTTGGTTTCCTATATTAATATGATACTTGGTCACTCTTATTTAACTCTTTCCTTGAGATACCATTTCTTGCATCGATCTGTTGAGGCCTCTCACATTCCAAGAAAATATTATCATTTGGAATATTTATTAATTTGGTGGAACATCACCAAAAGTGACACCACTCTTCTCGAGTTCACCAAGAGGTCTCCAACCATTTGAATTGATTCTCGTAATTTTTTTCCTTCATCTCTTCTTGCCCCCTTTACCCCGTATGCTCATGTATTGGCCCGTGTCCGCATCGGATCCAAATTTTCCTTAATGGTCCCTAGTTTCTTGAATTTTTCTTAGCCCAATACTTCTAGAATGTGTCTCTTTACAACCTCTTTTGGTCTTCTAGAATGAATATTTCATACAAATTTCTCCATTCATTCAAGATCTATTTGAGGAATTCTTCCTCCGTGCTTAGATTCCCCCACTGCACCATCAATCTCCATAATCTCTTGATTTTTGACCCTCTCCTCTTCCTCCCGATCTATTGGTTCATCCCAAGCTTTTATTTTTATTTTATTATTTTCTTTGGGAAGGGTCATCTCTCCTTCATTGTGAGCCATTTGGGTTGGCTCTTTCTGCCGCACGATGTCATTCGCAAACCCTTCGTATCTCTTATTATTGGCTTGGTTCTTGTGTTGTGTTTTATGGGCGTTGGTCGAAGGAGGTTTTTTATTCTTATTTTTGTTGGTAGCAACTTGGAAACCATCATTCTCATCCCGAGTCTTATGGTTTTCCCTATGGTCTTCTTGGACCATTTTATCCCCGATTGATTCGATGATAGTCTTAGAACAAATGACCATGTTCATGGCATTTTTGGCATCAGAATGGAATGTGCTCATAGTCCAGGGGTTTTTGACATACTTCATCTTCATATTATAACTCAATGAACTCTGGAAGGGGCTGAGTGATATTCATATAAACACATATCCTTGCATACAAGGTGTAATGTCCTCTTCATGTAGATCAACCACTTTAACAAATCGACCTATTGAATTTCCAATTCCTTCTAGGATTTCTGGTAAAATTCGACCGGAAGGGCGAACATCCAAACCCATTCCGGAGCTTCCATGAAATTTTCCTGATTCGAGTTTATAGCATTCTTCCCATAATCCCATAAACAAATGCGCATTGCAAAAAAAATATGAACTATTTTCAAAAATCCTCTCCTTGTCCTCCAAGTTGGTAAATATCACATTAAGAAAACCTCTAGCTCCAAGCTTTAGGTCTATGTGACCTTCTGGTTGCCATTTTAATTAGATCCATTTGATGAGATCCTTCTCCGATGGCCGAATCCCTATGAATTTAAAAATTAATGCATGATCCTTCATATATTTACGGTATTCTTCCAGTTTATTATTTGGTATAAGGAATCTTGGCTTCTTAGTAGCCCCTTGGAAGGCATTTCCCTCCTATTCGAGCTTGCCATTACACTCCCATCACCGGGCTTACATTAGGCGTCATCGTCTTGGATTTTAGCTTTGTGAGAGCCACCCTTGGTGCTTGATTCTCCAACTACCGTATTGCTATAGGACAAGGTCTCCCCCCACCCCATTTGACACTCTCATCCTTCACCCACATACCGTGAATTGGAGGTGATTCATTGGTTGTGAGTGGTAGAACTATTCCACATTTTCGAAATGGAAGAGAAAAACCCAAGTAGAGATCTCGTTGTAGAACTAATTTGTAGCAAACCAAAAACTAATTTAAACACTAATACTAATTAAAAAAAATTATAAAATATATGTTGTATATTAATTTTAAATTATTATAATTTTTATCTCTTCATACTTTTTATATAAAAAAATTAAAATAGTACTAGTTTTGAAGCTACCGTGGTTTTAATATTATTATGGTAAAAAAGCTAATCAAGAGTCATGCACACAATCTAATCCATTTATGTGGAAGACAATGCACAAACATGTATTTTCAAATATGCAAAAAAGTTATGATAGAAAGCTAATCAACAATAATGCACAAAAAATAATCCACTTATGTGGAGGACATTGCACAAACCTGCATTTTCAAATATGTGTAAAAAGATAATACGTGAAAAAGGTAATGCCAATTTGAAGTTTGTGTTGTTTCAATATTAAATGGTAAAAAATTAGATATTTTACAACTCTAAAAAAACTGAAAAAAAAAACATGTTCAAATTTTTTTTTATATTGTTGGACTTACAATAAGAAATAAAAAAATTAAGATAATACCACATTAGACTTACACTAAAATAAAAAACCAAGGTAATTACATTATGGAAATTTATGGTAAAAATTTAATCAATGTTCATGAACAAAAACTAAAAACAAGTTTATGGAGGACATTGCATAAACGTGCATTTTCAAATATGTGTAAAAAGATAACGTGTAAAAAAGGTAATGCCAATTTGAAGTTTGTGTTGTTTGAATATTAACATGGTAAAAAAATTATATATTTTGCAACTCTAAAAAAATTGAAAAAACATGTTTAAAATTTTTGTATATTGCTAGACTTACAATAAGAAATAAAAAAATTAAGATAATACCACGTTAGAATTACACTTTAAAAAAAACCAAGGAAATCCCAATATTGAAATTTATGGTAAAAATTTAATCAATATTCATGAACAAAAACTTAAAACAAGTTTAAAACTTCTGTATCATTAAATTTTAAAATATTTTAAAATAACTTTACATTTTAAAATCTAAAATATAAATTTAAACATTTTGTAAAAAACTTAAAACACTTTCTAAGAGATCATAAACCTCATTGTTTTAAGAAAATGTAGCAAACTGTGTCAATTTGTTGAAATCTAGTTGAAAAATCTTACTAGAATCTCATATACATTGTGATTGCTCTTAAAAAATATTATAAAAAATGTGTTGAAAACTATAATTGACATAAAAACTTGGTGATTATAAAATTGCAATTAGCTAAGAAACAACTGTGAAACTTATTATTTCTCTCATATACAAAGTGTAACACCAATCAAATATTAAGCTCTCACTCGTTTCTAAATACATGCCTTTATTAAATTATTCCATGCTTACCGTGAAATTTAAAAAAAATCCACAACCATATAAAATGAATAATTACTATCGATTAAAAAACAATGAAAAATAGGAAGAGACAATTCTCATCTAAATCATCCCAAAAACTCGCTTAAATACTTCATTTATTCCATCCAAAATTATTTTTAAAATAAAATCACTTCACATCCATTATTAGTCCCTCAGCTTGGACTATAGCGATCGATATATCGTTGAAATTCAATTAGTTGTCAGCGTTGACCGAACTTTTTCCCCATGCTAATCTTGTTTATCCAAACTTTTTGGAATATTTATTTTCAACATTCAAATTTTTATGCTAAAGTTTTTTTATGGAAGAAAGTGGACCTCTTATTGTCAACCTATCTCCAAAGTTAATTTCGGCAATCGTTTCTTGTTGATCCAAAATTTTTATCCAAAGTTTCTACTTGTCAGCTTATCTCCACTTAAATTTCGGCAAAAGTTTCTATTCTATCCAAAGTTTCTAACTCCAAAATTACATTCCGTAATCGTTTCTTGTTTATCCAAACTTTCTAATTTCAACAATCATTTCTTGTTTTATCCAAAGTTTCTATTAGAAAAGTGTGTTTATCTACAAAAAAAATATTTTATTCAAAGTCTCTGCATCTCGGTATTTTGATTTTTTCTCGTAGTGGTGGTGTTGTATGCGATCGTTGATACCTCCGCAAATGGAAGCTCGATGGTGGTGTTGTATGCAGGTCTTGATACCTCGTTGAATGAAAGCTCATTGGTGGTGTTGTATGCGGTGTGTTTATACCTATGCGAATGGAAGCTCATACGTTGATACCTTTGGGAATGTAAGCTCATGTAGGTCCGATCCTACGACTCGCGAATGTGAAGGTGAAGCTCTCATCATGCGAATGTGAAACTATCATGCTTCGACCGCCATGAATCTGAAATGTATTTTCTCGTATTTTATGAAGGTCAAGTATGAAATGTAAACATCGTATGCGGTTTTGCCAAACCTTTCTTGCGTTATGAGCCTACATTGCCATTCTCCCAAACCCTACCCTGCGTTCGATCCTTCCTTGCTCGTTGTTTTCCCAAACCTTGCTAGGGTTTGAGGAAACGAGGTGGTCATTGGTATTTCACCGAATGGAAGATGGAAATACCACGTCTTCCTTATCGATGGTCGCCCCCCTTCCCCGTTGTGTGAGAGCGGATGGTCGCATCAAGCCCCTATGTGGTAGTGATCGGCAGTGATCTCTATACCACCGACCGTTTGTTTTTCTAGCGGGTGGTAGAGTGGGTTTCTTGGGTCTCTTGATACATGGCCTTGGATAGATAAAAAAAACTCTATAAGTCCTACGTAAATGACGAATCCCTAGCCTAACGCCTCCACACGACCTTATAAAAATGTGGCATTTATCTAAGTTATTGGATGTGTGCTCTAAAGATCCATCTTGGCAATTGGATGCGTTCTTTCCGCATCCCTCTGGCTAGTTTTGGGATGGATCACATTGTCTTCGTGTGGAAGCCGAGTATCATATCCCTCGTGGACAGGGACCTACCAACTCTACCATTTTCAAGCGTATAGTACTGACTAATAACCTTGTGTTGAATCTGTAATAACTTGAAATGTTAGTCATGTACTTAATGACTTGGGTTATCTCTATGCATCTATGGTGTGCGCCTCCCAATAGAATGAATGAGGAGGCCCCACCCCAGCCACCAATGACACGGGCTACCAAAAATGGGTGCTCGATGTCCCGACCCTTGCTTGATAGATCCTTTGCACCTTTTGGATTCCTTCTTCCTCTGAATTGAGCAGACCAAACCATGACCTCCAACACCTGTCGGCTTCCTCTAGTTGACTTGGTTCATTTAGCGTCAATTTTTCTAATGGCCAGGCTCAGGGGTTTTCCTTTGCGGCTTCACAACACAGGTTGGATTGGGGCTTCACAAGAACACAAAGCCCTTACTAATTTTATGCTAAAGGCTAATGCTCTAGTATAGTTCCTCATCCTCTTCCCTCCACCTCGAATATCTTAACACCACATATCAGGTAACAAAGTGGCCATACATAGTGTTGAAATGGCCATTTCAGAGGTTTCTCTCGGGATGGGCTAATAAATAACCAAATTTTTCATGAATGCAACCGTTTTCCTTCTAAATCTGACTTTGTGTACTCGTGATGGGCTAATGGATAACCGAGTTTGATGGTTGTTATACCTTATCGGCTAGAATACCTTCCCTTAAAGACAAATGGAATAACATGCATAAACGTGCATGTAAGGCCTAATTTTCCATCAAAATAGAACTACTAAAAATGTCTTTTCCATGTAGAGTAAATACCTCAAGAGTCCCCATGGTAGGAGCTTCGTAAATCATAGAGCATTAGGCGTTGAGTTGTCACAAAGAGGAATAAGAGGTAAGGTTGTGGGCCCATAGGGGCGGCATAAATGGAATAAGAGGTAAGGTTATGGGCCCATAGGGGGCGTACAAATGGTAGAATCCTAGGCCACATATGAACCGTATTTAATTCAATTATCAAATTTTATTGTATGCCAATTTTTTGCATGTCTTACATGCATATTTACACAAAAGTCTTAAAGTGTTTACACAAGTGTCTTATAAGTATTTTGTTTACACAAGTGTTTGCTAAGTATTTTATTTACATGAGTATTAAGGTGTTCGCTTCCTTGTCATCCGCATAGAAAGAACCTATTTTTCCGAACAAGTATTGAAGGAATTCTCATAAGTATTGAAGGAATTCTCAGTGGTACCTTACCTTATGCTCGCTTTTTCTTGTTATTTTATCGTTTTTTTGTTGTTATGCTATGGTGCTTTTGTTGTTATTTTGTTGGTTTTTTGTTGTTATGATATGTTGATTTTGTTGTTATGTTATGCTGATTTTGTTGTTATTTTTCTTGGTAGTTGGTAGTTACGAGAAAAAAAATTGTCTTTTCCTTATAGAATAAATACCTCAGGGAGTCCCCATGCCAGCCTTCGTAAAGCATAGAGCATTAGGCGTTGAGTTGTCGCAAAGAGGAATAAGAGGTAAGGTTGTGGGCCCATAGGGGCGAGACAAATGGAATAAGAGGTAAGGTTTTGGGCCCATAGGGGCGGACAAATGGTAGAATCCTAGGCCTCATATGAACCGCATTTAATTCAATTATCAAATTTTATTGTATGGAAATTTTTGCATGTCTTACATGCGTATTTACACAACTATCTTAAAGTGTTTACACAAGTGTTCGTTAAGTATTTTGTTTACATGAGTATTAAGGTGTTCGCTTCCTTGTCATATGCATAGCAATAACCTATCTGTGTGAACATGTATTGAAGGAATTCTCATAAGTATTGAAGGAATTGTCAGTGGTATGCTACCTTATGCTGATTTTGTTGTTATTTTACTGTTTTTTTTTTTGTTATGCTATGCTTATTTTGTTGGTTTTTTTATGTTATGCTGCTTTTGTTGTTATATTGCCTAGTAGTTGGTATTTGTGGGCAATCATTTTGGAAAATTGTGAATAGTTGCAATGCTCGTAGTTGTGAACGATTTGTCTATTTGGCTTTAATTTATCCTTAATGTTACCTGTAGAAATGACCTCATTCTTGGTTAAAACCTTAATCATTGATTATTAATGGAGCAAGTAGTGTTTTATGTAATATGAAAACTTGATAATAGATGTTGAAATTTTCCTATTTTTAATTTGACAAGCAGTGGCTACATTGTCAATTTTATGTTTGCATAATCAAGTAGGACAAGATATCAATGCTTCATTCATCCCTTTGCTTCATTATTGTCCTAGAAAGTTATGATGAAAATCAAGATTGATGATTCTTATCCGTTGCGCCCATTTCTCACCATCCAACCCCGAAAGGCCCGTCCCTCCAACTCGCCTCACAAGGGGATTAGAAGAAGCATGTCCATAGTGGGTCGAACTTGTCGACAATATCTCCTTGATAAGCTCGGGGTTGGGAACATGTAGCCCGGGTTTTGAACCAACTCAGTAGATAAAATCCTTACCTATATACATATTGCATGCAACAAGAATAGTAATTAGAGAAGAATTGGAGGTTGCACTAATTAAGAGATGTAGACATTCTAATTAAAGCATTAGTTATTTTCTTCTTCATATGCTACTCTGTGACATGTAACGTCCAAACCCATGTAATTACGCCAAAGAAATACCTAAATTAAGAGAAACAATATGCAACAATACCATAGGTTTTAGTCCAGATGATTTAAATGTGAGCGTAACTCGAGGGACTATGTCATGTGACCATGGCATGGGTGTGGACTTCGCTTGAGTATTCATCCGAGCCACATCAACAAAATTTCCAGCGAACGAGTCTCGTAAGGAGGACCTATGACTCCTTGGGATTCAAAGTACCTATTTATTTTCGAGAGGTTTCCACCATATGACCGTCACAATTTTTCAGCAAAAAATATCCAAAGGAGCCAAACATAGTAGCCAAAACCCATAACTCTATACCACGTATTAATGGGAGACTAGAATCGGACTCTTAAGGCCCCGTGCATCTTAAAAGATCTTATTCATCCCTAATACATAACAAAAAATCCAGGCATTGGAGTTAGAAATAAGAACATGGTCACAATTCCTTCCTCTCCAATGCCCAAAGGAGGAGGATGGGGATGCCGCAGCCTTGGCAAGTGTGGAAATTGGGTATGAGGTGCAGATTATCATATGATTTTATCTTCTCTCGGATCGTACGAGTAGTATACACCCGATTTATCTCGTAAAAAAAGCTTTGTGGTTGTCTCAAGCCGGTGCATGGACATGACATATGGGTGGTATTTCGATGCCGCCTTTTGTATGCAACCCCGACATCATCGAAGGAGGAATCAAAAGGGATAACCAAAACAACATAGTGGTCTTTTTTTCCCCGCCGATAGAAATATCGCTCCTTCCTTTTGTTGCACAACTAGCACTAATGGTTCGCCATTAAATCTGCCATAATACTTTAATACCCTATACCAGGGACTCAACCGACTATTTGAAATTGGGTTGCTTGTGGGACTTGTTTGGGATATCAAACCCACAGGGGCTTGACCTCCGTGGGAAAAGAGTGGGGAGTTGATTGTGAGAAACCCAAGTGTACAAATATTCATGATTATTTTCTAGTTTGGAAAATACGAAGAGGAGGCTAATTGAATGTATGTTCTCGTACCGCCACCATTCTATTTATAGTTTTAGGAGCATATGTTGGCTCCACTGGAAAATCATGGTGGTTATATAATAAATAAAACATGAAAATGATTGAAAGCAAAGTCTTGAGGCATGGCCCCTCAATATCTAGTTGAGTGGATATGTCATTTCAAATTGGCGATGTTGATATTGAGTATTAAATGTGGTCACAAATATGATGAGAGATTAAGATAAAGTTAAATTTCTCTTAATTCTGAATCTTTAAACACTCATTGCTTATGAGATGAGTGTTCCCACATAATTTTATGCACTGTAATATTCTAGCACATTTCATTGCATGTTGTGTGAGTATAATCGGATGAGAGGTAGCTTTTGAGGTGAGGGAACAACGGTGTGATTGAGAGACAGGGGAAAATGATTGGAGTTGCGGGCAGATTGTGGGTGAGTAGGCGTGACTTAACATTGGGTAGTTGATAACAGATTCGGATCTCTCCACCAACCAGACCATCGTTGTTTTGTTTGAACATCTTTCATTGAAAGTAAGTGAGAAACAAACATTAAATGAAATCATTAATGATATTTGTTTCTTTAAAAAGGCTTTTTCACACTAGAATACGAGATAGGGTAATAGAACTAGAAGATGAGACTTTTTTCTTACAAAGTGTAACTAATGCAATTATGTGTCCAATATCTTCAAGTATTGATCCTCTCAAATTATTTCCAACCAAATTTCCAGAGAAATAAGATTAGTATCGTAATCTCTTACAATTTCAAATTTGGAGTTTAACTATAAAAAAAATTAAAGATATAAACCTACATTTCCAAAATTCTTATGGCTAAAGAACCATTCTCACAATGAATTCCATTCCATGAGATTGAATAACAAGGTTCCAAAATCCAATCTTTTATGTCAAACCTACTTTTAATATCACAAATAACTTCTACTGCAGCTTCTCGAACTACTTGGTTATACATCGAATTATAATATCATTAATTAAAAATTTAGCAAGGTTGCTTACTATGTTGCAAATTTGTTGTTGGTTTGGTATCAATTAGCCAATAATACTCTAAGTATTGAGGCTAAATTTCAAATCGGTTGATTTATGGCTTGCAAGATTAAGTTTGAAAGTCTAAGAGACTAGAAAATTACAAACTCCCAAGCGTTTGCATCAATTTGTTATAACCCTTGAAAATTACTAAAATCCTTCCAAATCTTTCCAAATATTGGTCACCTATTAATGAACCATCATACCTACTCTGTGAATAAATTTACCTTTATATTTTTTTGGGGCAAAATTTAATAGACTTTTAATTGTTCCCCAGCTATCTAGGAATTTGTTCATTCTACAAACCTATGACAATAAAGATCTATCAAATATTCTTTTGGCATCCATATCCATGTCCAAGTGTGTAAGAAATATTTATTTTAATAGACTCTTAATTGTTTTCATTCCATGTTTAAAATGATTTGAGTGGCAGGATTCAAATAGCTTTCATTTCACCTACTTAATTTCTGTCATTCATTATAGAAACAAAATCAATCAATATTTCATCAATTTACTTGCATTTAAGAAGTCGGAGATAGTCTAGCATGGCTAGTTTTGTATTCATTTTTCGTCAAAAAAACAAGATTAGCTTGATGATTTTGACTTTTTATGTCAGTGTTTTATTTATTTTTGTGCATACAATTATCATCTAGGGTTTCAAATATGACTTTATTAGTGTTTTGAAGGATAAAATCAGCAAAATAAACTTACTATCTGGCAATGTCTTTTACACAGAAATTGGTTGTCATAATTATCCTTTTGCAATGGTTTGTGTGCCAATTTATACCAAGTATTTAGTGCATCAATTTTGGGGTCTTTCCAGTAGTTTCTGAGTGATTTTAGATTGTTGTCTCACACTAATTTTATTTTAGAACAACAGTTTCATTTATTAGTTTTAATTCTTACTCCATTTATCATCAACTGAAACCTTAGGCTATATGGAGTATTTAACCAGACTCCTCTACTATTTGCAGGAAGGAATTTCTAGGGGATAATAAGAATGAAACTTGTTGCCTAGTTTCTCTTCCAGATTGATGTGCTTAGCAGTCCCATTGACCTATTTATGGTCATTTGTTGGAAATTCATAAAATCTTATCTTATTTTCCTTAAAAGGAAAATTGGAGTTGAGAATTGATGCATACATAGTTCCAAAATTTCTAAGGTATCCAACAGAAAAATAAACTTACTATCCAACACCGTTTTTTACATAGAAATAGGTTGTCATAATTATCATTTTGCATTGGTTTGCGTGCCAATTTATACCAAGTATTTAGTGAATCAATTTTGGGGTATTTCCAGCAGTTTCTGAGTGATTTCAGCTCGCTGTCTCACACTAATTTAGTGTGGAACAACAGGAAATTATCATGCATTTTAGGCACACTTAGTGATTTTAGCATCTATAGTTTTTGTTTCAATGTCTGCTTGTTGCCCCTCTTATCTTTGTTTTATTTTAGAACATCAATTTCATTTATTTGTTTTAACTCCTGCTCCTTCATTTATCATCAGTTGGAACCTTAGAATGTATGGGGAAAATTACATAGTGATGTGGCATTAGCTCTGCATGTAGTTGAGAATTGATGCATACATAGTTCCAACATTTCTAAGGTATCCAACACTTGGACAATTCTTTGAACATAAATCACTGCCTTGGGATATGCACTTTCATTTTCTCTTCTATCTTCTAAACTAAGAAAATCCTCCTATATCCATTGGTATTTCCCTCCCCATGAATTCCTATAAATCTACACTACAAAATACAACATATATGCAAATCTTATGGATCTATATTACACTTGTTGATTTCCAAGTATATTTGTTGGACTGCAGTATTTCCATTTGGATGAAAATTTGTTTTTTGTTTGAAAATATCAAATGCTCAAGTCTGCAATCTACAAAATCTGAATAAAAAATATAAAAAATCTACTTTATTGGTAAGCTAATATTGGAGTGAAGTCAAGAAATTGCTGGACTTATGTTGGCCAATTTTTTTTTCCTTTCAATCTGAGAATTTCTATGGTTATACTGCAAATACCATAAACCTGTAATTTGAAACTACTCACATGTTGCAACTATAGAACATCATAAACATCAATGTAATCACTATCATAATAGAATATCATTGTCGTAGAAAAGTTTCCATACAACACAATGTCACTGCCATGCTATAGTCATTGTAACTGTCATAAATTAGGTAGTTGTCCAAGTTTACTGTCCCATCCAAGATTTAGAGTAACCATAAGTTAATTTGTCATAGGTATTGCTCAAATGAGCATTATATCCATGTGACTTAGTATATGAAGGATGCAACACTATCATGAAGTCATTTGCATAAATTATTGTCTCACTGTGATGCTATCTCTAGGTCACATAGATGCTAGGTTCAACCAACTTCTCCATGGCGAGATTATAATTGCACGATAATTTTCTTCAGAAAAATTTCTTATTTATCTTCTTCTTAAGTAATATGCGTTATTTTTTCCATCCATTCTTTTCCATTCCATGCGTAAGTCATCGGTTCAAGTCCGATAAAGGGCTCATGTAGTTTAATTGTTCCCCATCTATCTAGGAATTTTTTCATTCTACAAACCTACTGCAATAAATATCTATCAAATATTCTTTTGGCATACATTTCCATGCCAAGTGTGTAAGAAAGTATGTATTTTCATAGACTCTTAATTTTTCTCATGCCATCTTTAAAAGGATTTAATTGGTAGGATTCAAATAGCTTTCATTTCCCTTACTTACTTTCTGTCATTCATTAACAACTCTATTTTAAGGCACTAATCAATTTGAATAGTTGTTTAACCCTATAAAAAAAAACTCGATCAATATTTCAATTTCATTAATTTCCTTGCATTTAAGAAGCATGGGGATAGTCTAGCATAGCTAGTTTTGCATTCATTTTTCTGTCAAAAAACAAGTTTAGCTCGATGATTTTGACTTTTTATGCAAGGGTTTTCTTGATTTTTGTCCATACAAATATCATCTATGATTTCAAATCTGAATTTATTAGTGTCTCGAAGGATAAAATCAGAAAATAAACTTATTATCCGACATTGTTTTTTATACAGAGATAGGTTGTCATAATTATCCTTTTGCAGTGGTTTGCGTGCCACTTTATACCAAGCATTTAGTGCATCAATTTTGGGGTCTTTCCAACATTTTCTGAGTGATTTTAGCTTTCCGTCTCATGCTAATTTAGTGTGGAACAATAGGAAATTATTATCCATTTTAGGCACACTGTAGTGATTTTAGCATCTACAATTGTTTTTTCGATGTTTGCTTATTTCCCCTCTTATCTTTATTTTATTTTAGAACAACTGTTTCATTTATTTTAGAAACTTTAGAATATATGAGGAGAAGTACAAAGTGATGTGGCATTAGCTATGCATGCAGTAAAATTATCTTATTTTCCTTAAAAGTACAATTGCAGTTGAGAATTGATGCATACATAGTTTCAAGATTTGTAAGGTATTCAACACTCAGACAATTCTTTGAACATAAATCATTGCCTTGGGATATACCAGTAGCTTGCACGAATCTAGTGTACCTTATGACTTTCATTTTATCTTCTCGATATGATTCATGGCTCTCTCGATGTGATTCTTACCACTCCCTCCTCCCCCCCCCCCCCAAAACAAGAACATTCTCCTATATTATAGTGTACCCTAGAACATTTGTTCTTTGTTTGAAAACGTATTTGCTGGACTACATTATTTCCATCTGGATGAACTTTTGTTCTTTGTTTGAAAATCTCAAATTCTCAAGTGTGCAATCTACAAAATATGAATAAAAAATATAAAAAATAAACTTTATTGGTAAGCTAAGATTGTGAGTGAATAAAAAATCTGACAAATTGGACTGAGGTCTGTTGAACCAATTCCAAAATATTCCTAGAAATTCACCACAGCCATGTCTGCCAAATTTTAAGTAGTTTGGCCATTCTAAACATGTTAGAAAATGTGACAGATTGGAATGAAGTCAAAAAATTGTTGGAAATTCACCTCACTCATGTTGGTCAAATTTCATAAACATCAATGTAATCACTATCATAATAGAATATCAATGTCATAAAAAAGTTTCCATACAACACAGTGTCACTTTCATTCTAAGGTCACTGTTACTGTCATAAATTAGGTAATTGTCCAAGTTTAATGTCCCATCCAAGATTTGGAGTAGCCATAAACCAATATATCCATGTGACTTAATATATGAAGGACACAACACTATCATGAAGTCATTTGGATAAAATATTGTCTCACTGTGATGCTATCTCTAGGTCAAATAGATGATGGGTTCAACCAACTTCTCCATGCTGAGATTATAATTGCATGATACTTTTCTTCAGAAACTTCTCTTATTGATCTTCTTCTTAAGTAAGATGTGTTGTTTTGTCCATCCATTATTTTCCATGTAAGTCATTGGTTCAAGTCCGATAAAGGGCTCATGTTTCCCACAAAGGAAGAACTATCAGTGCCTTGAAAAGACAAGAAAAAATACCATTACCATCTCATAATGATTTCCATTCTCTATAACTGGAAATTAGGGGAAGAATACCACAAGGATACCTATATCATCTTAGACTGCATTCAACCATACTCTGAGGCTTTGTCATGGGAAACTAAGAACAAATATGTGATTGTTTGTTCTATGTATTTTCTCTAAGTAAAAATTAACATTGTTAAGATAATACCAGGGGGTTTTGAAGATGTTTTTGAATCAAAGGTTTTTGATGTAGATTGACATAAATATATCTAACTTGAGCAAAACCTAGAGTATGCTTCCACTAGAGGCTAATGTATTTCGTATGTTTACCATATTCCTTGTATCACCATTGATTTGTGAATACAATATTGTCATGGTTAGACTTGATATAATAGTACATTGATGCAAATATTGTTGGGTTATATTCATCATTTTCCTTACAAATTAAGGCTTAAAAACTTGCACATTCTTGTCCTAACATAAATTGAACCTTAGACATGCATATATTGTGATAGATTAGTGCAATTTAATTGTGCCCAATTAAAGTATTGGACTTTCTACTGAAATCAGAAGCCAATGTAATGTCATTGAGTTTAGTAAATACCATATATAACAACATTGAAGATTAAGTTTCAGTTATGTTCGACCATTTCCTGCTTCAGTGGCATATAACTTTATTTGGACATTTTAATTTCTTTTATTCTCATACCACTGAGAATTTAGGCTAATTTGTTTAACTTTATTTGGAAAATGTAAAAATTAAACTAAATATCTATGCATGAGAATATCTGTATTGCTTTTGTGACATGATGCTCTACATCAGTTTAGTCCTTGCAGAATTCTTTTTTACTATGTACCATAAACTTATTCCTTTTAAATTTTTAACCTTTATCCTTTGTCTAGGGTCTTGGCATCATAGAGATGTGTTATTTTAATGAATTTGTTTTGTTGGAAACAATTATCTTCATTGTTTCCTGATCTCATCAATCTTCTTTGGAAATCTGTAGATAGGAGAAATAGAAGAATTTGCTAAGGTAATTGAATTTTTGCAAAGACAATTGCATACGTAAAATCTAATAAGTACTTGGAAATTATGGAAGAAGTAATAAATGTTGACGGTTACAAATTGAAATTACAATGCATTGTATCTGATAACAATGATTGTGTATTAAAAAGCAATGGCTTGTTTAGTTTAGATGCATTTTCATATATTGTAGGAGATTTCTTGTTTAATTCATTTGAAGTGCTTCTACATTTTTGTTATACTTCAAATCAATTGCGAAATGGATTAATAGAACATTTTCTATTTTTCTTAAACAACAACGATGTTGAAGCAGTAGAGTCATGTCAATATGAACTAGCATCTGATTTTTTGTACGAGTTACATGGATTTACTGATATTGATACATATCTTCGTAAAATGCGTTGTTCTGCATCTACAAATATAAAGGAATCCGAACGAGGGCTATGGGGGGATACATTTTGCATGAGTTGGTTAGCTAAATGGCTAAGTATATCAATTGGAATTTGTTCATTAACAAGAAAGACAAGATATTTGATTTTTAATCAACATGAAAATAAAATTCCATATTGTGTTCTCTTCCATGACGAAAATATTTTTAGTGTTCATTATGAACCATTGCTTTACCAAAAGTTCCCAATATGCATTTCTGAACAATCTAGTATCTATCTGTCATCTATTTGCAAAGATATTCAAAACCATTGGATGCATACTACACATAATATGATTTTAGATGAATTAATGATGGAAAAACAAACAACATCTAATTGTGGCGACAACCTCTTTAATGCAATTTTCTATTTAGTAGCAACAAAATTCGATGCACAATGTTTATGACTTTGTATTGTCCAATCTTTTTGCAATGCACTTATGCATAACAATCAACAAGCATTGCATTGTTTATAACATTATCTAATAGTTGATGTGATACAATATGCAATGAATATGAACTGGCAACAATATCTCATAAATATGGAAATTCCATATGAAAAGGGGCAAATAGAGGGTGGACCATTTTGTTTGCAATGGATATCTATCATATTCAAAGTGAACATCTAGTTGTGGTCCTTTGTAATTAGTAACTTTGTCAATTAATTTTTTTTTCATTCAAGATGCAATTGTGTTGTTAATATCATGTCATTCAAAACAGATACATTACACATCCATTATGAGCCAATGATACAAAAACAATATGATCATGATAACATTTTACAATATGTTGTAGTAACAAAATCTACAAATGCTAATGAAAAATTTGACATGCATTCTCAAGTACATTTCAACAATGATGTTGAATTTCAGATATCATCTCATTTACAACAAGTGTGTCCAACTAAGTGTTGTAAGCTCAATTATCACAAAATGAAGCAATTCATACATACAAGAGGCAGATCTAGTGATATGAAGCAATTCATATATACAAGAGGCAAATGCAATGACATATGTAATAATGATAACATATTGCCTCATAAGCGTCTACTAGAAACAAAACAATCTATTTCTGAGATAGGATCAGATTCACAAGATATCAATCCAACTAAGTGTCCTAGACTTATTTATCACAAAATAAAACAATTCATACGTACAAGAGGAAAATGCAATGACATATGCAACAATCAAAACATATTGCCTCGTAAGCGTCTACTAGAAACAAAGCAATCTATTTATGAGATAGTATCTGATTCACAAGATAGTGGTACAACTAAGTGTCGTAGGCTTACTTATCACAAAATAAAACAATACATGCGTACAAGAAGTAGATTCAACGAAATATACAGTAATGTTTCTGAAGCCAACATACATGACGGAACTATGAAAATTGCATATAAAAAAACATCTTCGAATGAGAAGACACAAATGACACTTCTTGGATTAAAACTAAGACTTCGCAATGTCGGAAATGATAAAAAAATATTATAAGCAAACAAATTCTTCCAAGCAAAAAAGATGCAAAATACATCTGTATGAAACAAGTCCAAGACACTTAGAAATATATGTGCAGTTTTCACAAAATTGCATTTTGCAAAAAAATGTGACATTCTTCACTACAGATCTGCAAGAAAAGCATATGAATTTGACATTGAACAATATGACCTTTAAAAGTGAAAACATATGTGTTGATTTCAAAAGAGAACTTCAAAATGGAAAGCTTCCATAATTTGCAACACCTGAACAAATAAGACGTAACACTCCATTACCAACTGTAAAAGTGATTTCAGATTTAGAAGAAAGACTTATGTCACTAAGAATTGCATTTGCACAAATTAGACAATGGGGATATAATCGACCACAAATTGGCTTAACATGATCTGTTATCACTGTACCAGTTCATATGGACATTGTGAAAAAAGCATTGCCACAATATCTAAGTGATATGATGACAATTGTAGTTGCATTGAAAAGACAATTGCAATACAAAAATGCATATCAAACAAGTAAAGTGTGTCTAATTATTGTCATGAAAGCAGTGAATGAACTATGTTCTAGAAGTCTATATAAGGCTGAGAACATTTGTGTAAATGAGAATTGGACCCATATTTACAATAAAATAATGAAAACTTCATAAAAAATGAAAATAATGATAGTGGAAGTGATACAAAGGGTGATGCAAAGAATGAACAACCTATTGAAACATTGATACATGGATTAATAGAGTCACAAAGCATATATGATTTGCAAGACAAGATTATTGAACTTGCACTTGCTGAAGAAATGAACTTTCCAACATTATTCTATGGTGATTCACGTGATTATGACATCATAAATAGATTTAGCTACCAAAAAATAGTACAATGGGAATTGTTACAAGCAAGTGGTGACATCTAAGTTCTCATATCAAACAACAAATTTGTTTTTCAAGACAATGCGAATAATTATTGATAAAGTAATCTCTTGCATATGGGTACGAATAAGAAAAGGGAAACTAAGAGGAAGAAAAATATTAGCAAAAGATATCAAGTATCGAGCAAATTTGGAAAATTTATTGAAATATGATATTGGATACATAGATTTCATAAACATCTGCATCTCTCCAAATCATTTGGAACAAATTAAAAAACACATATTTGCAATGATACAGCAATTGGGACCTCCAACTTTCTTTGTGACATTTACAAGTGCAGAACATCGATGGAAACCATTAGTAGATACATTGGTCATATTGTTTAAAAATAAAGCAAGTAAAAATGATACTGATACATTAGAAGATGATGACATTGATTATCTTATAAGAAAATATCCAGTCACATGTAGTCAGTACTATAGACAAAATTAATGTTGTAAAACAAATGATATGTCATGATAGTACATTATTTGGAAAAATATCTGACTTCTATTTCATAACAAAGTTTCAAAATAGAGGTATTGAATATGAAAATGGATTGTTATGGTTAGAAAATTCTCCAATATATGGAAAGCAAAGCAATCCAAATATTGAAAACTTTCTCAATAATAACATAACTTGTGATGCAGACCACTTGGAGCCAGATATTGCTAAATTCCATAAACATCACCATACAAGAAGTTGTAAAAAGCGAAAAAATTCAAATTGTAGATACAACTTCTCCATGCCACCAATGAAATCAACAATGATCATTGAACTGATTAGTGTAGACAATAAAAAACTTACATACAATTCATTATCACTTTTGGAATTCTTGGAACAAACAAATTACAATGATTCAATAACCCATGACAACTTCTTGATAGAAATAGGAGTAACAGAAGATGAGTACATACAACTATTACAATGTACGGTAAAACAACCAACAATTTTTTTGAAACGAAAACCTTCTCACATTTGGAACAACAGTTTTGCAAAGGATACGCCTACTATATGGAATGCAAATACAGATGCACAATTTGTGCTAAATGCATATGTTGCAGCATCATATTGTAGTTCATATATGACCAAAATTGACAAGTCCATGACAAATGCATTTAGAAGGATACACAAAGAGAAAGAGAGAAATGAAATTGATGCTATGCAAATGATACGTAAACTTGGAAATACATTACTTAATCTCCAACAAATGCCAGCTCAACAAGCAGTGCATATAGCACTTTCATTGCCATTGAGTTGTAGTTCAAGAGAATGTATATTCATAAATACATCTCCAGTTGATGAATGTACATTTATGCTTAAACCACCTATTCTCTTGAAACAAGAACCTGATGATTCAAAATATGTGATGTGCCATTCCATTATTGACTACTACATCAGATGCCCATGCTCCATTAGAAAAAATTTCCTTACAGAATTTGTATCAAATTACAAGAAAGATGTCACACACATATCAAAAAGGAAACAACCAAATGTTATACTATTTGTCAAATATAAAAAAGACAAGGATGTTGAAAATATTTGTAGAGAGAAATTATCGTTATATGTTCCATTTGAAAAATGTGAAAACACATTGAAACAAGACTTCCCTACATGGTGTTAGTCATCAGTATTTTTCACCTGTTGATGATGAATAGTTTTTAAAGCCAAGTTTTCTAGAAGATGATCTCCAATTTGTCAAATCTGTTATCTAGAAAACACCCCTAAACAATTTTTGTCCTCCTACCTTTTCCAGTCAGCCTATGATGAGAAAAAGCCTAGTTGTCAGGTCCTATCTGGTCTCAGTCATATAATCCTGTCCATGAGCTGTCTTGTGCTAAAATTTATCTGTTTTCATTTACCCTCATCCCCAGGTCATTCATTATCCAAGTGTTGATAAAAAGTGAACCACCCTACCTCTGGTCATATGTCATTTTCAGATCTAATCCTACCTAGAGAAAATACTCAAAATCTATCAAAGATCTCCCCTAAGTTAGGTAGTGGTGCTTTAGGGAATCCCTTCCTTGGCAAAAACATCTTGAGCCAAAATCTTTTGTTCAAATACCAGCGAACCCTAAATTAGCGCTTAATCTGCAAAAAAACAAAGCTTGATACACCCATAGGTCGTGCCACTAAAAGGTCTTGATGTCTCAGTAGTACATGTTTCAAAATCCAAGCTGATATAATGTTGATCTACAGTGTTTCAGTGTCTCTTTCAAAATCAAAGATGTACAAGTATTCCAAAAGACATTATCAAACTAAACATAAGAAGACAACTGATTCTCATGTTGTATTGAGCCTGGGATAAGAATACTAGTCAGAGAGAAAATTCAATAAGCCTCTGCAAACACAGTCAAGAAAGGTTAGTAAGTAATGACTAGCCAGCAAATACTCTACAAACACAAATCATGTGGCTCCTAGTTTAAAAGATTCACAAGGATATTCTGACCACAGGATACATATCTCAGAACATGCCTCTTCTAGCATATTGTCAAATTTTCACTTTATTACTTATTTTGATATACCAAGCAGAGATATGTATTACAAGGAAAGATGACACAGTTTTAGAAAGGGATGAAATTTTCATGACTGTGTTAACCTCCTCCAAACATGAGCAGATGGTTGGGTCACATGTTGAAAACCTCCTCCAGTATAAAGAGCAGATGGTTTGGAAATATTATGTTAACCTCCTTCATTTAAAAGCAGATGGTTAGGAACATGATAAGGGCTTCCTTCATTTAAAAGCAGAGGACCAAGAAAAGAGGTATAGCCTCATTCAAAGAGCATGAGACTAACATTGTTTCAAATGACCTAAAAACTTGCTTACACCACTTCCTCCAAAGGATGAAACAATTGATACAACAGTAGTGTTTCAAGTAGTGTTTAAATGAGTCCACTTTTTAAAAGAAAAGGTTGAAAATCAGTAGGAAGCAATTGAAGGTTTATGAGTTGTAGTTTGGTGTTAAACATAATCCAAGAAGTGATATTATGGTGTTAAATAAGATCTGTTTTTCTTCTATCCATAAAGGTCTTCTTCAAAGGGTAATCTGAGGCTAGAATGTCCACAACTTAGAACAATCTCATCGAACTGACAAGAAGGTAGGCTAGCCTTGTTTCTTAAAAATACCTTTGCAAATGAATATGCAGAGACAGTATGGATGAGGAAGGTTGTGACACAATGATGCAAGTTCAAGACACCATTCAAAGAAATAAAACCTACCACAGTCATAAACAAGACTTTTTTATGTACATAAGAAACAAACTCTGTTGCTTGTATATGATTGCATTAAGGGTTTTTAAAGGCCATCTCCTTGATGAACAGATGTAGGTCAAAGCTTGGTTAGTGCAAATAAGGGTTTATCCACAGTCAAAAGAAAATTGTCAATATAAGGTGCCTAACAGTGTTTGACAAACTTCAACAATGGGCATTATCAATCATCCCCTTCTAAGAGATAGGAAAAGGATGCATCAGCAGTCTTGGATATGGTTCTTGAGAAATGTTCCTTTTGAAGGACAGAATGGACAAACAGTGACAGGGTTACTTCCTTAATGAAGAGGCAGTGAAAAAGGTCTTGTTTTTTAAGGAGGCCTCTTTACTTCAAAAAGTCATGAATATGAGGGTCATCAAAAATAAGTTGGCCACATCATTGTTTTTATGAGACTTGTTCGAATAGAGGGCTTTATGGTATTTTAAAAAGTGACATATACTAAGGGCAGTGATTTATGTTCTTACATGACATAAACCTTTTCAAAAAACATCTAAACCCTCCAAAGCTGACTGCCAAAGCATTAAAGTGTTTTTCAAATAAAAAGGAGGGAGGAGACCATTTAAAAGGCTCCATGAGAAATTCCAAACCATGAAACAAGTGTTCCTTAGCCTGCTCACTGGAGAAAAAAGAAATTTCGGGCATTTCTTCAAGTTTTTTGGGCTCAGAACGCTGCGCGGCGTGCCTGTGAGTGCCCGAGCAAAGGGTTTGAACTATAGCGCGGCGCACCTGTGTCTTCAGTCACCGGATGCCCGAAAATGACCCGACTACCTTCCTCTGTGCGGTGCTCTCTGTTGCAAACGGCCCGCTCACCCAAAAGGTTTCCAAAAACACTTTTAAAAGCTGCTCCAATGATCAACAAAGTCCACGAAACTATCTTCAAGGTATTTTTCCGCTCCTTGATAAATTTTGGGGTTAAAAAGGGGTGTTTTTGCTGTGTTTTCCCAAAGAAGAAACGGTGATTTTGAAAGCACTTACTCATCTAAAAAACATAGAGATACACAGTGATTAAAGGAGATAGGTCATTTTTCAAATTGAAAAGGGGTCTCTTCTATCATGGATAGTAAAATAAAAAAGTGAAAGGAGGGAGGTTTGATGCCAAATTTGAAAGCTCTTTGTTGTGCTATAAAAATAGCTAAGACTGCCCACAGTTACTAGAAAGAAATACAGAGTTGTAGAGGTCTCAAATCAGTCTAAAAGATCATCTAGACAGTGGTAAAGAGATAAGAGCTTTTGTCAAAATTGAAGGAGGTTTTCTTGTGTTGTGAAGAGGTCTAAAATCTGCTTGAAGAGGTGTCCTAACAGTGTTAACAAATAACAAACCTTGTCTACTAAATCAAAGTAGTTTTTATTGCTGTGGGTGTCAAAGATTAATACAATAATAGAGGAAGGTGTTTTTATCAGTTTTGAAAGAGCCCTAATTACCTTTCAAAAGCAGTGAATAGCAAAAGAGCAGTGCTTAGAGGGAAAGGTGTTTTTGTCAAAACAAAAGAGATCATTTTTCAACAAATAACCCCAAACATATCTTATTCAATATCTTTGCTCAAACACAGTGATCAAAGTGTTTTTGGTTCTCATTTGACAAACACTTTTTTAATAACATCAAAGAAGCACAATGACTTACAAGGAGGAAAAGGTATGGTGTTGGGAAACTATTTCAAAGACCTTTTGAATCAGCCTTGTCTTGGTCAGCCAACAAAGAGTATCCAAAGAAAAATGCCTCCCAAGCAAGATAGAAGAAGTGGCCCTCACAAAAGGTATGAACCTTTTTCAACTGAGGAAGTAAATGCCCATCCTTCAATTCTTTTTAACTTTCATGAAGTTGGATGTTTGGAGTTTTGTCAAAGGGTTCAGGAGGTAAAAATTTATCTTCCCTTGACACACCTATTTGCTTTAAGACTGCAAGGGAAACATGCTCATCTGGCAGGCTTAGATTTCAAGCTTTCTCCTAGATCCATTTCCAGAGCTACCAAAATTCCATATGTCGGAGAAAAATGGTTTAAGTAGAGCTACCTAGACTCAGAGAAATACAAACCCTTTTTGAAACCAGAGCATCGCGATGCATTCCCATCCATCTTTCCTTTTTCATATTTTTTGACCAGCTATGCTCCCCTCATGAAGATAATCATGAAATATTTCACATGTGAGGGAAGGTTTTCTCGAGTTTATGCCTACCATGTCTGGCTACTCATGAACTTCACAAGAACCCAATTGCTAAACCTCCCCTTTTTCCTCCATAAAAGTATTGAAAATATGGCTTCCACTATTCAAAAGAGACCTTCTTCTCAACAGCCAGCTTGTCTTTTCCATCATTCCCTTATCAATATTGTCATTCTCCATCAACTTGAGAAGAAGGGAATTTCTTGGGACACTTTCATTTCACATCCCGATTTCGCCACTACTTCTTCATCCCATGCATCTCCTTCACCTTCCACTCATCCTCTTTCTCCTTCTTCTAGTAAACCCACTCCTAAGAAGCCAAAATCTCCCATGATTGATCAAGAAGAAGAGCATAGTGAGGAAGAACAGCATAGTGAGGAAGAGCAGCACAATGATGAAGAAGATCATAGTGAGGAAGAACAGCATAGTGAGGAAGAGTAGCACAATGATGAAGAGGAGCATAGTGAGGAAGAGCAGCACAATGATGAAGAGGAGCACAGTGAGGAAAGGCAGCACAGTGATGAAGAAGAGCAAAACAATGAAGAGGGAAAGGATGAAGAAATGAAACAGTTTGATGAAAAACACAACAGCCACAAAGAGGAGGATATTGGTAGCCCTCACAGCAGTAAACATGATGAGGATGAAGCACAAAACATTGAGGATACAAAGCCTAAAAGTCCCGAAGAAAGCAGGGACAAAAGTGGAAAGGGCAGCCTTCAAGGAGACATGCAAGGTGACAGTAAAAGCATTCATGAAGAAGGTCAAAATAGTGGCAAAGCTAATGAGGGGAGTAGCAAGGGAAAAGACCAAATTGAGCATGTGCTAGCTGCCTCTCCTAGGCAAGGGGCCATTCTTTCTTCTCCAAAGGTGACAAAGCCCCGAACATCAAGAAAGATAGTGCCTCAAACTGTAACTCCAAATGTTACTAGAGCCCTCCGAAGCAAAGGGAAGTTGCCCAAGCAATCCATTGTTGAATTACCAAAGAGGAGGAAGACCAAGAAGGCCACCCAAAGCAAGGGAAAAAAGAAGGAAGAAAGTAGCCATGAGAAAGAGAGGGACTTTGACATAATTTAGATAAACAGTGATGATAGCGACAATGAGGCCAGAATCCTAGAGTCTCTCTTGATAAATAGAGAAGGACGAATTCATGATCTAAGAGCGGATCTAGAGAGGTCTAAAAACCTTATTCACTTTCTGCAAACACAAAACAAGCAGATGAGGGTCCACATGGCGGTATATGAGACACGGGCTATCAAGTATCAAAAAGAGGCCTCCAAAGCGCAAATTAAGTTGAAATAACTCATGGGCGAGTTCAATGACAGTGAAGAAGAAGATCAGCCAAGGAGGAAGAGGCCAAGGACCATGGGACTCAGAAGAGCCTTAGAGAAACAAAAAGAGGAAGAGGCTTCCATTTTCCAATATTTTCCTCTTACTACTTTATTCACCCAAGAGATAGAAAACAATAGAGAAGCATGGCTTGAAAGGGTGAATTAACACTTGGAGAAGAAGTTGGAAAAGGCCAATAGAGATTTGGACCTTCAAAGAAAAATGACTGGGCACTATAAGAAGCTTAATCAGTTCACCCGATGGAAATTGAAGGCCACATAAGAAAGGCTTAAGGAGGCTCAAAAGAGGCGCCCGACACCAAAAATGAAGAAAGACATATCAAGGCTTCAAATTTTGGCCTCCGCTTCTCAGAATTCTTCTGAAAACCGATGAGGGTCATGCTCACCAAAATTGGGCAAAATTCGACAACTTTTGGTTTTTTGACATTTTTGGGCTTTTTGCTAAACATCATGGGCATCGCCATTTTTGTTTGAAGCATCATAAAAGAATGAAAATTGTATCATTAGATGCCATATTTTTAGGGGCATCTACTCAGTGATTTTCAGATCAATTGAAGATGATTTGGTCCCCCAAAGTGGCGAAAAACAATCACTTTTTCAACACTCTGCCCCGTATATCAGCAAAGTCTATTTTCTGGTTTTTTCCACACAGGTCAGTTTTTCACAGGCTTCTAGTGATCAGTTTGGAGAAAAAAAAAACCTTTTCAAAAACTAGATATCCAGAGCTTTTCAACTAGCCATCACGAGCCTCGTTTCGACATCGGGAAGGCCTCCAAAAGTTTCCCACAAGACAGGGGATTTTCTGATGATATATTTCTTAAGTATTTTTGTGAAAAATGCACTTTTTTGAAGTGGCTTTTCCTAATGTGCGTTTAGCCTTTGTTGGCTATGGTTAGTTAGGAAAAGTCAATATAATTTCCTTTTTTAGCATTTTTATGATATTTTTATAGATATTTTGTGTCTTGGGCATTGCAAAGCCTCAAGGACAAAATCAAATATTTTTGATGGGCCAATGAGCTTGCTAGTTGCACTAGGAGGTTTTCCCTCATCTTGGCCTATATATTCCAATAGACTTCATTGTAAATAAGGCTGAACTTGATGATATAGAGCAATATATGGTTATACAATCTTGGAAGAAATACTTGTCTCATGCATTGGATAGTTTCTTGAATGTTTTGGATGATGAAAGAGGACTGCTGTTGGATTCCTTGACTTGGTAAAATGGTATAGTGTTCCTCTATGTTATGCTTCTTAGTTTTCATAAATATTTCATGCTCTTTATTGCTATAAGACAGTAGAGAATATATTTGAGACATGCCCTTGGAGGCACCTCAGATTTCCTGTTTCATTATAGCTTCTATGTTTTCTTTCTTCTTAGTCATATCAAAGAATCATTGATTTCTCTTTGATCACTGAAGAAATTGTTTACTTGTTTCATTTATGGTTTTATGCATGCTAAGTATGATTCACGGTATTCCCTGCTTACTCATGGCTAGTCATAGCTCCACCTCTGAAATATTTCTTTCAATGTTTGATTGTCCTAGTTGAACCAAAGAGGTCTTGTATCGATCTTGCCCTTTGCCTAAAACTCTGCAATCTTAGTTCAAAGTGCCCGGTAGCTCGAAATACTATGTCTAGGTGTTTCCTCATAGTGGTTTGAGTTATTCTTTTGTCTTAATTGTCTTTCCCCAAAGTCTGATAGCAATTTCCTAAAGTTAGAGAGTCATATATCTCTATGTATTGCTTGAATGTTTATTTCTATGCATTTATCAGTTTGTAGTTACATTCATCATGATTAATAGTTAGCACTACCATGTTTATGTCAGTTATTGAAATATTTATGTTTGAAATCCTTTGTTCTTCACAAACTTAGTGTCTATCTCACTTCATTTTACCTTAAGATCCATTTTACCTTGATCAAATCGGCCCTTCAACATACCTTGTATCACTATCTGAAGCTTTCTCAACCTTTTCGACCCCATAGCCCAGTTGATCTGAAAATATTTTTATCTATATTAGTCTTTGATCAGTTCCTCCCTCAAAAACCTAAAAGAAAAACCAAAAACCTAATTCACAACTAGCCTAAAATCAGAAACATAAGAAGCAAACACATAGATATCCCTTACACAAATAGAGAGAGCCCTCTCTGAGTCCAGGAAGGATAGGTCCTTGGCTCCAAATATTGGTTTGATGTTACCCTGTCACTTGGCTTACTAATCAGCCAAATCACGGGACCCTAACACATGGAAATCTGCATATAAATTACATGAAAAAACGATTCACACCAATGAAGCTAAAATTTACATATAACATCAATCCAACATGGAGTGATTTAGAGATTGCAACAAATAAACTAAATATTTTTGTGAATACCAATCAGATAAATATGTGAAACAAAGAAAATAGTTTCCATTGTGAGGAATATGATTTGCAATTAGACTTGCAATTTCCAAAACAATTTGAGACAAAAAAAATAATCAATCTTGGATTTCAAATAACTTATCATTCATTTTTAATGGAAAATAATGAGTATTACAAACTCAGAAGAATGTTGAACATAGAGCAACAAGAAATTGTAAAATATGTTGGAATAAAAAATATAAAAAAAACGTCAATGAACGAACTTACCTATTTATTACAGGTGGAGCAGGGGTAGGAAAAACATTGACAGCGAAAGAAATTTTCCAAATGCTTATACAAATATATGATTCATAGAACACAACTGATCCTATGAAACCAAAGGGTCTAATATTATCATATACAGGAAATGTTGCATATAGTGCAGGTGGAACAACAATACATTTTGCATTTCTAATGCCTTTTAACAAGTCTCAATTCTTGCCACTTAGCAAAGAAGTATTAGACAACTTATCAAAGCTATATCAAGAATTGCAACTAGCTTTCATAGATGAACTATCTATGATTGGTAGTTGGTTCTTATATTATATTGAAAATAGACTCAGAAACATAAAACATGTCCAAACCAAATACTTCGGAAACATTGCAATGATATTTTGTGGTGATTTATACCAAGCGCAACCTATTCAAGACTCGCTAATTTTTGAACAACCAAGAATCAACAATCAAACAATAACACATGATTTCTAGAAGGATAATGTCAAGTGGTTCCAATTGCATATGACTATGCGACAAACAGATGAGAGATTTATATCAATTTTAAATAGAATGCGAAAAAATAGTCAAACATGTGATGATATAACATATATTAATACAACTTGCATGCACCTTGTACCAACTGATCCAACGTTTCCCTATTTATTTTACAAAAACAAAGAAGTTGCAATGCATAACAAGAAAATGTTAACGCTCATGCCTGGTAATGAAATTTTAATCATTGAAATCGACGAAGATGAATAAAACAATGGAAATGTTCCTGGCATCAACATACATCTAATTTTCCTTCACAACTTGTGATAAAGTTGAACATGCTAATTGAAATGTATGCTTGCAATTATGATGCACAAGATGGACTAGTAAACGATGCAGATGGAATAGTCAAATCATATACTCATACAGAAAAAGTTGATGTTCTATGGATTAAGTTTCATGACCCTAATATTGGTCATCGACAATCTAGAAAACTAGCTTATTTGTATACTTCAGACATAGCACATGATTGGACACCAATATTACGAATATCAAAAGCAATGCCTATGTCACCAAAGATGGCTCATCTGAAGATACGAAAACAATTCCCAATTCAACTTGCATGTGCACACACAATACATAGGTCTCATGGTTTAACCTTGGATAGACTTGCATTTGACCCTACTGGAATACAAGTGCATGGCCTAGTGTACACAACTCTATCACGTGTAAGAAGCATAGAGTCGTTGTATTTGCTAAATACTCCGACAAACAATAATTTCAAGGTTAAGAAAAAAGTAAATTGTGAAATGCAACGCTTGCAAAGCATTGCAAAATGGAAATTGGAATATGACTATTCATCAATATAATCATTGTGATCCATCTCCATTCTTTCACTAAACACTCATAATCTTCATGCACACCTTAGTGACATATGCAATGATTATGACACAATGCAACCTGACATCTTATGCTTACAAGAAACATATATGTCCCTGTCTATGAAAAACGAGTACTTCGCAAATTTCAATTGCATCCCAAGTTGCATTAAGCATGGACTAATTATACTGATAAAAAATATATATATAACTATGCTTGAACACATCCATTTTGAAGAGCATCTTGTAGAAGCATTGTTGGCAAAAATAATAGTTCATGGATCACAATTTGCAATACTCAATATATATGCATCACCACATGCAAATTTGAACAATATTTTGAATGTCATTGCAAAAGATTTATGTCATCTAGATTTAAAGGATATCATAAGTATATTGGGGGGACTTCAATATTGATATGTTATAATGCGATCAGAAAACAAAAGTGTTGGAAAGCTATATGAACAATTACAATCTCCATTTTCTTATCAACAAAACTAATAGCCTGCATAAATCATTCATTGACCATGTGTGGTCAAATTTAACTAATATACAATAAATAATTTTCATATTAGATACATATTGTTCTAATCATGATGCAATATCTCGTGTCCTTCAGCTATGATATACATATGAAACATGTTACAAAATTGCAAATTTTGATACCTTTTGAAATATTAACAAATTTTTTTTGCAAATAAAAAGACCATAAGACCATATTCCTATCTGTAATAAATCAAATAATAAGACCATATATACTCTGCATCCTATTACATTAAACATATGACTTCATATATTCTTGGATGCAGATTCTACCAATAAAACCCTTTTCAATTGAACAAAAACGGATGAGAAAAAAGATCAACAACACGGAACATGAAAGAAGAAAGTATATACTTCTTGCTTTTTCTTTTATATGGTTTTTATATTCTTGTTCACTTTTTCCTTTTATATGGTTTTTTAAATTGAACCAAATGTATGCTACTATTCTATAAAAATAGGGTAGCTGATGAAAAATCAAAAGAACAAACAAGTCAAAAAAGTCAAGAACAAGGAAAATTGATTGACCACACCAAAGATAAAATTGAACACGAAGCTACCAAGGAGTATGCTCATAATCATCTCCATTATTTTTTTATTTCAATTTTTCTTGTCACAAATTACTTACATTCATGCAATTAAAATATTTTGTATAGATATTTAGAATAGTAATTACGTAATTGCAACATGATAACTACTCAAGATATAGAAAACATAATTCAAGTAGAGGATGCAAGACAATCACAGGGTTTAAATAGGTATGTTAATGACAACTATACAAATATGCTCATATTCTGAATTTACAATGTTAATGCTCATTATATATTCACTGTCTTTTTACAATTGACTAATATACATATGAATAACTAAAATGTATATAAATTAGAAAATGTTGGACAAGTAAAAAAGGAACTAGTAGCGAGTCCCTTCAGGCAACCGAACAACAATATATGTATAGGTTAGTTATCATAAACTTTTCATTTATTGCTTATGCAAAATACATATGATAATATTACAATATATGTATAGGTTAGTTATCATAAACTCTTCATTTATTGCTTATGAAAAATACATATGATAATATTACAATATATGTATAGGTTAGTTATCATAACCTCTTCATTTATTTCTTATGTAAAATACATATGATAATATTCGAATCGTATTGAAATATGCAATTACTATTTTTAGTACAAGTCAAATAGAATCAACAAGAGGAGAATCAAGCATTTTACAAAATGATGCAGTAATGCATATGCAATATTATACTGTAATTTATTTATAGTTCTACAATTTATAAAAAAACATAGCATTATAGAAATGTTTATAGAAGTATCTAAATAAGAAATTTATACAGGCAACAAAACTATCCCTAGTTAAAGTATCAATTGAAGACTTGAACAATCATATAATTTGACAATTATTTGTCGAAAAAATAACGGTCGTATATAGCACATTTCTTGACAAAGCAAACAAAGCACGTCGAATATTACGTGTTAATTTGACAGACGATAAAGGAATGATAACTATAACATTAAGTATACATGGACACTTAATTGAGTGACATGAACATAAAATTATACAAGGCAGGAGTATATCAATTACAAATTTCAAAATACTGCCTAAAATCGTTTATGATCGTGGTGACTGTGATAAAATAATTTCGCTCAATGAATCAAGCATCATAGACACTATGCCTGAAGTTTGCAAAGAATATTGTTTCATTCCAGATACAACCATTAATCAGTTTGCAGACAAAACCGAAATGTACCCAACTGGTACAATCGGTGCAACTGTTACACTTGCTAAGAGAGTTGGATTGCACTACATACTGCATATCAAAGATGGAGATTCTGAAAATGACTGTGCAACAGTATGTATTTGCATACCACTTATTCTTAATTTTTAATAAATAATATGCATTGATTCACTATATAAATATTGTAATTTGTCTCTTGCAGTTGCAATTGTTTGATACATATGAACAATACTTTATTTCAATGGAACAACAATTGCAGAAAGGACAATTTCCCATTATCATTTTCAAAAATATAACAAAAAGGACAGATGTAAAAGAAAAACTATTTCGAACAACACATTCAACTTTCATAACTGAACTTAACATAGATGCGGTTAAGAATCTTGGGAAACTAACGACATCTACTCATGCTGTAAGTATAACAATAATGACATTTTTTTCTAATTTTGAATTTCATATGTAATATTGTACATTAACATTTGAATATTTTATAGATAGGTTGAAGGTATGCTAAAGGCATCAAATTCTTACTCAACTCCATTCTAGCATGTTTGTGCTATATGCAATTCTATGATTAGTGCATCCATACTGATCAGAAATGGAACAATTTATTGTTCAAAATGCCATAATAATTTCCCTTTCGTATACAAAAATTGTATAAACGCTACAATAGAATCTATCACAAAAAACATTGTCCATTGCACTATCAGGGAACCTTTAGTACATGATTTACTTCCTCGTTTAAAGCCTGTGTCATATGAATAATATTTGCAAGAAAAGGAAACCATTGTCTACATGCTACGCGATCTCAAAATTCACAGCAGGTTCATATTGAATGAAGATAGCGAACTATTACATGTCGGCTGACAAATGAAAGGTACATTAACATCTTGACTCAACATCTTTTCTTTCGAAAATTTCCTCTTCTCAATTGATAATGTTATGATTTTCTTTTTAACTAATTATTTGTTACATAGATGACAAAAACCAACGACATCGCAACTATTGGAATCTAATGGCTTGTTCAATGCCATTGAATTCCTTCACTCAATGAATCTGTTTCTTTATATTATGGTCTTATTCCAATAGAACTATTTAATTTTCAATTTTTGTACATTTATCAAGAAAATTTACTTAGTACACAATAGTACACAGTACTCTTGTACAATATTTTTTTATTACTGTATTGTTGCATAATTTTTCTCATTATCATTATGTTCAATGAACTAGATTAAGGAAAATTTTCCAATTTTCTTGTCAAAACTCAATTCATGTTTCCTCCTTTTCTTTAATATTTGAAAGTTTCATTTACTTATGAACTAGGTACTTTATCAATGGTATTGCTAAATTAATTACATATGAATTTGATCTCTAACAATGCTTTGAAAACTTGACAGTTTTTGTCATCTGTAAATGGAATTGTTCTATCTTTGTCCTGTTTTTACTCATAATTTTTACAAGTGTTACTCTGAAATTATGAAATTCATTACTCTGATTTTGAGCATTTAATCCTCTTTTTTCAGTATGCAATAAGTCAATATCCTATACACTATGAATACTTCTCTTTTATTTCCAAGGATAGCAAAGTATCCCACTCATGGTGCAATACCAATGGATTTTGATAATAATATTCCCGCCAACATGAACAAATGGGCAGTAAGACATGGGCAACT
Organism: Pinus albicaulis; assembly: GCA_034641835.2. Classification (NCBI taxonomy): domain Eukaryota; kingdom Viridiplantae; phylum Streptophyta; class Pinopsida; order Pinales; family Pinaceae; genus Pinus; species Pinus albicaulis. The sequence continues at coordinate 290,836,042 of CM076580.1, forward strand.
ACTATAGTTATGCATAGAAAAATCCTTATAGCATTAAGAGTAGGTTTCTAGATATGTAATATTCTTTTACTTCATTTGAAAGAGCTATAAGGATACATGGTATGAGTACATTCCTGAACTGGTTGATTCAAAATGGTTTACAAATAGAGTTCAATACAATATGCATTTATTGATGCCTATTCCAATTTTCCAATATTTTAGGAATAGAAAACGAAAAAGACATACTAGAATATGTCCTAGCTTGTCAAGTAAGTAGAAATATTCGTACTCTTCTCTTATTTTCAGAAATTGGTGGAGGAAATTACATCTTTCAGATGTGATAATTATTATTGTTAAATCTTTACATGTTGTTGATTATTCCTCATATTCAAGTCAGGAGGATTTACATGGGCATGTGAGGCCTAATTTTCTATCTTGGCACTTTTATTCGATCATACCTTACTTAAAAATGAAGGCATTTACTTGGGAGTATTAGGAGTTCTATTTTAAAGCCTTGTTCTATTATCCATATTTGTACCAAATTGGATACTTTTGTTATTGATCCATCTCTGTTCTTTCTTCTCTGTTCTCCTTAATATTATTGCATAATCAAGTGGGGTAGATATCAATGCTTCATTCATCCCTTTGCTTCATTATTGACCTAAAGAGTTGTGATAGAAAGCTAACATTAGGGCACATGTACTGGTTGGATGACTCTGCATCTATTGTTGTGATTGCTTCCTATTTCATGTGATGTGAAGTTAAAGAGTCTTGGTTCTCCCATGATATTTGAGAGTGTTGGTGTGTTCCCCATCTATATGTGAATTTTTCATTTTACAATCATTAGCAACAAAGATCTCACAAATACGTTTTTGGTATCAAACTCCATGTCCAAGTGCATAAGAAATTATATTTTCTTTTTCTTTTAATTGTTCACCATCTATATAGGAATTTGTTCATTCTACAAACCTACATCAATAAATATCTATCAAATATTCTTTTGGCATCCATTTCCATGTCCAAGTGTGTAAGAAAATATGTATTTTCATAGACTCTTAATTTTTCTCACTCCATGTTTAAAAGGATTTGAGTGGTAGGATCCAAATAGATTTCATTTCCCCCAGTTACTTTTTGTCATTCATTATCAACAAAAGTATAAGTTTACAAGCTATACTTTAATTTACAAACTGTGCTTGCAGTTTGTGGGGTTTGATTCTACTGGTTTTTTGTCTTGCAATCTGTGGGGAAACAAAGAATATTTAGGTCAAGTTTCATGAGATTTCCAGGGCTGATCAGCAATTCCAAGTTTCTAGTTTGGATCGAAAAAGGGTTTACCACCATAGAGTGGGGACCCAGAAACACAGATAATAGATTAGCAAATTCTTGTGTCCCAAGATGAACTTATGTGCATACATATTTATAGAGTCTCACAAAAAATATACAATTAATGACAATGTACCAAGACTTTTATCTAAAGCAATTCAAACATTTACTTTAATTCATCACATTTCAGAAGACATACCATAAGGAGAGAGCATCTAGAAAACAAAATAACCCTCTTACTCTCTAGTTCCTCTCTAAGCATGTGCCACACATAAATACACTAAATCAAAATTTAATTTTAAAGCTACCTGAGAACTCTCTATTCCCTGGAACTTAATACTTGTGTTTGATTAATAACTAAGTACCTTTGTAGTTAATGTACTCAGTGGTATCATCAGTTCCAAAGTTTGACCTTAAGACAAAATTATATTTTAACTTAGCACACGAATGTTGCTAAACTGTAGAAAAAAATACCCAAATTCTTATGGCAATGTGATAAATCTAATAGAAAAATGTTTCATTTAGTGAATTTGGGGGTGGTCAAAACCCAGAGTCATGGAGGGCTAGGAATCAACTATCCCTCCCTAACAAATATAGCTCTCGGGGAAAAGCTTTTGTAGTGACTAATTACTAAAAAAATGATTGGTGGAAGCAACTAATCCACAAAAAACATCTTGAAGGTGGATAGAAAACTTGTTTTCAACACCACCCTCTCTAGAGAGGGCTCTCGGATTTGGAGAACTCTTTCACAAGTGATTCCTCCAATGAAAGGATAAAGCTCAAGCACCAATCAATTTGAATAGTTGTTTAACCCTATAAAAACAAACTCGATCAATAAAGAGTTGTGATAGAAAGCTAACATTAGGGAACATGTACTAGTTGGATGACTCTGCAGCTATTGTTGTGATTGCTTCCTATTTCATGTGATGTGAAGTTGAAGACTCTTGATCAATATTTCATCAATTTCCTTGCATTTAAGAAGCATGGAGATATTCTAGCATAGCTAGTTTTGCATCAATTTTGGGGTCTTTCCAGCATTTTCTGAGTGATTTTAGCTTGTTGTCTCACACTAATTTAGTGTGGAACAACAGGAAATTATCATCCATTTTAGGCACACTTAGTACTGCAAAATTATCATCCATTTTGAATTTTTATGCCAAATTTTTCTTGATTTTTGTGCATACAAATATCATCTAGGGTTTCAAATCTAACTTTATTAGTGTCTCGAAGGATAAAATCAACAAAATAAACTTACTATCCGTCACTATTTTTTACACAGAAATAGGTTTTCATAATTATCCTTTTGCAGTGGTTTGGGTGCCAATTTATATCAAGTATTTAGTGCATCAATTTTGGGGTCTTTCCAGTAGTTTCTGAGTGATTTCAACTTGTTGTCTCACACTAATTTAGTGTAGAACAACAAAAAATTATCATCCATTTTAGGATATATGCAAATATTATGGATCTATATTGCACATGTGGCCAATCAAAGCATATTTTCGACATCTAATTAAACTTGGCACTCATACAAACCCTATCATTTCCATTTGCTAAAGAAATTGCAGATTTGTGTGATCTTGCTGAAGTGACATGCTGACTACATTTTTACACCATTTAGCACCAAAAAAAAATTTCAACACAATGCACCACTCATGTGACAAATGCTCTAATTTTGTATTCTTTCACCCAAATCGCCCATGTTTCACGTTATTCTCTGAATTTGTTGAAATGAATGATATATGGCTTCCCTGGTGAGAGCTGGTAGTGGATTTGAGATGCAGAAGATGATAGTTATGTAGTGGATCGGTAATGGAAGGAATTTGGTCTCTCTTCAAATGATTTTTTTTATCTTTGAACCTATTGTTGCAACTTCAGGTATGTCTAGCATATTGACCACTGGACGCAGTTCGTAGAACAAAACTGAGTCTGACGTTGATAAAACGAGAGGAACTTCAAGACTGCAGGATCTTCGCTTGTAAGCAACACGTACCAGTAAGTAGTTATATCCATTGATGTCACAAGTACTGCTTTTATTGATATTTCATATGAAACTGGTGAGGGTATAGTGATCTTGGGGGTGCGAGTATTGGTTGTTTAAGATATTTTGAAACATGTGTTGCTTTCATTCACAATTTGTTTCAATGGGATACCCATTGGGGTGAGGTGGTGGTCTGTGGGATTTTTGGTGCACTATGGTTTTAGAATGGTGTGGGGAGGTTATTATGATAGGGATATTATCTATAACAGTGGGAATCATTCTTGTTGCCATTTTTAGGACACGCAGTGAGGATAATTATAGGCACTCAAATGCAAAATCGTGGAAATAGGCTCTCGATACATGAGACAACCAAGCTTCCTAATTCACAATATATCTCTATTCCGTCTAGATGGACAATCTTGTGGCATAAGTGGATTGATTCCTTCATTATTTCACATCGATGTAAAGACTTTGGTTTCCAGTTTTGTTTTGGTGGTGGCATTGCGCGGGATGTTGTTGTTGCTATTGTTTTCATGTGTAGTATGGATCGGTGATGGTCATTAATTTCACTGGTCAGTAGAGTTCAGGGTTGGGTGTAGAAGGGTATTTGTCTACTGGTTCTTCTGTCAACTTTCTTTTTCTTCGCCACTCTAGTTTTTCTGGTGAGTGAATTTTTTTCCGATAGCAGGGAACTGCTTCCAATACAATCATCTCTGACATGATATGCTAGTGATGTCTCGATCAATATAAATGGTTATTACATTTGGATGAGACATGAGTGCTAGGTCTCAAATTATCGAGGAATTTATATGTCACCACATAGTATCCAGGCTTTTTATATCATGGGGTGGCAGCATCTCTTTATGGCATAAGAATAATTATTTGACAATCATCTGCACAATCCATTTTAGGACATTGGAGGGATCAGGTGACGTTAAAAAAGAAATGATATTTTATGTATGGAGTTTCTGATCTATGGAGATAGCTTCCTTGCTAACTGACATTCCTTATTGGGAAGACCCTTATCGCTACGGAACAATCTCTTGAATTTAAATACCTGCTGCTACAACTAGAAACAACCACGAGGGGGACATGCATGGTTGGTTCTAATATGTTCATGTGTGACCTATTGTGGGACTTTCCGTGAGTTGGAAAATTAAGTGTGGTGGTTGTGAAATTTACTGTTGAGATTTTTGTTATTAAAGTTGCTCGATTTAGGGATCTCTGTAGCATGGCAGAGGTATGTGACATCTTATCATCTGGCACCTCGGGCCATGAAGCACTTATTGTTGCTACGTTGGTAGCGGAAAGGGCCCGTATGGATGACCCACATACTAAGATGCACTTGCACTATGATCGATATCCTAGAAGCAACTAAATTATTCTTGAAAACCCATGCTCACTTGTTTAAGCTAACATTTCCAGTGAGTGAACAAAGGTTGTTAGGCCCATAGGCCCTTTTACTTCACCAAGGTTATTACCACACACGTCTCAGGAAGATGGTCCTCCCTTTTCCTTCAGTAAGTGTTATAGCAACATTTATCACCAGCTCATACTTGATGATTTATGCTTTGGCCTTGGGCACCCCTTCCCTTCATACTTGGAGTACATTTTCTCAAAAAATAGTATCTTAAAACCCATACGCGACTATGACCAAACTTTTCCTCATATACACGCAAGTCCATCTATAGAGAATGACGTATGCCATTTTAATCATTAAAAATATATATATATATATTCCCTATTTTGAGGCGGGGTTTATGGTTTTTCCAGTAACTTAACCACCCCAGCCCGTGGCCTAACTGTTTCCAACTGTAAAAAACTAATTTAAGGAGTATAAAATCCCCTCAAGGGAATGGCCTAAGGGAGGAAGAGAGAGAGAAATATAGATATTATATGCTGTTGGAGCCCTATCCAAGTATGATATATTCCCGTGCCTCCTTCACTTCCCAGATATATTCAGGAAACCCTTGTTTCCTTGAGATATTCATCACCCTATATGACATCCATTGTGCACTCATCTTGGAAGAAATCTTGAGAGGCTAGGGCTGGGTGGATCTAGAGGACGGTATGCTCGAAGGCCGTGGCATATTTCAGGTGATCTCTTCACGTTTATGTACTATACATGTCATTAATAATAGAAGAATCCATCTTATTCATGATGTTTACATGTCAATTATCTTTTATACATGTGTAATGATCATTAATTGAACATTTAATATTGTTTTTACTATGTTATACATGATTTCCACTGACATCTAGAACCTATATATGTTGTACAACTAGGATTTTGTTTTCGTTCTTTGTTGGTTTTTAGATTTTGGAGCATAAAGTGTTGCAGGGGGTTTTCACCCCGCGGGATCTACTTCAACCGAGGGATATCCAGGTAATTTCTGCAACCTGTAGTTTCTAGTTATTAGCATAAAAGTTGGTTTAGTGAGTCCTTCTTGAGATGGCATGCCCTTGATTTGTGAAAGTTATCAACCCAAGACCTTTAGGGTATCATTTCCTGAAATAGAAATGGCGACTCCAATGGGGACCACATTCTTGTGATTTCCCATTTTGGTTTTTTTTATCTGTCTTGTAGGTTCCTGGCAGGTTTTATCACTTTTTACAGTCTAGCAAGTCCTTTTTCAGCCAGACAGAAGACCTGGTCCCTTGATCAGGCTTGACTTTTTTGTTTTTCCTTATCTTTATTTCCATACGCAGTTTTTTCTTTGCATAGTCGCATATGCCTGCTGTGTTTTTCAAAGGGACCCGCATATATGCGAGTTTCCTTTGTTACAGTCACGTATACATGCTAGTTGCACACTGTAAAAGCGCGTATGGCTGGGAAAATTTGAAATTTTTAATTTTCAGCTCCTGTGGTCTTTTCTGTTTGGGCGGAACCATTCTTGTAGTGTCTTTAAGGTCTCTAGATTGTGTTTGTGGTGATTTTATTTCTGTTTCTCTCTTGTTTTATGAAAACCTAGCCATTTGGTGAATTGCCTTGTTTTGTGTGTTTGCAATTGCGGCTAAAGCACCGAGAGATTTTCCTAAATTTCTTGGCTATTCCGACCTATCAGAACAGAGAGCCTCTGCTTGTTTTCTCTTCTTGGCCCTATGCATTGCTTCACTTATGCTTTTTGCCTCCTTGGCCTATTTTGGCTTTCTTGATTTCTTGAACTTGTCTTCTTGCGAATCTTGAAAAGTCTCTTTTTGATTTTTTGGGCGATTGTTCATTGCAAGATTGTGCTACTGTGTTGAATCAATCGATTGAGTTTCTTGGTTCATTTTTCTCATTTAAGTCCTGCTACAAAAGTAGCACAGTTGGCTTGAGCACTTGGAAGTTTTTTTTAGGTTCATTCGGCTTTATTCATGTTCTTGGGTAGTTTTTGTTTGTTTTCTTGAAATCTTCTTTCTTCCATTATAAGCAAAAAACACAATTTTTTTTATTTTTTCCATATATTTTGCTTTGAGTTTGTTTTTATGGTTTCATTACATCTTTAGGAGATCTTGGTTGATTTCTAGTTTTCGGTTCTTGGCTTGATTGTGAAGGAAAAAAAAAATTCTTTTACTTTTTATCAAGTGAATTTTTGACATTTTTATAGGAGTTCTATTTGGAACTGGCCTTGTATTTTGTCAAAAAGTGATCGAACCATTGTCTAGGAACTTTTTTTTGCTTCTTTAGAATTAGCATCTTAGGATTTTCATATCATTGGTAGTTTGCATTAAGTGCATTTGAGCATTTTAGTCTTTTTCGTAACTTTCTGAATTATGTGAAGTGTGAGTGTCTAAAAATAAAAAACAAAGTTTTTTCTTATTAGCTTCGTAGAACCCAAGTAGAAATCACTTTTCATCGAAAGGAAACCATTGCATTTGCATGTAACTAGGTTTTCATTGATTTCTTCTGCCTCACAAAACACCATAAGTTTCTCTTCCGTGAGCCCTTAACTTAAGTAACATCCAATTTAAAATAAGTGATCTAATTAAAAGAAACTAGAATCTTTTGTATAATTGTCATTAATCATACACCAACTAGCTAGGTTGTAGGGCCTTGGATTAGGTGAGTGGAGAGTTAACTGTCCAAGGCCGCTCAAATTGTTAAACATAGAAAGTTTATTAATGAGTGAAATCCAACACCATTAAGTGGACTAAGAAATCTCTCCTCCAGAGAGTCAAGCGTGAGGGATAGTGCAGGAAGAGAAGAGAGAAACCCCCTCTCCTATTTGTTGAATCTTGACCTAAGACCGTTCCGCCCAACTGCCGATATGGATTGGTGCCCTTAGTTGCCTATCCTAGGGACCGCATAGGTGACTAGGGGGGGAATACCGGTGGTACCTGAGACAAACATTGCATCACTTCCATTAGTACTTCTAGAGGGTGCCCTTGCGAAGCTTGGGGACTTGCACCGGAAAAGGTTGTTGTTAGGAGGTCAGCGTAACTGTTTCTGTTACCTTCGCTAGTAGGCCTGGGGTGTAATTATCCCAGACTATTTTAGGAAGGTCCTATTATTTCGTTGTCTTGTATTTTGGTGTCCAGTCCTCATCACCCGGAGCGGAAATACTTGAGAGTTGCTTGCCTGGTTGTATCTTATAAGGATATTTTTTAGAGTGTGCTCTCTGCTTCTAGATTTCTTAGCTTCATATATATATATATATATATATATATATATATATATATTTAGTCTAATTTTAATCTCTTAAAGTGGTTGACCAATTGCCTCGTCAATCGAGGAGGCTTCGTGGGTTGTCTCCTGCGAGTGCTGAGCCTTCTTCAAGAAGGCGTAGGAGTAATTCAGAGGGTGATTTTCACTCGGTGGTTTCAAACGCAGCGAAGAGAGATCCTCCGTCAGGGCTTGAAGTTTATGTGGGTGGTTCTAGTGTCAGTGTTAGTATAGAGAGGAGTGCTTCACTCATTTCTAGAGTTTTATTTCCAGCAGAAGAAGTAGAAATAGAGGAAGTCCCTCAACCTGCTGAGTCTCTTCCATCTCCTCTCCCTGCTAGTTATCCTTACATTATTCAGTACATCGGACCTGATTCTCAAAGACCAGAAAGTCCTTATCCGTCATATTCATACCTTTCGATGGCCACGACTGGGAACACAGTTTCGCCTGTGAACACTACAAGTGTTTAGACTCCTCTTTTAGATGAAAGAGGGGGCACTATTGCTATATCGAAAATCACTTCTAGTGTTGTTGTGTTTAGCTCTGGTTACACCCAAGCACATGCTTCTCAATTTGGTCCCTTTTCTTTTGGAATGCCCACTAGTGGGATTCCTTCTTTCTCCTTTTATGCTACTTCAGTTGTCTCCACACCCATTCCTTATATGGTTAGTGGACCAGCTTCATTTCAAGGATTCCCCTTTGGAAGTGGACACATCCCTCATTCGAACCCTTCCTTAGGATCTTTACCTTTTACCTCTCAGACTTCAGGTTTCAATCCATTTTTGAGAGGTCAAAGTTATCATGTCTTTACAGGATGGAACCCTTTTTTTACAGCATTAGGAGCAGGGAGTCAGTTTCTCGCTGGTCAACAAGGGAATGTTCCTTTCCCTTCATCGAGTACTTCTCAGGCTTTTTCTCCATTTGCAAATGCTTGAAACCCTTACCAAGGGGTTTCCTCTCCATTCACTACCTAAGTTGGAGGAAATGGTCCTGTCTATAGTCACTCTATGTTTTTTTTGGGGGGGGGGGGGGGTGGTCCTTCTCCGAATGTTGGGTCACAAGGATTTTCTTACAGCCCAACATTCTCTACGAAAAACACTTGGCAACTTGGTGCCTCAACAAATCTAGGTTATTCTTTTCAAAACATTGGGAATAGTTCCTATGGAGGATGGAATTCCCAGGCTCCTCCTCGCTTACCATTTCTGGCAACATTAAACTTGCCAGATCCATCGAAATTGACTAACGATCCTATTCGGTATAGTCTAGGTTGGCCTCCGGTCCCCACCAAGCTCCCCTCAGATATTCCAAAATTTGAAGGGAAGACTGGTGAGGATCTGATAGATCATATCACCACTTTCCATTTATGGTGTTCCTTGAACTCTCTGATCAATGACTCGATTAGGTTGAGATTATTTCAAAGAAACTTAACTAGAAATTCTACCAAATGGTATATTGAGTTAACTAGGGGAATTTTTGTTACTTTTGGAGAGTTGGATACCATTTTCTTAAATCACTTTCAGTTACCTATCCGTTATGACGCCGGGATTGACCTCCTGGCCAATTTTCAGCAGGACAAGGCAATTCACGTTTCTGACCATATTCAAGAATGGAAAAGAAGGAAGAGGCTCATTAAAGCCCAAATCCAGAATGAGTTCCTTATTGAATGGTTTTTGAAATATTTATAGCCAAAAATTTCTAAGGACGTATCCCTTTAAGGCGTATTTTCTGAAGAGCAGGCTATTTTTAGGGCTCAACAATTGGAACTGATTTATTCTCAGTCAGGAGTCCTTAATAAAAATTTTCCAAATGCTCCTCACTCCAAATTAGACTTAACCAAAACTAAACCCGGTCCTCATGGTGATGGACTTATCGGTTCAATCGATAGTGGTGCGGATAACCTTCTTAGTCAATTTCAGCAGTTGTCTATACAATCTGCTTCTTCTGGTCAGGTTGTGCCTTCAGTGTCAACTCCTTCCAGTCCTTAGCAATTAATGTTGTCCAAATTTCCAATCCCAAAGGAAATCAACAATCCGATGGGAAGAAGAAGGGACGGAATAACAAGAAAATTGACAAGGATGGGAAGGGGAATGCGAAAAAAATCTAACGATCATGTTGGAGAGGGTAAAAAGGATAATAAAAAGAAAGTGAAGTTTCCATGAAAGTTTTGCACTGGAGACCATCTTACGCAACTTTGCCCTAAAATTCAGGATGCATCACGCTTGTTAGCTAAACAGGGTTCTTCTAGTTCCCAGGATGTTCTAACAAACCCTTTTCCCCAAAGGCAACAATTAGTTACTGGCGCGAATCAAAATACTGAGGCTTCCTCTGGGGGCAGCCAGGAAGGGGAAAATACATCAAACATATACATGATGAGTGCTCACGTAAATATCGCTACGAGATCTCATGACTATGGTGAAGCTAAGTCTTTGAAAGCCAAGGCTACTCTTGATATTACTGGGCCTATTGTTGAGCCTATACCTCGGATGCTGAAAGGGTCTTCAAAATGTTCAACGATCAATCCTAATGCCAAGGCTGCCCAGAACTACTCGATTGTAGAAGATCTGGCTCAAAGTCCTTGTGCCATGCCCACGTTAGAGGTGCTCCAGTCTTGTCCGGCTCAACGGATTGCTTTGCTCACTGCTATTGGGGGTGTTGATCCAAAGAGTTCTCTTATGATCACATTTGACATGTTGAATTTTAAAAAGAGACTTCCTCATCATATGGATTTTCATATTAGGTCGACTTATCAAAATTTCAATATCTTTCGAACAGTCGTTGATGAAGGTGCTTCCACGTGTGTGATGTCTCTCACATGCTGGAAGGTTATTGGATCTCCTGCAGTTGTTCCTATAGCCACTCTTCTGACTGCGTTTGATGATCATTCTCACAGACCGCATGGTATTGTTCCAACTTTTCCCATCTATGTTGGGGGCAAGACTATTAATATTGAAGTTCAGATAGTTGATGCAAGCTTAGACTATAACCTTCTGTTGGGGCGAAACTGGATCTATGAGATGGATGATGTTGCATCCTCATTATTTCACATCGTTTGTTTCCCTCACAAAGGGAGAATTGTTACAGTTGACCAACTGGATTGTTCTCTGGTAGATCCGAATGCATCCTATAACTCAACCATTCCTTTGGTGAACGATACCAAGTCGGCTGTTGAGAATCTGGGGGTTGGAATGTACAGTTCCTTAGTGGGTACTTTTGATCTTCTGCCTCCTTCAATTCATATCAATGCAATTTCATCCTCTAGGGCTCCTATTCGAGGAGATTTATTCAGAACTCATTATTTTTCGGACCCTTGGACCTTGCCTTCTCCTACCTCCACATTAGAAGAAGGTCAAGTTGATGGAATGGCATTCCATATGTCTACAACTGAGATTTCTTATAGCTCTATTTTTTACTCTACAGATTCCATTCCAACTTCTCTTTCATCGGAAGAATTGGATGGAGATGTGGCTCCGGCTTGGACTCTCAGTTCATCTTCGGCTCAAGATTGCCTTGATACCACTCTTCCATCTGAAGAGGAAACCCTTGAAGCAATGACTGGTGTAGAGAGACCGTGGGATGATTTTCATCATTGGTCTTACTTCCTACCAGATTTGAACAAAGTTGAATCAAGTTTTCCTAGCCCTCAGTCTTCTGGTCCTGTTCACCCAGTCCTGAACCCTTTAGCACCAGCACAGGTTTTTGCTAAAGGGAACATGGCTATGATTTCTCCTACTATCCCGGTGAACATCTCCAGAGATCCCAACATTAGAGAGAATGTCTTCATCAGAGCTGAATGTTCCCCTGAAGAGATTCAAATTTACTTCGATCTCTTTCAAGAGTTTAGAGATGTGTTTTCTTGGTCTGATGAGGAAATGCCTGGTATAGATCCATCTATTGTCCAGCATGAGATCAAGGTATATGAAAATTCTAAGCCTATTAGGGAAAAGCTTCATCTGGTCAAACCTAGGAATTCTGCAGCTATCAAAGCTGAGGTGGAAAAGATGCTAAAGGCAAGTTTCATTTACCCAGTTCCTTTTACTGAGTGGGTTTCAAATCCAGTTCTTGTGGACAAGAAACAAGGAAAAATTTGAGTTTGCATTGACTTCCGAGACCTAAATAAAGCATGTTCTAAAGATGATTACCCCACACCATTTATAGTTCATATTATCGATGAGTGTGCGGGGAATGAGATTTTCTCCTTCATGGATGGTTTCTCTGGATATAATCAAATTACTATCCATCCTAAAGATCAACATAAGACTACATTTATTTGTCCCTGGGGTACCTTTGCTTACAAGAAAATTCCTTTTGGCCTCAAAAATGCTGGAGCTACTTTTTAGCGGGCCATGTCTTACGCCTTCCATGACATCAACCATATTATCGAGGCATATTTGGATGATTTAGCTGCTCTTTCTCGCAAGAGAATGGATCATCCTTCTCACCTCCGTCAATTTTTTGAACGATGTCGGCATTATAAAATTTGGTTGAACCTGAACAAGTGTGTTTTTCGCTGTCACATCCGGTCGGTTGTTGGGATTCATAGTGTCTACGGAAGGGATTTGGGTAGACCCCTTCAAGGTTGAGGCAATACTTCTGTTGCCTCCCCTGTCTTCAATTCGTCGACTTCAAAGTCAGCACGGAAAATTTAATTTCCTACGAAGATTTATCGTAAATTATGCTGAGATTACAAAAGGATTTATGAGATTATTAAAGAAAGGAGTTCCATTTCTTTGGGATGACTTTGCTCAAAGCTCATTCGATGCTTTGAAAAAAGCATTGACCTCTGCTCCTGTATTGAGTCCACCTGATTATAGTAGAGATTTCCTCTTATATCTTGCAGCAGCAAAATCTACCATTGGTATAGTTCTGGTTCAGGAGGACAATGCTCTTTCCAGGCATGTTATATACTACCTTAGTCAAGGCTTGTTAGGACCTAAACTCCGGTATTCTCTAATAGAAAAGCTTAATTTAGCAGCAGTGCATGTTGTTTAGCGGCTCAAGCATTACATTATTCTACGCAAAACTTATGTTTTGGAAGCAGTCAATCCATTTCAGTTTGTTCTCAGTAGGCGAGTGATTGGGGGCAAATACAATTGATGGATTGTGATTTTTCAAGAATTTGATCTTGATTTTATGTCTGCCAAGTCCAAGAAATCATTAATTTGTGTGGAATTGATTTTTGAGTTTCCCTGTGGAGAAGAGATTGCTTATGATGAATCATTTCCTGATGAACATCTTTTTCTCATTTATTCACAGGATCCTTGGTATGGAGATCTCATTGTTTATCTCCAGACTGCGAAGTTTCCCTCAAATTTTTCGAAAGATGAGCGTCAAAAGTTATGTCACTTAGCCAAAATTTATTTGATTATTGGTGACACTTTGTATCGTCGCGGGTTCGATTCGATCCTTAGGCGTTTCTTAACTCTCGAAGAAGCTGAGGTTGTGCTGAATGATTGCCACAGTGGAGCTTGTGGTGGTCATTTATCTCGACTTGCTACAACCCAAAAGATCTTGCGTGTAGGATAATTTTGGCCTTCGATTTTCAAAGATTGTATGGAATCAGTCAAGAAGTGTCATCCATGTCAGGTTTATACTCGAAAGATGCACACTCATCTAGCTCTGCTCTTTCCTGTCGTTATTGTAGGACCCTTTACAAAGTGGGGTATTGATTTTACTACTTGTAACCCACCTTCGGCTAAAGGTCACAAGTACATTGTCGTAGCTGTAGACTACTTCACCAAGTGGGTTGAAGCTATGCCTACTTTTGGGAATGACAGTGAGACAATAACTCTTTTCCTATTTAATCAAGTCATTTCTCGCTTTGGTATTCCCAAAGAGATTTTCATTGATCATGGCAGTCAATTTCAGAACAACATGATGGTTGAATTGGCTCTGAAATTGGGTTTCCGGCAGGAGCACTCGTCTCCGTATTATCCTCAAGCCAATGGGAAAGTCGAAGCCATGAACAAATCCTTGAAGACAATTCTTCAACGGACGATTGATAAAGCCAGATCTAATTGGCATATTATGTTGTATCCTGCACTTTGGGCATACCAGATGTTAGTCAAAACTGCAACTAGTTTTACTCTGTTTCAACTGGCTTATGGGTTGGAATCTATATTTCCAATTGAGTGTGAAATTCCCTCTCTTAAGCTAGTTGTTGAGCTTCTTCCGGACACTTCTAGTCTCGAAGAATGCCTTCTTCATCTAGAACATCTTGACAAGCAGCGTTGAGATGCAGCTACGATGAATGAGGCACATAAGAAACGGGTAAAATCCCAGTACGATAAGACGGTCAAACCTAGGGTATTCTATGAAGGTGACCTTATCTTGGTTTATGCTCAAGAGAAGGATGCCTTGGGGGCAGGGAAGTTTAAATCCATGTGTTATGGCCCCTTCATCGTTAAAAATGTTCTCAAGAAAGGTGCTTATGCCTTGATTGATTTTGACGGGAATGAGTTGGTAGAGCCCAAAAATGGGCTCTATTTGAAAAAGTATTATACCTAGGTTTCGGCCTAGCATCTTTCTTTGCTGTATATATTTTTTGTTTTTTTACATATCTGAGTTTTCAATAAGGTGATGTGATTTTGATGAATTTGATCTGCTTTGGCAGGTGTTATTGGATGTCATGAGTCATTTTGGTTTCGCCAATGGTGCTAGTAGACATACCCAGAACTTAGCTTCCGTGGCTTGGGTACTCCATTATCCATCCGATCAATTGTTAGTGTCAAGAGGTGTCTGCATTGGTCCTGCTTTGAACAACGTAACGAATACACTACAATGATTAATCTACTTTCGGAGGCAATATCCTTGGTTGTTGATTCGTTAGTAGTTTTCTTAGATTCATAGCTGGTGGTTTTGCAGTTGAACAACACATATTGGGTCCGAGACCCATTTTTACATCAGTTGTTTTTGAGGGTACGCTTGTTACAAAGATCATTTCAATTTATAACATTCATTCATATTCCTCGAGCTGACAATTGGATGGCAGAATTATTGGCTAATCAAGAAATTGATTGGCATATTCATCATTCAATACTTTAAACAATATATCAAATACATCATACATTTTTCATACATTTGAGTCATCACATCATATAAATCGTTGTATATATATATATATATATATATATATATATATATATATATATATATATAGTCAGAGTGTTCAAAAATATATAAAATTTGGACCACCATGTCCTACAAAATTAGGTCTTATGCCCGCGATCATGTCTATCATCAAAAAATATTACAGTCATCTGATCATATCTGTAAATCTACTCCTGAGGTCCCTGCCCAACATTCCTGTTCCTATAGAACAGCAGTCGCTACTCGGCGGAATAACCACACCCAGTCTCGTGGTACTCCGACTACCCATCTCTGGATAGCCTCTGGTAGGTCCTCTATCACAGCCATAGGCACTTGGTGAGTCAAACTCTCCAAGTTCCTCTGGACGGCATGAAGTGTTCTGTTAGGGTCTTCTGCATCTACCTCACCTCGGTAGCGCTTATGCCTTGGGTATCCCTAAGGCCTGAATGGTCCCATGTTTGCATCATGATCATCATAATTTTGTAAGTCATTTTAGTCCAATCAAAAACATTTTTTCATTATCATACTTTGAAAAAATCATTAAAAAAATCACATAATCAAAATTGCAATCTCACCGATTGCACCCCATGCTACACCGGGTGGTAGGACTAGATCTGGATCAGCACGAAAGTCCATCCCAGCATAGGGATAATCTTCCATTGCGATGACTTGTTCCTCCCACTATTGGAAGAAATCATCATCCCAAGTGGTCCGGGGAACTTCCCTTCCCCCTAATCTCTTCATCAGATCTACCCATCGGGCTATTCTTGGATCTCTCGAGCTGTTGATTGTTGAGATGAATTTGGGTCGAAGCCCTGGGACCCTCTCGAAGAAGAATGTCAGCAAGATTGTACCATACCCGAAATGTTTGGTTTTTGCTTTCCGAATTGATGTTAATTGTTTCTTCATATTACTCAGTAATGTTGTGCACCAATCAAAGAGATGTATCAGACATTCCACTGTTATACTCATTTGTGTCCTCGAAGCCTGATGTAGAGAAGCATATCCTGCTTCATATATAAATCCTTCAAATCTATGATACGAATCTGGGTTCCTACCTTTGGTGCATCCTCTACGCAGTAGACTTGGACATAATTATCCACGATTAGCCCTCCAACAGGCTTTCCATGCAAATCTACTAGATCTCCTCTCCGAGAAAGTCCAGTGATGAAATAAATATCTTCCACTTCTATGTGTAGTGGCATCTGGTCAATTATTAAGCAGTCCTCTTCTAGCTCCCAATAATTCACCAACATTTGAAGCAACCACACATTGCTCTTCATGTTTGGCATTTTAAAAAACTTGAGCAATCCACATTTTTGAAGAATACTTAGCGAATTTTCATCTTCCATCACTTCATTGTCGATGGCACTATGGTCATGCTCTCTCCATCTAATAGACATCTTGAAAAATCATTAAATCATGGATTAAATTCATATTTTAAATTTTCGCTCTATGCATACGCGGCTTCGCTTATACACAGTCGCGTATCATACGCAGGTTCGTCCACACGAACCCGCGTATGCACAGAGGGGTTTCATAAAATAATCTCCTTCCCGGTCAAATTTCAAAAATTTTACCTTAAACTGGAACAAAATTGATGAGCGGGTGAGTTTAGAGCTTACTTGATTGATTGGGCACAATTTGATGGCTGATTGCTCCGGTTTTGAGAAAAGGAATTTTTGCTCCAAAAGCTTCTTCTCCACTTCAGCAATATGAAAATGAGCCAAATGTGAGTCAAATGGTCTATTTATGCCCATAATTTGGAAATTTTTGAAATTTTTCCTTATGCTTATTTTTCGAATTTGATTAAGGTTGTATAACCGTTTGGCTTGTAACTGTTGGGCAAAGTATTTTTCAGGTACATATTGCTGAATTCGAGATTTTTCTAGTTTTTCTTTGGATCTATGACCGCTGACTTGTCATGGCAGGTATATGATTTCAAAATGGCATATAGGTTAGGGAATCCACTTTTCGTTGCATTTTTCATACTAGCCTCCATTCTGATCATTTTCCATAGGGCCGATCCCATCATGTCATGAGTACTTGACCCATTTCACTCGCCGATTTTTTTATTATGACTTGGTGGTAGAGCCTTCCTTTACATTGGCTTCCTAGTTAGTTCCTCGCTAGCATTTGTCGCCCATGCTACAATTCTTATAGGCTCGGGAGTCATATTTTTGTCCCACCATGTCTTATGCATTGAAGCTTCATTCTTCTTCTTCTTTGCTATCATTTTTCTAGCCATTACACTAGAGGCTCCCTTATGTTGTCGAGTTGTATTACTGCATTGCATATTGACTACTTGTTTATCCTAGCCTTTAGCTGGCTTCATTTGGACTCAATGTTTAAGCCATATTTTGACCATGTCTTTCTCTACAAGTTAACCATGCAATCACTTAGCTTTTTCGACTTGACACCTTTACCCATGGATGGAACATTCCTCTGAGTATCACTTACCAGTTTTCGCCACCTTGCATTGAGCATAGGATTGTTCCTAACCCAGGAAATAATGCATCTGTTTTACGACACTCGTTCTATCCATTGTATCATAGCATTATTTTATTCTTTTTCACGCTTTGAATATGAAAAATACAAAAAAAATAAATATTTTGAAAAAGAGCGGGAACGGGATATTTCCTCCATACTTGATGGCAGATACAGTGTCAGTTTTGTCACCCTTGAACACAGCACAAAAAAGCTAATTCTTTTCTCCATTTGGGATGGTTTTAGTTTTTGACTTAGGAGAAGCCATAAAATTGTTTCATGAGTCAGTAATCCCCCAGTTGGTTATCTCTTCCAATCATATGGAGGATTTGTTTATGCCTCCTGCATGACAAACTTATACAAAGTTATCATTTGCTGCCATAGTCAAACATGGGTCGTGCTTTTGTTCAAGGGAAGTTAACCTAAGTCGGCCTTTCTGCGGTGTCTCTTAACTCATTTTTCAGTCAACCTTCCCGGTCTTGTTAGTATCTTGTTCTATCACATAAGATATTTGATCCTTTTATCGTGCCAGTTTGAGAAGGTCCCTATTGACTTCTTGCCGGTGGGTTTGTCTCTTATTGACTACGACATATTTCTCTGAGAGTAAAACTAGAGCTGAACCCTGGCCCTATTTACATCATTGATAGGTGACCTTGTACTCAGCATTTGATCATCATCATGGGTCTTTGACTGAGTGGTTTCCCTTGTGTTCGACATCAGCTTACATTATCACACCTGAGATTCGTGCAGTACCTTAATTTCCATTTGACCCTATCGGTGGATATCTCGCCTCTTTGTCATCTTTCATTATTGGTTGGTTCAGAGGGTTTCTGCCGTGCGCTAGCTTCATCTTGTGCATGCCGAAAACGTACTTTGGGTTATTTACTTCACTCTACTTCATCCGATTCCTTCCAAATTTTGGCCCGCGGGTTACACTCGCGCTGGACTGATGTGGGATGCCTTAATGCCTTTCTTCCAGCAGATCTTTTCCCATCGACTCCGACTCATTGCTCTGGGAATAAGGTCTAGAGTCTCTTTGTTAGTACCTTAGGGTTTGCAGTCATTAGTGGTAGAGTCTTCGCTATTGACAGTGAGGACACATCATTGCCTCCTGATTGATAGATTATTTCAAGTGTTCGACTTAAACTCATTCATTCGCACTTGCTAGATTGTAATAGGGCACCTTGACACTCATTATCATTATTGGTGGGTTTTCTCGCGTTTGCTAATAGTATACATCAATGACCGGTAATCAAACGATTTCTCACATGGTCAACTTCAGCTCATTTATTCCCATTGTGTAGAACCATGCCATAGTGATCGGTGAAGACCTTGGGTTTTCATCAGCATGCTTTGGTTCACTTTGACAGCTCCTTTAGTTTTTTGCCAATGACACCATCCACCTTTATATGTTGTAGTTTCATCACAACAACATCTTATATTTTCTCTCCTTAGTTGCGTGTTGTACCATTTATTCCACCACTTATGATTTGGTACTTGGAGATTCAGTTGTGACTTTTTTTACCAGATATCTGTTGCAGCATCATTGATCAGTATTCTATATGTGATACTTGGACTTGATTTGACTTGTACTTCCAGGCAGTGATCATATGATTCACTATGTACTTTACATTTCAACTATACTTGTATACATATTGGATCCGCTCTATACTTCATATGTGGACATGCTTTTCTTTCACTGAGCATGGGTATGCTCGCCTCAAACATGAGCTATCTTTTTTATCTCTCTCACTGGTTTTTTTTGGCACACTGAAATCTGGTGAAGTTCTCTCTAGTCCTCGCAAGATTATTTCTATGCACATAATACATTTCGAACCTCATATACCCCTTATGGCCTCATATATTAGAGGGCATCTGTTATAGCATCATTTATCACCAGATCATACTTGATGATTTATGCTTTGGCCTTTGGCACCCCTTCCCTTCAGACTTGGAAATTTTCTCAAAAAACAGTATCTTAAAACCCATACGTGACTCTGCCTAGAATTTTCCACGTATACACGCGAGTCCATCTATATAGAACCGTGTATGCCATTTTAATCATTAAAAAATATATTTTTTCCCTATTTTGAGGCGGGGTTTACAGTTGTTCCAGTAACTTAACCACCCCATCTCGTGGCCTAAATATTCCCAACTGTAAAATACTAATTTGAGGGAGTATAAAATCCCATAAAGGAAATGGCCTAAGGGAGGAAGAGAGAGAGAAATATAGATATTATACACTGTTGGAGCCCTACCCAGGTCTGATATATTCCCATGCCTCCTAC
Organism: Pinus albicaulis; assembly: GCA_034641835.2. Taxonomy (NCBI): domain Eukaryota; kingdom Viridiplantae; phylum Streptophyta; class Pinopsida; order Pinales; family Pinaceae; genus Pinus; species Pinus albicaulis. The sequence goes on from CM076580.1 coordinate 290,855,828, forward strand.
ACTTCCCAGATATATTCAAGAAACCCTTGTTTCCTTGAGATGTTCATCACCCTATATGACATCCATTATGCAATCATATTGGAAGAAATCTTGAGAGGCTAGGGTTGGGCGGATCCAGAGGACGGTATGCTCGAAGGTCGTGGCAGATTTCAGGTGATCTCTTCACGTTTATGTAATGTACATGTCATTAATAATAGAAGAATCCATCTTGTTCCTGATGTTTACATGTTAATATTATTTTATACATGTGTAATGATCATTAATTGAACATTTAATATTTTTTTTTACAATGTTATACATGATTTCCACTGACATCTAGAACCTATATGTGATGTACAACTAGGATTTTGTGTTCGTTCTTTGCTGGTTTACAGATTTTGGAGCACAAAGTGTTGCAGGGGGTTTGCACCCCGCGGGATCTACTTCAACCGAGGGATATCCATGTAAGTTCTACAACTTGTAGTTTCTAGTTATTAGCATAAAATTTGGTTTAGTGAGTCCTTCTTGCGATGGCATGCCCCTGATCTGTGAATCTATTGTTGCACACATTGAATCTATTGATCTCCACTCCTTAGATTCCTGGGAAGAATCCACAGTCAATACTTTTCAAGAAATGAAAAAAGTTATATAAAAATACTCATTGCAAGAAAATATTTATATCAAAATACCCATTGCAACTTCTTTTATTATGCTTTTGTTTTTAGAGAATGAGTTTCTTTTATCCTATTTTATCTTTGAATGGCATCTGTTGTGATATAGAGAAAAGGTTTGGGGTTTTGCAGTATTCTTTTGAACTGAGGCTGCTTCCGATCTTCAATAACCAGTGGCTTGAAGGAAAAACAACTACAACAACAATAATAGGAGCATATAATCAAAGCAGCTACTACCATCTAACATAATATACATCCAACCATATAGAAACATAGGTGGTAAGAGCCCTTATGTGTACCTCTAAATTAAAGTAGTTTACCTAACGAATGGCTTGAAGGAACAACAACTACAACAACAAGGACAGGAGCAGAGAATTAAAGCAACTATTGCCATCTAACATAATATACATCCAGCCATACAGAAACATAGGTGGTAAGAGCCCTTATGTTTACCTTTGAATTAAAGTAGTATAGGTGGTAAGAGCCCTTATGTTTACCTCTGAATTAAAGTAGTTTACCTACCTTATATGTATTATTTAATATAATCTGCATTCTTACTGACTTTATATCTTAATACAACTATTCACCTATTGCCTGCATTTCATGATGGAGGCACAAAATGTAATGCATCTATTTCTTCCCCTTTTCTATTTATATAAAAGTCTTTATCTTATACTAGAACTACACCAATCTTGGAATATATGATCAACCAATCCATTGATGCACTCGTATGCTGCTGGATGATAGAATAGAGCGCGTCAGACACACAGATGTAGGTTATCTGGTCAAATGCACCAATAATTAAAACAATATATTATCAAAGTACCATTTACCTAGAGTGGTTGAAAGACATTTCGCCTGATGATTGCATTTTCTAAACCATGTTTAATATTGTAGGACTTGTTGGATTTCTTATGAACTTATATTTTCCATAGTATTTGGAGCAAAAAAACATGCCTATATATTTTTTCACAATAAGATCTCACTGTTAGTGCAATGTGATGGCAAAAACTTTCTTCTAAGCGTCCAAGAGTTGGGGTTCAAAATGTTAAATGCATCCACCTGCTATCTCTTCAACATTTAGCATTCCCCGTAAGATATTAATAATGACATAATTTTGCAGACTGGTGGTTAAAAAATGTTGTAGGAATTGTTAAACAGAATGCACAGAGCAGAAATATATTTTAGAAAAAATGACTCCAATACTCTAAAATATATGTTTCTCAATAAAAATGACAGAGTTGATCTATATATAAATAACAGAGTACGATATTCACTGCACTTTTCTTTTTATGCCAAAGCTATCCTATTTGCAACATTGCAAAATTGCAAATAAATGTCACCAAAAACAAAGGAGAGAGTGATGGAAACATATTTGCAGCGGCCCTTTCACTCATCAACAGAGGCCTGTAAGGATCCTTAACCTTCCAATACATGTAATTTATTCAGATAGCATTTAATTTACTTTTTTTTTTTTACATGTAATTGGTGTGTTGGCAAGTCTCTCCTAACATTAAATACATCAGTGAAGATTGCATTATTGCACATAGCATAAAAACCATGACTGAGAGAGTACTAGCAATAGATTCTTATGAAAAAAATGGGCAGGTGCTGGACAAAGTATGTGAAGAGATCATTTTCAAAAATGTTGAATTTGTATACCAAGGCAGCTAAACTGTGCCTCTAGTTGGGAGTAGCAGCTCTGGAAAGTCGACAATGATGGCAGGGGAGATCATGGTAGATCGCATAAATATTCAGAACCTACAATTAAAATGTTGGAGGAATCAGATATGACTAGTGAGTCAAGAACCAACCATGTTTGCAACCTCCATCATAAAGAGAATATCATGTTGGAAAACAAGGATCAACTATGGAAGATGTGGTTGTTGCAGCAATGGCTTCCAACGCGCACAATTTTATCAGTCAATTGTCGGAGGGATATGACACTCAGGTATCTATAAATACTTTTTCCTCCCTTGATAGTACTAGGACATATCTATCTTAACTTCAGATCTGTTATGAGTCGAGGGTTACCCAATTTCTAATAAACAACATCTTGTGGATCTATAATCCATATGCTGATGCAAATGTATTTACAAACATCTATTGCAGGTGGGGGAAGGGGGAGTACAGATGTCTAGAGGTCAAAAACAAAAAATGTCTCACAAATTGTCTACAATTCAAAATGTTAATCTAATCTCGATTCTCAGTGGTTCATGGTGGAAAAATAATTGAATCAGGTAAAGGAGCATACAAAACACTATGGAATATGCAGCAGCAGATAAGGATTGAAGAAGAATCATGGATTCAGACTCAAGTTTTCTTTAAGAGAACAGGCAATGTTAGTCAAGTTGGCAGATCAAGCCATCGATTGCTAGGCAAATACACTCACTTGGAAAATATGACAACAACTAACAGACCCATGAGCTGCAGAGCACTGTTTTGCAGACGGTTGGCATTGAATGCTCCTGAGTGGAAAGAAGCCATGGTTGACAGTACATGCGCTATTATATTTGAGGCAATGCAACCTATTTATGCATATGTCTTGGGAAGCATGATCTCTGTGTTTTTTATCAGTGATCTCAAATAAATTAAATCAAAGATAAGGTCATATGCCTTGGTGTTCTTCTCTTTATGCCCTATTTCATTCCTTTTAAATCTCCTACAACACTACAAATTTGCAGCTATGGCAGAATAACTCGCTAAAAGGATACAAAAGAAAATGCTTGCCACGGTATTGACATTTGAGGTTGGATGGTTTGATCAACAAGATAATTCCAGTGAGGAATTTTTTTCCAAGCTTGCCAATGAATCCAATGTGGTGAGAAAACAGAAACAACTACATTCATGAGTATTATTCGATCTATTTGTTATGTTTCTTGTGAAATGAAATGAAATTTTAGGACCCAAAAATCTGTGTGTTTACTTTCTTCCACCAACTCAACAAGATTTAAAGTTTATGCATTTCTTCCCCTCTCATAGTCTACAAATTACAATCCAGCTAAATAGTTATAGCTGTAGAATATGTTATCAAAATCCATTCTTATCTATATTATCTAGAATACGTTTCCTACATTATAATATTTACACAACCTACGTAGTCTTTAAATTAACCCATTAGCAACAATCACTTCTATTCTTCATCATACATACTCAAGCCTTCATATTCTCTAATTACCAAGCATCTAGGATGCCAAACAATGCTTAGACTAGTAACTGCAACTAGTTTATGAAACTTCATTTTTGAAATACACATTCAGTTTATCATTTATCAATGTTTATTACTGTTTATCATTTATCAGTTCATCTTTCAAGGAGTCTTTCAGCAATAGATAGGGCCCATCTCATTCTGAAATGTCACAACACCATGGTGACAACCTTTATCATAAACCTATATATTTATACCCAAAATTGTGAAAAATAAACGTGTAAACGTGGCAAGTGTTTGTAAAAATAATTGTCCACTAAGTGTTTGGAAAAATTCATCTAAAAGAATTCTTAAAATCTTGTTGGCACATTTTATGTTTGGTACATTATAAAAAATAATTCAGTATCTCAATGTTGATTTCTTATCCTTTTATTTATGTTTCTTATTTACAGACAAGTGCATCAAACACATCCTGGAGTAGCATTAAGAGTACGTTTCTGCATATGCCATATTCTTCTGCTTCAATTGAAAGAGCTATAAGGATACATGGTATGAGTACATTCCTGAATTGGTTGATTCAAAATGGTTTACAAATAGAGTTCACTACAATATGCATTTACTAATGCCTATTCCATTTTTCCATTGTTTTAGGAACAAAAAATGAAGAAGACATACTAGAATATGTCCTACATTTTCAAGTGAGTAGAAATATTCACACTCTTCTCTTATTTTCAAAAATTGGTGGAGGAAATTATATCTTTCAAATGTGATAATTATTATTGTTAAATCTTTAGAGGTTGTTTATTATTCCTCAGATTCAACTTAGGGAGATTCAGATGCTCTTCTAGAAAAACCAGATTGTGGTGATACATGCAATTTTTGGAAAAGTCAAGTAGACAACATGGAACATGTTCCTTCAAGTCAACTTTTCAAGGTAACAATATGAATCTTGTGATACCATAAATGTGGTGATTGTTCAAACTTGGAATACTAAGGTTGCATATCAGTCCCACTAATAGGATATCAACATATAGATTAACTATTACATAAATGTTTGCACTTAAACTATCTAGATTTTTAAAAAGTTTTCTTTTTTCTATAAACATTACCAATGTAAAATTTTCATGATCATTTATCTACTCTTTAATTACAGGCTAGGAAAAGACAAATCAAGATATCCAGCAAACTAATTGCAGAAAGGAATATACCACTGAGTGAAAAAAGGATTTGCTCAAGACAATGATACCGGCGGAAGATGAAAGTTGTCGCCAACCCCTCAAATAGGATCAGATTGCAAATAATATCATTGAACTTATTTTCGCAATGATATTCTCTATACAACTGATCCTTTGTTTCTTTTTCTTTTTCAAAATAATGAAAAAGATATTACAGTACATCTAGAAACTAAAAATGAAATGCATGGTACATACTTATTAGAACCGTCATTAACACAATTGTCCTTCCTTTGACCGTCTTGATAGAACCTGATCTAGATACTTTGGATGCAGATAGTGTCGAAAGAATTCATAGACAATCCTCAAAAATACATGCTGAAACATGCTAGTCTGTCAAAGATCTATTGCAATATTTATCAAGTGTTAACAAAAACATATTTAATGTGGTTGTGAGCAATGCAGGAATAACAACTCCATTACCTGGAATGGAAGCTCTTGCATCAGCCCATAAAGAAGACATGGTTCATCTGAATTTAAAAATTTCATCTCAATTTAAAATCGACATTAAATGTAATTAATGACTGAGCTTTTGGAAAGATTGTTTCAAGAATGTAATTAATGAAATTATATATGTTTTCCTCATAACGAGATTTGGCAAGATTGTTTCAAAATTGATAAAATTCAATTAGAATTTTTCCAAAGTAACGGTTTTGTTTACATAATGTTTTGTTTAATCCTCAGAAATACATGCTGAAACAGGCTAGTCTTTCAAAGATCTATTGCAATATTCAATAAGTGTTAATGAAAACATATTTAATGTGGCTGTGGGAAATGTAGGAATAAAAGCTCCATTACCTCGAATGGAAGCTCTCACATCAGCCCATAAAGAAAACATGGTTCGTCTGAATTTAAAAAGTTCATCTCACATTAAAATCGACACTGAATGGAATTAATGACTGATTTTTTGGCAAGATTGTTTCAAGAATGTAATTAATGAACTTATATATGTTTTCATGATAACAAGATTTGGCAAGATTGTTTCAAAATTGATAAAATTCAATTAGCATTTTTCCAAAGTAACAGTTTTGTTTACATAATGTTTTGTTACATGGTTCATCTGAATTTAAAAATTTCATAGCTCTGTCTTTCCCACCGTCTTTTTAGGAGACATTGTTCCTTATTCATAGAATTGTACTCTACCTTGTCCATGAGAAAGTCGGTAAGCCACACTTACTTATGTTTCCATATTATAACCTTCTTCCCTCTACTAGTAAGGACTACAGCTACTACACTTGCTCCCTGCTTTAAATAATGTCTATTATGAAAAATAACGACTAAATTTTTACAATGCTTTTATAGAAATTTCACAAGCACTATGGGTGCAACACAAAATTAGTGCTACTAATGGGATTTGAACAACACAGAAGTGTTTGGGGGCAAGTTTCATTGTCACTGCACTACATGTTGCTACAAGTGGCACTACATGTTGTTACACGTGGTGTGATAGTTCCGTGAAACTTTTTAGCCTCGGTTTGTAAATAATAATAAAAATAATAATTAATTGAAACTTAAAAATGATACAATAATTGAAATCAATAAAAAATATTACAAAGGTTCCTCACGTTAACTTCACAACTTGTCATTTTTCAAATTTTTAATATTTCAGTGGAGAAAATAATAAGAAGAGATCTAATGAAGAATGAGATGTGTATATATAAGTTAATAAAAGAAAATTACACTTAAATTTTGTTTAATTTTATTAATTTCTTATTTAGAATTGTTTTTTATTAATTTAATTATATTCATTGAAATGAAATCTTTATTGTATAGTTGTTATGATAAAAAACTATGATTAATGGAATTAGAATTAAAAATAGAGAAATAAAAATCAATAGAAAATTACAATTAAAAAAAAAAGTATAAGTCAAATTAAAAGTAATAAAACTAAAAGAAAAATCTTCTTTGAATTTTTTCATTTTAAATTGAAAATATGGAGAAAAAACCCTAATTCATGAAAATGGAAATAGTAGAAAATAGGGGGAAATAAGTTAAATAAAAAAGGAATAAAACTAAAAAAGAAAAATAGTACCTAATAGAAAAATTGGAAGTTACTAAACTGCACCTTAAATCCACAACCAATCACCCTATATGACATCCATTATGCACTCATATTGGAAGAAACCTTGAGAGGCTAGGGCTAGGCGGATCCAAAGGACGGTATGCTCAAAAGCCGTGGCAGATTTCAGGTGATCTCTTCACATTTATGTAATGTACATGTCATTAATAATAGAAGAAGCCATCTTGTTCCTGATGTTTACATGTTAGTTATATTTTATACATGTGTAATGATCATTAATTGAACATTTAATATTGTTTTTACGATGTTATACATGATCTCCACTGACATCTAGAACCTATATATGATGTACAACTAGGATTTTGTGTTCGTTCTTTGCTGGTTTACAGATTTTGGAGCACAAACGGTTGCAGGGGGTTTGCACCCCACGGGATCTACTTCAACCGAGGGATATCCAGGTAAGTTCTGCAACCTGTAGTTTCTAGTTATTAGCATAAAAGTTGGTTTAATGAGTCCTTCTTGCGATGGCATGCCCCTGATCTGTGAATCTATTGTTGCACACATTGAATCTATTGATCTCCACGCCCTGGATTCTTGGGAAGAATCCATAGTCAATACTTTTCAAGAAATGAAAAAAGTTATATAAAAATACTCATTGCAAGAAAAGATTTATATCAAAATACCCATTGCAACTTATTTTATTCTGCTTTTGTTTTCAGAGAATGAGTTGCTTTTATCCTATTTTATCTTTGAATGGCATATGTTGTGATATAGAGAAAAGTTTTGGGGTTCTGCAATATGCTTTTGAACTGAGGCTGCTTCCGATCTTTAGTAACCAGTGGCTTGAAGGAACAACAACTACAACAAAAAGAACAAGAGCAGATAATCAAAGCAGCTACTACCATCTAACATAATATACATCTAACCATATAGAAACATAGGTGGTAAGAGCCCTTATGTGTACCTCTAAATTAAAGTAGTTTACCTAACGAATGGCTTGAAGGAACAACAACTACAACAACAAGGACAGGAGCAGAGAATCAAAGAAACTATTTCCATCTAACATAATATGCATCCAGCCATACAAAAACATAGGTGGTAAGAGCCCTTATGTTTACCTACCTTATATGTATTATTTTATATAACCTGCATTCTTACTGACTTTATATCTTAATACAACTATTCACCTATTGCCTACATTTCATGATGAAGGCACAGAATGTAATGCATCTATTTCTTCCCCTTTTCTATTTATATAAAAGTTTTTATCTTATACTAGAACTACACCAATCTTGGAATATATGATCAACCAATCCATTGATGCACTCTTATGCTGTTGGCCGATAGAATAGAGCGCGTCAGACACACAGATGTAGGTTATTTGGTCAAATGCACCAATTATTAAAACAATATATTATCAAAGTACCGTTGACCTAGAGTGGTTGAAAGACATTCCGCCTGATGATTGCATTTTCTAAACCATGTTTAATATTTTAGGACTTGTTGGATTTCTTATGAACTTATATTTTCCACAGTATTTGGAGCAAAAAAACATGCCTGTATATTTTTTCTCAATAAGATCTCACTATTAGTGCAATGTGATGGCATAAACTTTCTTCTAAGCGTCCAAAAGTTGGGGTTCAAAAATGTTGAATGCATCCGCCTAATAGCTCTTCAACATTTAGCATTCCCTGTAAGATAGTAATAATGACATAATTTTGCAGACTGGTGGTTAAAAAATGTTGTAGGAATTGTTAAACAGAATGCACAGAGCATAAATATATTTTAGAAAAAATGACTCCAATACTCTAAAATATATGTTTCTTAATAAAAATGACAGAGTTGATCTATATATAAATAACAGAGTATGATATTCACTGCACTTTTCTTTTTATGCCAAAGCTATCCTATTTGCAACATTGAAAAATCGCAAATAAATGTCACCAAAAACAAAGGAGAGAGTGATGGAAACATATTTGCAACGACCCTTTCACTCATCAACAGAGGCCTGTAAGGATCCTTAACCTTCCAATACATGTAATTTATTCAGATAGCATTTAATTTACTTTTTTGTTTTTTACATGTAATTGGTGTGTTGGCAAGTCTCTCCTAACATTAAATACATTAGTGAAGCTTGCATTACTGCACATAGCATAAAAAATATGACTGAGAGAGTACCAACAATAGATTCTGAAGAAAAAAATGGGTAGGTGCTGGACAAAGTATGTGAAGAGATCATTTTCAAAAATGTTGAATTTGTATACCAAGGTAGCCAAACTGTGGCTCTAGTTGGGAGTAGCGGCTCTAGAAAGTCAACAATGATGGCAGGGGATATCATGGTAGATAGCATAAATATTCAGAACCTACAATTAAAATGTTGGAGGAATTAGATAGGACTAGTGAGTCAAGAACCAACCATGTTTGCAACCTCCATCATAAAGAGAATATCATGTTTGGAAAACAAGGATCAACTATGGAAGATGTGGTTGTTGCAGCAATCGCTTCCAACGCGCACAATTTTATCAGTCAATTTTCGGAGGGATATGAAACTCAGGTATCTATAAATACTTTTTCCTCCCTTGATAGTACTAGCACATACCTATCTTAACTTCAGATCTGTTATGAGTCGAGGGTTACCCAATTTCCAATAAACAACATCTTTTGGATCTGTAATCCATATGTTGATGAAAATGTATTTACAAACATCTATTGTAGGTGGGGGAAGGGGGAGTGCAGATGTCTAGAGGTCAAAAATAATGAATGGCTCACAGATTGTCTACAATTCAAAATGCTAATCTAATCTCGATTCTCAGTGGTTCATGGTGGCCAAATAATTGAATAAGGTAAAGGAGCATACATAACACTATGAAATATGCAGCAGCAGATGAGGATTGAAGAAGAATCATGGGTTCAGACTCAAGTTTTCTTTACGAGAACAAGAAATGTTCTTCAAGTTGGCAGATCAAGCCATCGATTGCTAGGAAAATACACTCACTTGGACAATATGATTACAACTAACAGACCCATGAGCTACAGAGCACTTTTTTGCAGACGGTTGGCATTGAATGCTCCTGAGTGGAAAGAAGCCATGGTTGGCAGTACATGCGCTATTATATTTGAGGCAATGCAACCTGTTTATGCATATGTCTTGGGAAGCATGATATCTGTGTTTTTTATCAGTGATCTCAAATAAATTAAATCAAATATAAGGTCATATGCCTTGGTTTTCTTCTCTTTATGCCATGTTTCATTCCTTTTAAATCTCCTACAACACTACAACTTTGCAGCTATGGCAGAATAACTCACTAAAAGGATACGCAAGAAAATGTAGAAATTATATAACTAATATGTTATATGTCCAAGATTCTCCTGATCACACTATTTTAACTTCATGCACAATACAGAATCTATTCCACCATTTATCATCACATGCGGAAATTAAATCAATTGCAATGCACACATGAAACGATAAAAATTCACACACATTAACACAGTGATTTATGGGAAATCCTGAAGCTGAAAACCTCAACTATCTATATATAATATATGTCATAGAGATCATGTAACAATCCTCATACAAATCTGATCATATCAAGCTCTCGGTACAATACAATTGCTACACACTAATTAGGCCCGATCTAGCAAATCCATGCACCGATCTCTGCCACCTGCTAGCCTACCTCTACTGCGCAATCCCTACTGAAGAATGGCTCTGAATGAACTCGAATCCACTTGGCTTGCACTGCGCAATCCTCATTGGCATCTCCACTGAGTGTTGGATGCAATCAATGCATCATTATAGTCACAACTGATAGTCATCTTTCTCTTTCACCTATCTCTCCACTGGTCTCCACTGAAACTGTCCATGCACTGTAGTTAACTAATGTATTCTTCAGTTTATTAATGAGTTAATATTTAGTGAATTAATTATTAATTAATTCACACCACTCTCACTAGTGTATCAATCAGTTAGACTAGATACAACTAGCTCAACTGTGTCTAACTGAGTTAAACTGAACACAACTCCACCAACTACTTCTATAACTCCACCAAACTCTGTCACATGAGTTCTAACTAAATTCCTCCATGCAATAGCTCCAGTAAACCCTCAGGAATAGCGTAATTCCTTCTGTCAGCTCATGTGCCACATCTGTGCACTTAACTGAAGTGCTCCAAGAGAATAAGATAATGTTTAGAGTCCAAATATTATTAAGAGCTAATAATGTTCGACATATCTATTTTTAGACTAGCAATCTAAAAATAGATTCCGCCCAATATGTCTAAAAATAGAAGTCCATCTATTTTTCCAACTTGACCAACCATCCACAAATAGCATCCTGCAACTCATAGAATATGATCGACATGTCTAAAAATAGACTTGTGCCAAAAATAGCCCACGGGCCCACTTAGTGAAGGCAACTCTTTTCACTAAGCTCATCATCTTGTTGAATCTCAACACTCTCTCTCAACAAGATAGGGATTATCTGCCACCCTGATCCTATCTCTATGGTATTCGAATTTGCTCCTGGTGAGCGCCTTCGTCAGAATATCTGCATCCTGATCCTCCGTAGGAATGTAAGAAAACAACATGATCTTCCGCTGCACACAATCTCTGATATGATGATACCAGATGTCGATATGTTTAGATCTATCATAAAATACTGGATTAACCGAGAGTTTAATGCAACTCTGATTATCACAATATATCACAGTAGGATCTAAGTGTGAACCGAACAACCCGACCAGGATCTTCCTCATCCATATAGCCTCACATGCAGCCAAACTTGTTGCCATGTATTCAGCCTCCGCTGAACTGAGTGCCATGGATCTATGTTTCATACTATACCAAGAAACTGTTGTAGACCCGATACTGAATATCGCTCCAGATGTGCTCTTTCTGTCCATTGGGCTCCCTGCCCAATCTGCATCCGTGAAGCCATGCAGCTTCACTTCATCTGACTGTCTGTACCACAATCGATGTCCCAATGTGCCTCTGAGATATCTCAATACATACTTTCCTGCCTTCCAAAAGAGCTTGGTAGGATTAACCATAGCTTGTGAAAGTTGGTTAACAGCATAGCACATGTATTGACTAGATACATGAGCGAACAGTGGCATCCACTACCTCTGCCGATGTAGCATCCTCTTTCCTCCAACCACCAGGAAAAGGAGTGTCGATAGGCTTGCAGCCTTGCATGTTGAACTTCTCCAGTATCTCCCAGGCATGCTTGCCTTGAGACACAAACAGTTCACCTTCCCGCTGCCAAATTTCCAGTCCTAGGAAATAATGAAGGAGGCCCAAGTCCTTCATCTTGAACTCCTTTGCAAGATCTTCCTTGCATGAGTGTATCAACATTTCATCACCTGTTAGTATCAAATCATCTACATAAATTACAATGATCAGCAACTTACCCTCCACCACAATCTGGTATAGGTTCGGATCCACCTCACTCTTGGCGAAACCAAGTCTGGTGAAATAACTGTCTATCCGTGTGTACCAAGCACAAGGTGCTTGTTTCAGCCCATACAACGCTCTTTTGAGCCTGCACACATGCGACTCGCTGTTGAAGATTTTGAAACCTTCAGGCTGCTCTATGTACACCTCCTCCTCAATGACTCTGTTGAGGAACGCAATCTTCACATCCATCTGATGAATGTGCCAACCCATCTGCTCTGAGAGAGCAAGGATGGTCCGTATGGAAGAATACCTTGTGACAAGTGCAAAGGTTTCTTCATAGTCGATCCCCTCAATCTGTGAGAAGCCTCGGGCAACAAATCTTGCCTTGTACTTCTCGACGCTCCCGTCAGAAGTTTGCTTCACTTTGTAGATCCATCTCGAACCTACCACTGATTTCCCTTCCGTCCTTGGGACAATCTCCCATGCACTGTTTCTGACAATCGAATCATACTCTTTCACCATGGCATCTACCCATGCAGGGTCCTCCATAGCTTCCTCGAAAGAGGATGGTTCTGTCACGATACACTTGCTCATCAAAGCCATGTATCTAGTAAATCGGTCAGGTGACTATCTCTGTGTGCGTTGTGATGTAAGGGCTCCTACATTCTACGCTACATCAAGATTCAGTCACTCAACTTCTGTAGTGCGCTTCCGCCCTCTGATGTTTGGTGCTACATGAGTGGTTTCTTCCACTCCATGAACCTCCTCTTGTGGCTAATCCACATCCTGAGGCTCATCTTTAGGAACTAGTAGCTCCTCATCTGCATGCAAGTGTAGCTCCCTCTCAAGCGACAAATTCATGGCTTTCTCCTCATTAAATTTGATATCCCGTCGCACAACAGTCTTCCGACTATCTGGAAAATACACACGATAGTTGTGGGGTGTTTCTGTGTACCCCAAAAATATCCCAACCTCTACAGTCGGCTCTAGCTTCTTCCTGGCATCCTTCGTCACATGAATGTAAACAGGTGAGCCAAAAATATTCAAATGAGAAATATCAGGCTTCTTACCAGAAAACACCTCTTCGGGTGTACTCATGCCAAGTACTCTATGAGGACAACGGTTTTTCACATAAACCGTAGTGTTGCATGCTTCAGCCTACAAGTGTATGGGAAGGCCCTGATCATGCAACATCGCCCGTGCAGCACCCACGATCATTCTGTTCTTTCGCTCTGCGACCCCATTCTGTTGTGGGTTATGAGGCACTATGAGCTCTCTTCGAATTCCTTCTGCGTTGAAAAATTCTTTGAATTCACCAGAGATGAATTCACCACCATTATTTCTCCTCAGAGCTTTCACCTGCTTCCCCGACTCTTTCTCAACCAGTGCCTTAACTCACAGAACTTTGAGAATGTCTCGCTCTTCTTCTGCATGAAGAAGATCTAGCACTTACGAGAAAAGTCATCAACAAATATCACATAATACCTGTGCTTTGTTGTCCAAGATACTGAGAAAGGTCCACACACGTCTGTGTGAATCATCTCAAGGATCGTCATGGCGCGACTATCCTTCTCATGAAAAGTGGTCTTCATAAATTTTCCCAAAGTAAATCCCTTTCACTGATCTGACTACACAAGTGTACCCTTGGGAAGCCCGGTAGAAATCTGTTGCAAAATTTTCAAAGTGCCATGGTGAAGATGGCCCAATCTCCTGTGCCACAATTCGCCCTCATCCCAGCTCACCAATCCTTCTGCTTTGCCTACCATTGCTACGCAGCCATCTACCTCCAATTGATAAAGGTTCTTAACTCGAACCCCTATCCTCTGGGTTTCACCAGCTGCTTTACTGTGCAGGAAGGCCTTTCCCTCACTAAAAACAACATCATAACCCTTGTCTTCCAACATCACCACTGAGATCAGATTATTCTTCAATCCTGGAACATGCATGACATCCTTCAAGATGAAAGTTTTTCCAGACTCCCTCTCAAAGGAAATGGTCCCGATACCAGTCGCACTGTATCTACCATCATCGCCCATCTCGATGTGCACTCCAAGATCTTTCTCATCTAGATCAGTAAACAAATCTTTGTCTCCAGTCATATGGAAAGATGCACCACTGTCAAGAAACCATATTGATCCCATCACACTTGAAACCAAGCATGCGATCAGTGAAAAAACTAGCTCAAACTGCGAGGCTAAGGCCTCTCTAGCTGCAGATCCAGCAGCCTGCTTATTTTTCTTCTTCTGTGGACAATTAGTGGCGTAATGTCCGTGTTGGTGACAGTGAAAGCACTTCACCTTAGACAATTCCTGCTTCTTTCCTTTCGCACCGGATTGAGAAGGATTTTTCTTTCCCTTCCCTTTCCTTGATTTGGCAGCCAAAGCGCAATTTTCTTCATCTTCATTCTTTGAAGAAGATCCATCCCTGGTACCTCGCCTTATCTCCTCCTACACAAGATCTGACCAAAGTCGCTCCCATCCTGGCAGTTTCTCCCGACCACTGACAGAGTCTTCATGACTACGCCAACTCTTCGGAAGCATAAGGAGAGCCAAGCTCACCAATTCTTCTTCATCAAAAGTAACCCCCACACTTCCCAGCTCATCCCTGCACTGGAAAAACTTCGTGAGGTACTTGGGTATGATGTCGCCTTTCTCCATTTTTATTTTCCTGATTTTGTCTTTAAGCGCCAACTTCCTCTGGTTGCTTCTACTTTGGAACAAGTCTATCAAAGCTTTCCACATCAAGAATGGAGAAGCTTTACCATGAAGGCTGGACACAATGTGATCCTTCACACCTTCCAACAGAATTCTTCGACACTTTTCTGTCTTCTTTTGCCATGCATCAAGTGCGGCTGCATCGCTAGAAGCAGGTTTTGGAATTTCTTCATCTATGAACTCCTTCAACCCATTATCATCCAGCACCGCCTCCATCCTGTCCTTCCATGAAATATAATTCGAGTTGCCCTCAAGGGAATACTCCAATCGCAATCCTTTGAAATACATTTCAATGAATTCTCAACTTAAACACCAAGAAAACACTGCAGCAAATTTGAATTCCACCAGCACAAAAATCAACCGTTTCAATAATTGCAATTGCTCCAATGATCAATGCTCCGATACCATGTAGAAATTATATAACTAATATGTTATATGTCCAAGATTCTCCTGATCACACACTATTTTAACTTCATGCACAATACAGAATCTATTCCACCATTGATCATCACATGCGGAAATTAAATCAATTGCAATGCACACATGAAACCATAAAAATTCACACACATTAACATAGTGATTTATGGGAAAGCCTGAAGTTGAAAACCCCAACTATCTGTATATAATATATGTCATAGAGATCATGTAAAAATACTCATACAAAGCTGATCATATCAAGATCTCAGTACAATACAATCGCTACACACTAATCAGGCCCGATCTAGCAAATCCATGCACCGACCTCTGCCACCTGCTAGCTTGCCTCTACTACACAATCCCTGCTGAAGAATGGATCTGAATGAACTTGAATCCACCTAGCTTGCACTGCGCAATCCTCATTGGCATCTCCATTGAGTGTTGGATGCAATCAATGCATCACTATAGTCACAATTGATAGTCATCTTGCTCTTTCACCTATCTCTCCAGTGGTCTCCACTGAAACTGTCCATGCACTGTAGTTAACTGATTTATTCTTCAGCTGATTAATGAGTTAATATTTAGTGAATTATGTTAGCCATCAGTATTTTTTTTTTACATGTTAGTGATGACTATATCTTCAGCTGAGTTTTATAGAAACTGATTTCCTTATGTCAATATGTCATCCAGAAAACCCTCCTCATCCAGAGACATGAATTTGACAGCATCCATCACTGCCATTTCATGATGTATGTGACTCTGCAACAGAGATGAAGGTCCAGATTTGATAAGAATAGCCAACTCATCTGCATTTTACTTCATATTGTTGAAAATGCAACAAGATGATGGAGCTTAGTGAAATGAAGTCGCCTTCACTAAGTGAGCCCGCAGGCTATTTTTGG
Source organism: Pinus albicaulis (assembly GCA_034641835.2). Taxonomy (NCBI): domain Eukaryota; kingdom Viridiplantae; phylum Streptophyta; class Pinopsida; order Pinales; family Pinaceae; genus Pinus; species Pinus albicaulis. The sequence goes on from CM076580.1 coordinate 290,872,309, forward strand.
CGCAAAGTCTATTTTTAGACATAGGGATCATGGTCTATGAGTTGCAGGATGCTATTTATGGATGATTGGTCGAGTTGGTAAAAATAGATGGACCTCTATTTTTAGACATTGGGCGGTTTCTATTTTTAGACTATCGAGCTAAAAATAGAACAGTCAAATATTATTAACCCTTAATAATATTTAGACTATAAACATTATCTTTTCCTCTTGGAGCACTTCAGTTTGATGCTTGGATGTGGCACATGTAGCTGACAGAAGGAAATACGCTTTTCCTAAGGGTTAGTTGAGCTAATGCATGGTTGACTTCAGTTAGAACTCCAGTGGCAGAGTTTGGTGGATTTGATGAGACAGTTGGTGGAGTTGTGTTATGTTTAACTTAGTTGAACTAGTTGTATTTAGTCTAACTGAAAAATACACTAGTGATGAGTGGTGTGAATTAATTAATAATTAATTCACTAATTATTAACTCATAATTCAACTAATGAACACATCAGTTAACTGCAATGCATGGGCAGTTCAGTGGAGACCAGTGTTAGAGGTGGGTGAAAGGGTGTGATTGACTATCAGTTGTGACCATGATTGTGCATGAGATTTGCACACACTTTGGAGGAGATTTCCAATGAAGATTTCGCAGTTGGAGCTAGTGGGATTCGAACTTGGATCTCATTCATTACTCACTTGGATTGCGCAGTAGAGGCAGGTAGACTTGTGGAGGAGATTTGAACCCCTGACTTGTTCAAATCTCATATAGTTTTGTGTGTAGCTTTTAGAGATAGTACTGAGTACTTGTGAGGAGTATTGTGCTATGTATTGTTACATGTTATCCATCATTATATTATACAGATAGTTGGGGGTTTTCAGCTATTGCTTTCCCCATTACATACTATGTTGATATGTGTGCTTGATTATTGTTTTATGAGCGCATGCGACTGCTTTCTATTTCCGCATATTGATGATCAATTGTAGAAGAGGTTATGTGTTATGCATGAAGATTAAATAGTGTATAACCAGGATAATCTCGGTGAATAATTCAGCAAATTATTCAAATTTATACATGGTATCAGAGCATAATTGATCATCGGATCTATTACAGTGATTACAATTATTTTCGATAGACAGAGTCTATAACGGGCCAGGTAGCCTCTGGATCCATCCTTTCTTTGAAAGGTGATATATCCAGTAAATTCCCTTACAGTCGATCTCTGTGCTAGAAATAATTTGTTCTCACAGATCCAGAAGCAGCTGAGTTTTGAGCTTGGAATTCGAATTTGCAGCAGAATTTGGAATTCGAATTTGCAGTAGTTTTCTTGGTGCCAAAGTTGAAATGTCTTTCAATGGATTGCGACTGGAATATGCCCTTGAGGGCAGTTCGAATTATGTTGCATGGAAGGACCGGATGGAGGCGGTATTAGATGATAACGAGCTGAAGGAGTTCATAGAAGCTGAGATCCCAAAGCCTACTGATGTTGCTCAAGTTGAGGCTTGGCAAAAGAAGATGGCGAAATGTCTAAGAATTCTGTTGGAGGGCGTGAAGGATCACATTGTATCCAGCATGCATGGAAAATCTTCTCCATACTTGATGTGGAAATCATTGACAGATTTATTCCAGAGCAAGAGCGACCAGAGGAATTTGGCGCTCAAGGATAGACTCAAACATATTAAGATGGAGAAAGGCGACAGTATGCCGAAGTATCTCACGAAGTTCATCCAAAGCAGGGATGAGCTGGGAAGTGTGGGGGTGACTGTCGATGATGAGGAATTGGTGAGCTTGGCTCTCCTTGGTCTACCGAAGAGTTGGCATGCCTATTAGGATTCTGTCAATGGTCGGGAGAAATTGCCAGGATGGGAGCGACTTTGGTCGGATCTTGTGCAAGAGGAGATACGGCGGAATACCAGAGACGGATCTTCATCAAAGGCATCTGATGAAGAAAATTGCGCTATGGCTGCCAAAGCAAAGAAGGGGAAGAGAAAGAAAGCTTCTCATTTCGGTGCGAAAAGCAAGAAGCAAGACATGTCTAAGGTGAAGTGTTTTCATTGTCACTAGCACGGACATTATGCCACAAATTGTCTGCAGAAGAAGAAAAATAAGCATGCTGCTGGATCTGCAGCGGGAGAGGCATTGGCCTCCCAGTTCAAACTGGATTTTTCGTTGATCGCATGCTTGGTTTCAAGTGTGATGGGATCAGTATGGTTCTTGGACAGTGGTGCGTCTTTTCACATGACTGGAGATCGAGATCTGTTTTCAAATCTAGATGAGAAAGATCTTGGAGTGCACATCGAGATGGGCGATGATGGTAGATACAGTGCAACTGGTATCGGTACCATTTCCTTTGAGAGGAAGTCTGGTAAACCCTTTGTATTGAAGGAAGTTTTTCATGTTCCAGGATTAATGAAGAATCTGATCTCTGTGGCGATGTTGGAAGACAAGGGGTATGATGTGGGGGTCTTGGTGAAGAAGCTTTCTTCTGAGTGCAAGAAAATGGAGAACCCCGAGAAGGAATGGGGGTTCAGAGTATCAGACACTATCAGTTGCAAGTAGATGGCAGCGCAGCAATGGCATGCAAGGCGGAAGGAGTGGTGAGCCGAGATGATGGCGAGCTATGGCACATGAGATTGGGCCACCTTCACCATGGAGCTTTGAAGATACTGCAGCAGATTTCTACTGGGCTTCCTAAGGTCACTCTTGCGCAGTCAGATCAGTGCAAGGGGTGTACCTTGGGAAAATTTGTGAAAGCCACCTTTCACGAGAAGGATAGTCGCGCCACGACGATCCTTGAGAGAATTCACACAGACGTGTGTGGACCTTTCTCAGTAGCTTCGACAGTAAAGCACAAGTACTATGTGATCTTTGTTGATGATTTTTCTCGGAAGTGCTGGATCTTCTTCATGCAGAAGAAGAGCGAGACATACTCAAAGTTCTGTGAGTTCAAGGCGCTGGTTGAGAAGGAGTCGGGGAAGCATGTGAAGGCTCTTAGGAGTGACAATGGTGGTGAATTCATCTCTGCTGAATTCAAGGACTTTTGCAGCGCAGAAGGGATTCAGAGAGAGCTCATCGCACCCCATAACCCCACGTGAGAGCAGGGTTCTTGAAAGCGAGAAAAACAGAATGATCGTGGGTGCTGCACGGGCGATGTTGCATGATGAGGGCCTACCCATACACTTGTGGGCTGAGGCATGCAATACTGCAGTATATGTGCAGAACCGTTGTCCTCACAGGATACTTGGCATGAGTACACCCGAGGAGGCGCTTTCTGGTAAGAGGCTTGATATTTCCCATCTGAGGATTTTTGGTTCACCTGTTTACATTCATGTGACGAAGGATGCCAGGAAGAAGGCCCAGATCCGACCCTTGAGAGGTTAGAATGTGTTTGCAGTTTGATACTTCTGACTATCGGAAGGTGTATTTTCCAGACAGTCGCAAGACTGTTGTGCAACGGGATATCAAATTTCAGGAGCAGAAAGCCAAGAAGTGTTCGCTTGAGAGGGAGCCACACTTGCATGCAGATGAGGAGCTATTAGTTCCTAAGGATGAGCTTCCGAATGTGGATCAGCCACAAGAGGAAGTTCATGGAGTGGAAGAAACCACTCATGCAGCGCCAACCATCAGAGGGCGCAAGCACACTACAGAAGCTGAGCGACTGGCTCAAGATGCAGAGAAGGTTGCAGGACCACCTACAGCACAGCGCAGACAGAGACAGTCACCGGATCGGTACACTGGATACATGGCTCTTATGAGCAAATGTGTCGTGATCGAGCCATCCTCTTTCGAGGAAGATGTGGAGGACCTCGCATGGGTAGATGCCATGGTGGAAGAGTATGATTCGATTGTCAGAAACAGTGCATGGGAGATTGTCCCAAGACCGGAGGGGAAATCAGTGGTGGGTTCACGATGGATCTACAAAGGCAAAACCTTAATCAATTGTGTAGAGTGTGAATACAAGGCAGATTTGTTGCTGTGCTTCTCACAGATAGAGGGGATCGATTATGAGGAGACTTTTGCACCTGTCGCAAGGTACTCTTCCATACAGACGATCCTAGCTCTCTCAGCGCAGATGGGGTGGCACATCCATCATATGGATGTGAAGACTGCGTTCCTCAATGGAGTCATTGAGGAGGAGGTGTACATAGAGCAACCCGAAGGTTTCGAGATCTTCAGCAGTGAGTCGCATGTGTGCAGACTCAAGAGAGCACTGTACGGGTTGAAGCAAGCACCTCGTGCTTGGTACACACGAATAGACAGTTATTTCACCAGACTTGGATTCTCCAAGAGTGAGGCGGATCCTAACTATACCATATTGTAGTGGAGGGTGGTGGAGGGAAGTTGCTGATCGTTGTGCGTATGTAGATGATCGATTTTGACGGGTGATGAGGTGTATACTTTCATGCAGGAGGATCTTGCTAGAGAGTTTGAGATGAAGGACTTGGGCCTCCTTCATTATTTCTGGGATTGGAAATCTGGCAACGCAGTGATGGACTATTTGTTTCTCAGGGTAAGTATGCCCGAGAAATATTGGAGAAGTTCAACATGCATGGCTGCAAACCTCAAATACTCCTTATTGGAGGCAATTTATTTGAACAAATTGCTGCATTAAATTATCGACCAGGGAAACTCGTGAGCTTGTGATGGT